>JADRCH010000181.1:2237249-2313581 GCA_019843965.1 Rhynchomys soricoides | reverse complement strand
AGAGAGAGAGAGAGAGAGAGAGAGAGAGAGAGAGAGAGAGAGAGAGAAGCAAAGCCATTTCCAACTGAGGTTACTATTGTTTATCCTGGAGAAGACAAGGCTGGGATTGTGACCATGAGCAGCTAGGTCATGGAGAGAAAGCTCAGCTGGGAACTCCAGCTGCCTGCCACACCCTCCAGCCGGGATTCAGTGCTACCTTTCTGCTGTTATTTGTTCTTTTACTTGGATGCCCCATTTCTGCTCTGCCCAGGACTTTGTCATGAACCCCAGCTGACTGCCCCACAAGGCTTCCCCAGTAAAACTGTGCAGGATTGTTTGTTGTTGTTTTGTTTTGTTTTTTAAGACAGGATTTCTCTGTGTAGCTCTGGCTGTTCTGGAACTTGCTCTGTAGACCAGGCTGGCCTCGCTCGAACTTACAGAGATCTGCCTGCCTCTTCCTCCTGAGCGCTGGGATTAAAGGTCTGCACCACCATGCTGTTTGTGCTGGAGGTTTTGAGCACTTAATCTGCTTATGTTTTGTAATCTATCTGTGTCTCCTCCTCCTCCTCTTATGCTTTGACTTGCTGTATACTTAATACACTCACCCATTCAAAACAGAAAATACGGTTAGAGTAGATCATTAGCCCAACTGTACAGAACATAATTAGCAAAGATAACAGGCTGCTATTTCTGTTTTTAGGGAGTGACTGCTATAAAAAGTGAAAAGAGACCTATGGGATGATGAGACTGGAGACGAAGGCAGTGCTCCCAGAGCACTCAACCCTACATGCAGCCCCTGCTAGAACCAGAGGAACAAACATCATCCCTGTGACCCTGCAATCACCAGGTTAAAGTATATAGCTTCTCTCTATCTCCTCTCTCCCTGTATTTCCTTGCTAATGGAGAAACTACTCGAGGTTGTAGCAGGACCCCACACCTTAGCACACCCAACTCCGTGATGGAAGTACCTTTCGGGCTTTAAAACTCACCTGCAAAGTCCATAGTTACGTGGTTCTGTCAGTTTTGTTTCTCTGGCTTAAGATCCGTGCCCCTTCCTGTTGGAATGTGAATCCGTTTGGCTTTGCAGGATCACCCAGAGAATCCCACACACAACAGAAACCCGTGCCTGCCAGCCGCACTCTGGGAGCAGCAGGGCTGGCTTGTTTGTTGCTTGACTCTTAGTCAGAGTTGGCCCCTGGGTAGAGGCAAGGAGGAGCTAGGCCTCTCTTCCAGAGACCTTTGCCACCTTAGTGGAAATGCACACATGGAGAGGCAATAGTTGCCCACAGTGAGCATTTTCTCCATTCAGCGCCTGCTCTACAAAGCCCGAGAGAGATTCCTCTGAGCTGAGCACAAGGAAAAGAGAAAGTTTTTATTTCTCTTTCATTATTTATGTCTTTTTTTTTTTTTTCGAGACAGGGTTTCTCTGTGTAGCCCTGGCTGTCCTGGAACTCACTCTGTAGACCAGGTTGGCCTCGAACTCAGAAATCCACCTGCCTCTGCCTCCCAAGTGCTGGGATTAAAGCGTGCGCCACCGCTGCCCGGCTATTTATGTCATTTTAAAATCAATGCTCTATATAATTGGAAAACTCAAAGCCCACCATTCTCTCTTTAAAAAAAAAAAAAAAAAAGATTTATTTATTTTATGTATATGAGTATGCTGTCACTGTTTTCAGACACACCAGAAGAGGGCAATAGATCCCATTACAGATGGTTGTGAGCCACCATGTGGTTGCTGGGGATTGAACTCAGGACCTCTGGAAGAGCAGACAATGCTCTTTCTTAACCACTGAGCCATCTCTCCAACCCTGTGTGGTTTGTTTGTTTTGTTTTGTTTTGTTTTTTTTAAAAAAAACACAGCTTTTTGGGCTGGATAAAAAATGTTCCCACCCATATAAAATAGTGCTTTAAAGGCTCCTCCAGGAAATTACCCCACCTCCCAAAAAACCCAAAGCTGAACAGTGCTGGTGCACACCTTTAATTCTAGCACCTGGGAAACATAGGCAGGAGGATCTGTATGAGTTCAAGGCCAGCCTGCTCTACAAAATGAGGGTTAGGGTCCAACCACCATTGCTCTCAGGCCTGGACCTGGGAACTAAGAAAGACAAATTCAGGGAAGGTATTAGCTAGTGTCACTACAGACCAGAAAGTCATATTCATTTTGACCTTTGCTCACTAATGGTCACTTTAGATATCCAGTTGTACTGGATAAAGGAAAGACATGGGAGTTTATCTCTGAGAAAGGAATACAGAGTTTACAATTCTATGCATGTTCCGGGGCTGAGCCTCTTGGTTGCCCAGAAACAGGGGAGTTCCCATTGCAAACGTTGAGGCTATGAAACTAACACTTCCTGGAAAAGAACCCTCTAAATAAGAGGATTCTGACCTTTGAGAACTTGGGAAAACTTGGGGAACCAAATTCTAGGCCACAAAAAGGGTCTTTGGGGACAGATTTAATCAATCCTAGCCAAAATCAGCCAAGATTGTCGTTTATGCTTAGATACGAAGTCCCTCTATTACACAGGGATAGGAACTGACTGGACTGTCAAGCCATTGACTAACGAGAGTCACTGTGACTTGGGGAAGCCCAGATTGATGTTAAAGGACTTACAAAGACCTCGCAAACATCCAAACCTCTAACCTAGGCATTTCTCCTTCCTCTGATGTCTTGTGAGTTAACTCATCTGGATAACAGTAATATCAGCATGCCCCTGTTTCTTGGCGGGCATGTGCTAATGGATGGACTAAATGTGTCTCTTCTGATGCTTTCCAAACCAAGCAGACAGGTTGGTCAGGACCTCGAGGTCTTACAACAACGGTAGATTCCCTTGCAGAAACGGTCATACAAAATTAAAAAGATTTAAACTTCTCATGAGATAAAAAAGCTATGTATGGTCTTGGGGAAAAATGTTGCTTCTATACTAATAAATAAAAATCATTTTTTATTTATTTATTTGTAAAAATAAATAAATAAATAAAAAGAGATTTTTTTTTTTAAAAAAAAAATATCTTGTCATAAAGTAGGCAGGGACTCAAAAAGAAAAAGAGACAAAGATATAAATCAGGCACTTGATATCAGTCTCTGTCCCCTTGGCCCCCTCTGCTATCAACCCTGACTGATCCTGGGTGGGCTCCCTCATCTTAAACAATGTGGCCAACTGCATGTCAGTTCAGTAAAACTGATGGTCCTCAGGACCCACGAGACCTCTTTAGAGCAGGATGAGCCCATGATTTGACTCATTCACTGAGTTCAGTTGGAGTATAACAGGACACTAGACCTTAGCACAACGGACTATGGAGTCATACAGACAGCACCATCGAGCAGAACAAAAAAAGACCTAGTCCATCAAAGTCTGTAGTTCTAGGAAAGTCTCAGAACGTACTCATCTTGCCTTTTGGCTTCTATATTTCTGCTTCTGGCTATGTGTTTTCGTTAACTGAAGTATGTCAACCCAGGGCATGGTTTTTATGCTTAAAAACTCATCCTGAGAAAGGTTCAAAGCTACACTGGGATCTGAACACCCAGTGCATTCACCCCACAACAAAGGTCACTGATAATTCCACAGGCTCTGGCTGGTAGGTAAAACCTCCTCTAATCTGAAACTCTCTAAAATGCAAGCAGGAAAAAAAAAGAGGAGGGGGAATCCAAGAAATGAGTTTGGCTTGAAACTTGTAATGGGAAAATTTAAGGGCTTAGCCATATGGACAGATAATTTTCATTTACAACACTGTGCCATATATATATATATATATATATATATATATATATATATATATATATGGATTGAACTCTTGTTCATAGAAATAAGAGACAGTAAGTAGATGAGAGAGGTGTTGAGAAGGGTATAATTTAGATTGTATTTTTGGTTGAATAAAAAATAATATTTCAGACAAGGGTAGGCTTTACATAATAGAATGTCTTAAAACAGAAAGATGAGGACAATGCCGGGCAGTGGTGGGGCACGCTTTTAATCCCAGCACTTGGGAGGCAGAGACAGGCAGATTTCTCAGTTGGAGGCCAGCCTGGTCTTCAGAGAGAGTTCCAGGACAGCCAGGGCTACACAGAGAAACCCTGTCTCAAAAAACCAAAAACAAAAACAAAACAAAAAAAAGAAAGATGAGGACAAAATTAAAAACTACATTCACTCATTTAGAATTAAAAGTATGGCTGCTGTCACAGATCATCCTCTGAAAATAAAAAACAGAACAGCAGGTCAAATCCCAGCTCCACACAAACTTCGGGCAGGTAAGGTTCCATGTGCCCCTTACCTAGATCCCCGCCTCATGCACCTTACTATGTGCACACTGTGTTCCCCAGGTCCATCTGCCTGGCCTGTCTCCTTCCCCAATCAAGACATTACATGCAGGGGCCCAGGAGTCTGCCCCTGTAAGAATCCTACAGGCCTATGTGCTGTTCTCTCGGGTTTTTGTCCTAGGTAGCTAACACGCAGGAATGGAGATACTGGGTACCCACAGTCAGGCCCACGCAAACTGCTCCTTTTCCTAGCTCTTTTTAATCCCACAGAAAGGTGTCTTCAGAATCTGGCCATCTTTAGGTTACTCTGGCCCTGAGGTATACCCGTGATATTCCTAAGCTCTAGGACAGAGGAGTGGATAGGTTAGTAGGGATGAGTTCCCGCTGTGGACGGGGAGGGGCAGGAGGGGTGAGTTCCCACTGTGGACGGGGAGGGGCAGGAGGGGTGAGTTCCCGCTGTGGGCGGGGAGGGGCAGGAGGGGTGAGTTCCCGCTGTGGGGGGGGAGGGGCAGGAGGGGTGAGTTCCCGCTGTGGGTGGGGAGGGTTGTCCAGTGTTTGATTCTCCTCTAGCCCCTTTGGGAGGTACCACCTCTCTCTCTGGAATCGCAAGAGAATGTCCCAGTCCCTCACTGAATGTTCATCCACCAAGGCTTCCCAGGGAGGTGGGAGACTGTCAGAAGCCACTCTCAGGTTTGAAAAAGACTTTAATTGGCTTTTGTCTTCAGAACTCTCTACCCATGGTTGGGCTCTAGGGTTCCTGGATGTGTATCTCCAGTGTGAGGGTTCAGACCAGACAGAGAATGTGCAAGCAGATGCTAGATCTCCCACATAAGGCGGAGAATCTCCCTGGCAAGGGAGCTCAGGGGCTGGCGCCTCCCTCCTGCCAGAAGCATGCAGAGGGTCACAATGCTGTTCTTTTCCTTGGGGAACACCAGGACTTGCTTGTCTCCACCGGTGGGCTGCGGGCTGCAGGCAAGTGGGCATCAGCCTAGGAGTCACTGCAGTGGCGGTGAGGAATGCGGACCAGGCACTGGTGCTGACAACGTGGAATGGTCAAACAGTGGGTTGCGCACCTCCATCTCCCCTGTCTGTGAAGACACTGAGTCAAGCTCCTGGCAGCAAGGCCTGAAACAGGATAAGGTGAAGCCCCAGCAGATAACCCCCTCCATGCCCCTGGGGCACTCACTGGAGCCAGGCCTGGGCACTCATATACAGTGAAGTCACCATCTTCATTCTCCTCATCTGAGGAGGCTGACTCCAGTTCCTTTGGAGGTTCCTTATGCCTGGTGGGAGCAAAATAGCTGGGTCCTCTGTGCACTCTCCAAGGGACAAGGGCCCAGAGGCAGGTGCTCAATGGATTATTGCCCTGGGTAGGGGTCTTGGGCTGGGGGTGGGGGGAGCAGGGAGTAAGTGGCTTCGAGCAGGTAAGAAAGGATGGCCAGGTGAGGAGGTGGGGTGGAAGTGCAGGGGAGAAGTGGCCACCTTAGGCCAGGGTGCTTACCGCTCCAGGCACAGCATCTGCTGTCTCTGATGCTGATAATGATACATCTCAGCGCTGTGTGCCAGCCGCTGATCCCCAGGCTGTGGAAGGGGTGGAAATCTTAAGCACACGTTGGTGTGCACAGAATTGAAGCCTGCCTGGTGGGGGTGGAGCTACGCACCGAGATTCTTGGTGTTGTGGGTGAAGTGGGCCCCTTGGCTGTGGCAGCATAGTCAGCCTTCTGAGTCAGGCGGATCTCTCGCTGAAGCCTGAAGGAGTTGGGGTTGAAAGTGTTGTTATAGAGCTGAAGGTCAGATCCCACCCACCAGCTGGAGTCTGAAACTCACCTACACCAGCAGAGGGCTGCCACAGCCAGGGCAGCCATGCTCGCCAAGCCGAAGGCCAAGATCAGCACTGTGGGAGAGAGGAGCGATTGCAAGGAGCCTGAGGAAAGCCTCAGTTTACCTCCCATAACCCTTTGGTGCCTCCTCCTTCCACCCACCACCTGCCTATCCTTTGTTGCCAACCTGGACCTACCAAGTGTGAGGCCATTTCCATGCCTTCCCTGGGGCTCCAGTGGGGACATCTGCACAGGCCCAGAGGATGCCCGGGGGCTCAAGGAGGTATGGGGTGTGGGCGAAGAGGTTCCGTGAGTAGAGGGGAGGCTGGGCTCCAGTTGTTGACCCCACTGTGAGAATCCCAGGGTAGCTGCTAAAGTCAGGCATACACGGAAAGTCAGCAGGACTTGGCCTTTGGTCAAAGAAACAGGATCAGGGTAGTGCGCATGGGGTTGGGATGCAGATGGGGGTCCTCACCAGGTTCCAGGAGCTTCTGTGAAGCCTCAAGCAAGGGCTGTGCCGTTGGCCTTGAGTGTCCAGCCTCCTTCTCCTTCAATGCCAGTTCCTGGGCCAGAGAATCGATCTCCTCTTCTAGTCTGGGCTGGGACAGGCCCTCCCCTGAGGAATGTGATGGGCCATCACATACAGAGGCCCCAGACCCTTGACAATACCTGCAGTAAGCAGCCTCCTGAGATGGAGGGACCCATCCAAAGTTTCAGTATCTTGGTTTCCATGGTGACAACTGAGGGATCTTCTTTGAGTCAGAGGTGGGGGAGGGGAGGGAGGCGGTAGAGAGGAGAAAAGTGGAGGGGAAGGCTAGGGTGTGTGCAGAGCCACAAGAGGAGAAATGGAATGGAATCCCTTACCCTAGCTGGTGTGCACGGAGGGGTGGACGTCAGCACATACCCTACCTCGCCCACCCCAGACACCTTCTCTGCCTAAGAGGAGAGAGGAAATCCTGAAGGAACAGAGCAACTCCAAAGTACCCCTCAACATCTAGGCGACTCCCGGCAGTCAGAAAGGAAGCTGCCGCAGGGGGATGGGGTGGGGGTTCTCCCTTAATACCTCACAGTCCAAAGAGAAGCTCCCAAGCTCTGTGCACTGTGGCATGGTGCATGGCCTTTAACACCAGCACTTGGGAGGCAGAGACAGGTGAATCTCTGTGAGTTCCAGGCCAGCCTGGTCTACAGAGTGAGTTCCAGGATAGCCAGGGCTACACAGAGAAACCCTGCCTTGAGAAACCAAAATCAAAACAAAAAACAAAAGGCTCCCACATGGGACTCAATCTTTGGCCTTCTCTCAGGGCCCCTGTTTACCACTGCTTCCCAGGAAGCCTGGCTGGTCACCTCTCAGGTAAAGCCCTCCTCACTCCTGAAGAGGCATCGGATACACTGAAGGACAGTGGCCACCACCACAGGGCTGTGCTTTGTGGGGGCACAGGACAAGTGAGCAAGAGAGAAGCGCAGGTTGCCTAGAAGGTGCAAGAGTAGCCAACTGAAACCGGGGGACCTATCATGGTCCAAGCCCGACAGTCTGACCTCTCCACCTCCTCCTGAGGTGATCCTCTACACTGAAGGACCCAGCTACCAGAGGCCTCAGCCTAGTTCCAACACTGGGTCAGCACCATCTTGAAAGGATGGAGGGGCTTGTCACTCTGGTCTTGGACCTGAGCAGTCCATGATGCTCAGAGGGATGGGTGGCCATTATCACGAGGATTTAGGATCCTTAGGTATGGACCCCCAGGGCAGGGACGGGAGGGAGGAAACACATCTCATGCATCCATTTTCCCTAAATCTATACTCCGCCATACCAGAAGACTGGTGCTTCCTTGGCACACAGAACCCTCGCTGGTCCTCCTGGAAGGACTGAAGGCATGGTCCACAGGCATGTGCTCCTGGTGGGCATTTTGCCCGCCTCTTCAGTGCACAATCCAGGCTTCCAGGACAGGAGGTAGCATCTGAGGAAGAAGCAGAGGCAGAGTCCATCACAGCCCACTTGGCTGACCTCCAATCCCTACAGTAGCAGCTCTGCTTAGAAACCCCTCCCTCCACAGAGCTGGTCAGGCCTAGTTCTAGCCATTGTTCTGGGTAGGCCCTGATTTCCTATTGCCAAGTCTCAGAATCAGGAAGCAAACAGTCCCAAGTCTTATGGGAAGTATCCTGCCCCACCCACTCCCCACAGTCTTGCTCCCAGGCCTAAGCCTTAAGCTTAAAGGATAAACTGACCCTAACTGTCCAGTCAGCTCTCCAGGGAAGGACTATGTAGTTCTCCAAGGCTGGCTTTTGACCTTTGCATGACTCAGAGTGAGCCAGGACCTTATATCCAGAGTGCTACTGAGGACAGACTTCTGCTCTATCTCTGGTTCTGGAGCAGCAAAGGATGCTGGGTAGACATTTCTCCTAAACATTGGGGCTACTCTCCAGACCCCATCACATAATCCTAGAGTTAGTCTGGCAGCCCACAGCGCAAAATGCTCAGTCCAGAAGACAGTGGCCGTCTCTGCCTAGCCTTTGTCTTCAGGGCACTGGGGTTTGGGAGACCTAAGATGGCACTGGCTTAGACACAATGAGGGCTTTGAAAGACCTGGGCTGATCAGTGTTGGGGATGCCAGTCTAGGTCGTAGTTCTGAGTCACAGTTTTGTCGCTTGGGGCCCAGAGCACAATGTTCTCTTATACCTGCCAATCAGTCCCATCCTGACGCAGCTACATAGAGCAGTGAGCTTTATGCCTCAGTTTCTCTTATGATATGCATAAATTCAGTTGCTGCAAAGGTAAGGAATAATCCCAGCCTGGGACTCTAGTCCCTGTCTCTGAAGCCAGCAGAGCCAAGGGAATACTCAGCAGGACCACCAACCCTGCCTGTGTCTCTGACCAACCAACTGGATGCTTCCACTGCACACTGCAGGCCACCTAGGATGTGTTGACCATGTCCTTCTACAGACTTTGGCTTAGTTTCCTTTGTGAGCTGACACTCTACATCTCCTGCAAAGAAGTTCCAGAAGCTCTGGTGGCAGGTGGCACACTGAATCCCAGGCTAGGCACCTTCTATCCACCATAGACTGTGTCAGCAGCCTCCAGTAACAGCTTGGGACTTGGAAGAGTTAATCAGCATTGTGCCAGGAGGCTTACATGGACTCCACCCACCAGCTGGGCTCCAGGGAGTCTCTGCTCCTGGTTCTGACAACCTAGTCAGACCTATACTAGAGGTGTACCACAATGCCGGCTTTGGTGGCCTCCCTAGCCCACCAGGCTCTTATTTAATCTTGGGTAGAAAGACCCCCTCCAGCCTAGGTCCCAGAAACAATGGCAGCTGGAGAGTAACTGGTTTTCTACCCATGCTAGGCTACCAGCCCTTCCTGGGCACTAGGTGTGATAAGGGGACATTTAGCATGGGGCCATGCCAGGGCTCTGCATTCAGCTACAGAGGCCAATGAGCAGAGGCCAATGCCTGCCCAGGGGGTTCAGTACTGTGACTTACTCCCATCCCTGAGGAGGATCCACCAGGGAGGCAGGCTATTTAGCACCTCTGGCAAGGCCCAATCTGACCTTCCACCCTCCTCAAGAGTCTCTTCCAGTCATGCCAAACTTCAGTCCAGTTCCTGAGTTGCTTGCCCAGGAAGAGGTCTGCCCAGCTCTTAAGGCCCTACATTCTGACCGATCTTGTTAGAGTCCCAGCTGTGCCACATACCAGTCACCTCTCTGTGCCCTCAGATTCCTCATCTGTAAGCTGGGCTCAAAGCAGCTTCCATACATACTTCCAGAAGAACTCAGTGAATATATGGACACCCTCTCCCACTTCACTCCCCACAGGGAGATACAATTTGGATCCTGTGGCTTCAGGACTCGTCTGTCAAGAATGTTCTCCCAGTCAGGGGGTCGCACTCTTCTGAAGGGTCAATACACAGACCTCAGACAGGGTGATGCATGCCCTCCAGGGCAGGGAATAGGGGCAGCTTGACCCCACTAAGTTGGAACAAGACCCCAGGCCTGAAACGCTTAGACTTTGCCATGGGAACCCCTCTACACACACACACACACACACACACACACACACACACACACACACACAAAGACAGGGCTGACAGGCAAGGCCCGCAAACACCAGTAACAACCCTGCCAACTGGAAGCCCCAAAGACCCAGAAACAAAGACACAGGATCCCCTTGAAGGGCCATCAGGAACCAGATGGCTGCAGAACCAGAAAGACGTCCGGAGACACACACCAGACTGACTCAGGGACTCAGAGACAAAGACCAAAAGCGCGTGAAATCTACATTCGCCTCCGAGGACCCGAGGGAAGACTCATCTAGCACGGCCTTCAACGGGCCTGACCTGTTTACCCAATCCATGCCCAGCGGACCAGGCCTGCCTAGCCTGTGGGCCTGGGTGAGGCCGGGGCGGTGGCAGGGAAGACCAGGGCGGCGCCGGGTGGCAGGATTCCCCGCCCGGCAATCCCATCCCCGGAGCGACCCACAGCCTGCACCCAGAGCGCTCGCTCACCCGGGCGGCGGGCGGTGGCACCATTCAGGGCCGCTCCCAGGATGAGGCCGGAGAGCAGCAGCCGCAGCAGCCGCAGGTGCCGCGGGGAAGGCGGAGGGACGGGCGTCGCCATGCTTCAGCGCCGCCACTCGGGCAGCATGGCACCCCACGGCTCCGGGCTCGGTACCCACTCCGGGAACCGCGACGGGAGAAGCCGGGAAGCGAGAGGGGCGGAGGAGGAAGAGGAAAAGAGGAGGCGGCGGCGCTGACGTTGCGGCAATGGATCCGGGATGGGATGGAGGCGCGGCGGCCAGAGAAAAGTGTCGAGAGTGCGCCTGCGCGCTCCACCTGCGGGGGCGGGACATCTCCTCTAGTCTGAGCCCCCTCCCTCTGCATACTGTTGGGGGTCCCCTTTCTTCAGGCAGCTGAGTGCCTCGGGCCTTCTAGCCTCTACAGCAGGATGCCTCCTCATTACCCAGAAATTTGTCTTGGGATTGACTAACGGTGGGCGTTCCAGGATCCACGCTTTCTTCTTAGTGGTCTGACTGCCAAATCCTCACCACCCACCCTGTTAGAACGGAGGACCTTAGACTATGGGAACACCAGGGACAATTCCTGGCTATGTAGACCAGGCTGACTGTTGCAGGTTTGCAAAATGTATCCCACAAAGGATAAACAGGTGTATAGAGATACACAGGTGCACTCAGAGACGCACTCGGGCTTTCTAAGCCAGGAAGAAAAGCAAACACAGCAGGCTCACGAGATCAAGTCAGGCTCGTTCCCGAATGATGCCACAAGGGGGCAAGAGTAACTTGACATTGTTGCTGACGGTCGTCTGGGAGCTGTCCAAGGTGGTCATGGTCCTAGGTAATGGCTTTCAGCTTCCTCGAGTCACACAACATGGAACATCCATGATGCCTCATGATTACCATTCACTTACAGTCCCCTGTGAGCACACTCCACCCCCGTCAGAGACCTCCCCCTGGTTGAGTCAAGAAGACAATATTGAAGCTCAGCGTGGTGGTTCATGCCTTTAATCTCATCACTCAAGATGCAGAAGTAGGCAGATCTCTGTGGGTTTGAGACCAGCCTGGTCTACATATCAAGTTCCAGGACAGCCATGAATATATAGTGAGTCCCTCCCTGTCTTAAAAATGAAAAACAGGACCAAGCGATGGTGGCGCACATCTTTGGTCCCAGCACTCGGAAAGCAGAAGCAAGCAGATCTCTGTAAATTCGAGGCCAGCCAGGTCTACAGATTAAGTTCCAGGACAGCCAAGGTTACACAAATATACTGTCTCTGTCTCATAGGGGGAAAAAAAAACCACACCCAAAGAAAAGAACAAGGTTGAGTTCCCCAGCCCTATACTTCTTCCTGTCCTTCAGGCTGGCAAACTCAAAGAAGAGGCTGTCAGTGCAGGTTTATAAGATGTATCAAATGATTCTCTCTCTCTCTCTCTCTCTCTCTCTCTCTCTGTGTGTGTGTGTGTGTGCTTACCCATGTTACCATCCCAACCCAGCCCTCAAGGCACTCTGAACAGAAAGAGTCTGAGCTAATTTCCCATGAGAGAGACAAGAGAGAAGTCCCATACTGAGGTCACACTTTTCCACCTAGAGAACACAGAAACTGAGGCTGGGCTGCAGGTGCCTCTGACCATCAGCTCTACTGATATTTCAAGTACTAGTTGGAAAAAAAAAAACTTGGCGTGAAGCCTCAATTCCTGCGGATGTCATCAAGGGGGGCTTGAGGTTTGTTAGTGTTCTGTCAGTCAGAGAAAACTCAGACTCGGAGACAACCCCAGACCAGTGTAGATAGGAGTGCCTCCATTGTCTCAGGTCTGGTACAGAAAGGATGGAAGCCAGAAAAGTCCGTATCTTAGAACCAGGTTTTATCTGAATAACCCACACAGCTGGTAGGAGGAACAGGCGACAAAAGGTGCCCCACCCTATGAACACTGCTCTAGGAAAAATCTTTTATTACAAAAATTTTTTACAAGTAGGCATGGAACTGACTCCTAGCCTGGTGCTTGCCTTTCTAAAGGCCCAGACAGAAAGTTCCCAGAGCCCTGAAGATCAGAACAAAGGTTCCACTCCGAATGGACCGCACCCTGAGTCACAGGCTAAGAAACCTAACATCCCAGGAAGAGAGAGGAGGATTCATTGAGAACTCGGGGCTGCTCACCTAGGCTTTCCTGTGAATGTAGGTAAGGAACGTTGATTTCCAGGTTGCTTCAGGGTCAGAGATGCCCTCGGGAGGGAGGGATTGTAGGGAGTTGGGAGAAGCTCCCAGTGCACCCCTAGAGGGCGCCTGGGGACTTGGCAGAGCGCACCTGGCGCAGGAGCAGGACCAGCGCCGCCAAGATCAGGACTGTGAAGAGCAGCAGGAGAGCGACCCAGGAGCTGAAGTGGGTTCCCTTACGTAGTCCCGGGAGGTCAGCGGGAATCAGGTTGGTCAAATTCAGCATATAGCCCAGCGCCCAGCCGACAGCCGTGTCTGCGGCCTAAGAGGGGGCGTGGCGCGGCATCAGCCTCCAAGAGGCCGCACCCCGAATCCTCTGACCCGCCATTTACCCACCTTCTTTTGGAAGACCACTCCGCTGAAAGAGCGCTCGTCGAAGCGGTAGCCACGGCTCAGTAGCTGATGTATGAACATGGCTACAGCGCAGTAGTCAGCCAGGCGGGTCTGCTGTCCTGGCACTCGGGCCTGAAGCTAAGAAGAGTGTGAGACACCTTTAGTTACAAGACCACGAGGAGCTATGGGCCGCGGGGTACAGCACCCCCACCCCCTACAGCTCAGGCCAAGAAAGGCATACACAGGAAATACATAGAAAGACCTAGTCCAAAACGCCCTTCCCAGGCAGACACTCCTCTGGGATAAACCTCATGACTGCTGGAAGGCCTTGTGTTCTCCCCTCCCAACAGCTGGATGAAGAGGACAGCAAGGATGGCCACTAGGAAACAGAGGGTAGTAGCATCCTTGCGTCATAATCAAAGGAACGGAGGTCGAGGCTTAAGTACTGCTCTCTGACCAACTGGCCCCACTTTTCTGAGACCTTCCTGGGTGCCTAAGGTTAGAGGAGCCTATTTCTCCAGGAAACATGGTGGCCACCTCACACTCCAGCTATCGGGACCTCTCTAGCCTTCCTTACCTGGCACTACTGTTCAGCTCATGTCCAGAGCCAGAGCCTGGTGGTGTCTTCGATTTCTCCAGGCATACCCCAAGGCCATGCTGAGTCTCTCCTGAGTACTCCCTTCCCACCGGTGGGACATTCTTTCCCACACTTTGTCTTGGACACCTGCCTTTCTGTCCCTTTCTGTAGGATCAGGCCCTGGGGAGACCACTGAAATTCTAGCTTACCCAGCCCCAAGTTCCCCACATTAGCCTGGCTGCTTCTTGTGTCTATGGCAGTCAGCATTTGAAACCACTGAGTCTCTCTATACTGAGATCAATTGAAGGGGAAATCTTCCTGCCCAGCCATGGAAAATATGGGGACAGGCCTTACCTCGGCCCAGGTCTGGTTGCAGGTGGCCTCTGTGGCTTCCTCCAGCTGCTTCAGGGTTTCCACAGGCAGCCCCATCACTGTCTTCAGGAAGTCTACAGTGTAGTAGAAAGCAGAAAAGGCCTGTGGGAGAAAGGGGTGTGCAGTGACCCTAGCACCACATGTTTAGGGTTCCCACCCCCACATCCGTCCACCCAGACTCACTATGAAGTTCCCAGCCACAGGAGGCTGGAAGACCCCATTGAAGGAGCATTCAGAAAAGGGGCAGGAGGAGATGTTGAAGAGCCCAGAGACAAGGTCACGACAGAGGGCAGCGTTGCTGGTCCCTGACAGGCTGACGATGGTACTGCTGTTGAAGGTCTGGGGACGCTGTCCCATAGTGCATGGCGACTGGTAGACTTCCTGGAGCAGCACTTGGGTGGAGTAGCCCTTTGGCCAGCAGGGGTGGAAGTGATGAATCTAGGGAGTTAGCCAGAGTACAGATAGAATTCCTCACTCTAGCTACTGCCTTCCACCCCACCCCAGAGAAGCAGCATGATGAACTGTTCATAAATCCAGCTCGGGCAATGTCACTTTTGTGTTCGTGAACAACCATGGCAACCATTACCTGCTGGACAAAGAGCAAACCTTTTGGTTGCCATTCAAGGTTCTGAGATCATTCCCTGGTTCTCCTTACTCCAAAACCCCATTCCTGACACTACACCACCGAGTTCTTCCCGACCTGTCTTCAAGCTGAGGCACAGCCAGCTGAAGAAGCTGGGTGTTGGTTGAGGCTGGAGGCGGACATCATCATAGAAGCCGGGACCCACTGTGGGTCTCATTGCTATAGACATGGAAAAGGAGGCCTCTCTTAAGGTCCCCGAGGTCAGTGTGGGCTGCTTTTTGGCTCTTCTCTGTTGTCTTTTGTCCCTTCTCCCTCCCTTCCTCCAGAAGGCACCAGTATGGTATTGTGGTTGAGTCTGGAGATGTACCTGGAGGGCACTGGCCAGAAGCCTCTGGAGAACCTGGTCTCGGCCATAACAGAGGAAGCTATGGGTGTAGACACGGTAAAGCTGGCCGTAGAGCCGCAAATGGACCTCATTGTCTGGGTCTTCAGATGGACTGGTTGTCTCAAAGGTGATCTGTGTTGAGGCACCCCCAAGGTCCATGGCCCCCAGTGTTCCCTTTCTTGGCCGTATCCACCGGCCTACCCAGCCATACTGTGGAGAATAGAGGCTGGATTAAGACTGTGGGCAAGCAAGGCCAGCGGGATCCCAGGCTCTTTGGGCCAGCTGCAGGGCCCACCTTGATGAAGTTCTCCAGCAGGTAGTTGGCAGTCACCCAGCCAAACACCCCTTCATCCTGTCCCGAGAGGATTCGAGCACCACGGAAGTCAAAGGGGTACCGTGTGAGCGTCTGTGTCACTGCCTCAAGCACCCTGGCTGTGGCCTCTGGGTTGGTCAGGCTGTGGAATGGGGGAGGGGGACTCTGATGGAGCTCATCCCCAGACGCCCTCTGCCAGGCTTGCTTTCCTGAGAACTTGCCCTGGGAGGGGAGTTCTACTCTGCTGAAGGGCTGTGCAGGCACCTGGGCCAAGTCAGGGTACAGGTACTCACTTGAGTAGGCGCATGCCTGCTGTAGCTCCCAGGTAGAGTGGTGTGCTGGCATACCTGTCTTTGGGCACATCCCGAAGTGCCTGTTCAAGACATTCAACCAGACTCTGGCCCGCCCTAGGAGGGTCGTGTGCATAGCTAGAGATGCCACCACCTAGAGGGAACAGGGAGTTGGTCCAGGCTTGGTGGATGGTTTCCAGTATCCACTATTGAAGCTGCTTGGACACACCTTCTCAGCTTAATCCCAGAGATAAGCCAAATTGGAGACAAAGGGTCCAGGTGCCACCCAGAGTCTCTGATGCTGCCGCCTGCCTAGTAGCTATGGGCACAGGTGCAAGGAGAAAGACTTGGGCATTATCAGCCTAGCCCAGTCTCCATAGAACCTGCCAGGGTACATCCTTATATCCTCAGAGGTCCACCTGCCTCATCTATAGTGTAAAGACCTGTCTTGGGTCATTAAACCCCAAGGCTTCTACCTGCTCTCTAGGGCTTCAGTTCCAGAACACGAAGTACCCACAGCCCCCCCTAGATCCAGAGAACCCAGCCTCTCCTTTGGAACTCCTGCCTCTAGTGAGCCCCACCTAGCAGCAAGCAGAGGAGGATAACCATCTGGGCCTGCAAAGCTAAGACTAAACAGGAACTCAAGACCATACTCACCTTGAACATCACAAGAGCTGTGCTGGCCCACGATGCCTGTGTCATTTTCCTTGTCTGCTGGCCACTTGTAGACAAACATGGATGTGTGTGAAGAGCCAGCATCCAGAACGATGCCATACTGTGGGTGGACGTGGTAAGTCAGCCTGAGGGATGCGGAAGTCCCTTCATGTTCCAGCTGTACATTCCCATCAGTTATGTATCAAATTATACAGAGTCATCCAAGAGCATTCACAGTGATACAGATTGAATGGAAGGACTTCCTGTGGTGACACGTCTCCCCAACTGCCTGAGGATGGTACTGCCAGGCACCAGAAAGTAGACTTCCTGGCAACTGAGGGGCTGTGCCAGGGGCAGAGGGTCCCATCTGGAACTTTGTTCAGGAGAAGCAAAGCCAACATTTGCTCTTCCTTCCTTCCCCACTCTGCCTGTATCCGCTGGGACCTTAGCCTAACCCTAGGATGTGGAGGAGGTAAAGGCCACTGGGAAAGAATAAGACCGTGGCTGAATGTAGAAGGTCTCCAATCCATACCCCTGCCAGGGCCTAAAAGCCAGGAACAGGGAGAGGTTGCTTTTGCAGAGCAGAGAAGGGCATTGGATGGGCCCTCTTTGTAGCTCCAAGGGGCTGGGCTCCAGCTGAGGGAGCCTGGCTGGACACCAACCTGGGGCATGTGCCAGTTCTACCCTGGGAAAGGGCTTCTCCAGTCCTGCACAGCAGAGAACTCCTCCAGAGCCAGGCAGATAGAATGATTCAACTCCCACACCCGACAGCCCGTCCCGCATGGCTACGAAACTCTCCCCCTTCCATTCTAGGTCCCTGGGGATGGGATGTCTAGTCCCCACACAAGCTCAGCAAAAGACCAACAAAGGATAAAGGCTTCAGCCTCTAGCCTGAGGCGGCTGAGGATTGGCGATGGAGACCCCTTTAGAACCAGCTAGCTTCCTTTGCCCTCTTTCAAGCGTCCCCGTTCAGACCTTGGTCTGAGAGGGGTTGGAGGTCCAGTCCATACTGTGTGTTGTCCCTTACTGGAGCTGAGTCTAGAACCAATGCCCTTCTCTAACGGCGCGCTCAAGGTGCTGCCCGAAAATGGCGCTGGACTTGGGGCGGGGGTTCTTGGCACAGCCAGGGGAGAAGGGAACCGCATGAAGGGAGCGAGAAGAAAGCATCTCGAACGCTCGGACAGCTCCATCGAGAAGCCGCAACAGGGGAATTCCCACAAACTTTGCCTCCAGTGCCCTGGGGCTCCGGAAGCGTCGCTGTCACCCCGCGGACGCAGTAGAACGAAGTGCGGAACCTGGGACCCGGCCGGAGGCACAGCCCCGCGCTGGTGTGAGAGCGCAGGGCGTTCTGGCGCGCACCTACAGTCCCCGATAGACACCCCCTAACCCCGGGGCCAGCTGCTTCCCAGCGCCGCAATGAGCGCGTGCACCTTGAGGGCGGGCGGCTCCCGGACGTCTTGGGTAGGGACGCACAGTAGCAGGAGGCCTGCGAGGCCCACGGCAGCCAGCAGCAGAGGTGGCACCAGGGACACCAACTTTCCAGCCATGGGAACGCGCGGGAGAACACAGCGGGGACCCCGGACAGCTGGCAGCGGGGAGGCCCGGGTGGCCGGGGCCCCAAAGTTAGACTCAGGGGCGGGGTTGAGCAGGCCCCGCCCACATTAAGGCCCTCCCACTCCAGGACACGCCCAAAGTCCGCCTGCCTCTGGAGAACGCACAGGTGAGTGAAGCGGTGTGGGTGACTCAGCCGCACCACCCTTCCTCGGCCAGGTTCTTGGCTGAGTTGCCCCACAGCTATCAGTCACGTTCTTCCTTTCTGTCCACCCAGCTCAGCTCTGTCCTGGGAAGTCCTGAGAGAAGGATACCGATGTCGGGGTTTGGCGGGGCTGATTCCTAGGCAGCCTTGCTTGGAAAATGCTGCGCCCTCGGAGCCAAATTTGTTTCTGGCCAGGGAAAGGCAAACCAGACCCTTTTGCCGACATAATGAAGTTCCAACCACTGGCTCTTGGGTCGAGTCTCAGAAGGGTACAGGGGTCCGGCATCTGCCTGTGGAGCAAGCACGAGCTGCTGTGACGACTTCCAGGGCTAATGAGCACCGAGTGTCTCCTAACTGAAAAGGGCAAGGATGACCTGCCCAAACAGAGAAGTAAGGGTGGATGAGGCTCGCTGTCTCTGAATTTTATCACAGGGCCTTGACTACCCCTGCTGCTCTCTTTACTTAGGAGACAGACACAGAGACCTAAAACTGAGGAGGCTACAGAGAAACAGGAGAACACAGGAAAAGAGTGTTCCTAAGCAAGCTTGCATCCTGGTCAGCAAGAAGTTCCTGGACACTGGCTGGGGGTTGGGAAAGTGTTGGCTCTGACCTCCCCCTTCCCCTTCCCCTCCCCCTCCCCCTGACCCAGTAAGCTAGACCAACCCAGCACACAGACAGGGCTTCCTGGCCAGCAGCCATGCCACTTCATGCCCTTACAACATGGGAATTCCAGTAACACAAAGAATCCTATCCATGGGGCAGCAGGGAGCCATGTGGTGAGACCACCAGGGAGCAGGGCTGCCGCAGCTGAAGAATGGCCTTTGCTGCAGGCATCAGGGCGATGCCTTGGCTACTGAACAGGCAAGGACAATAGGCCTGGGATTGCTGCCCTGGCTGAGGGTCTGGTGTTTCAGGCCCAGCAATGGATTCTTTCTTCCAGCCCAGGACCCCAAAGGGGAGGAACCCTGGAGGTGGCTCAATCTCTTCAAAGCCCAGCTTGTGAGGCTCCAGAAGGGAATTTTGGGTGTGGTCGGCACTGGACACAGTCTCCAGTTTCCTGCTAGCTCTCCCATCCCATGCTCCCCTTCCAAGTTCTTTTGTCCATTCCTGATAGGCCAGAAGAGGCAGAGGCACCAGAGACCAGGAAAGGAAGGGACACTGTATGAAAAGACTGTGGTCACGGGGAGCTACCAGCCGGCCAGCACCCCTCTTCCAAGCCCAACAGGGCTTCCTGATGGGCAACTGGGGACCTAAAAAGATGAGACAGAGGTGGGGCAAGACCTCTGACCCCTGCCCTGGGGAGATACTCATGGCCAAGGCCCCAGGTTAGCCTGCCAAGAAGAGTGGGAGGCCCAGAGTTGGGAACAACCAGGACAAAGGCTGAAGATGGCCAGGGTTCAAGGAGGGGCAGTGACTTCAGTCCCTGGGCGGGGTGGGCTCCAGATGTGTTGTGTGTGTGGCTTGGCTCTGGCTCAAGCAGAGGAATGTGGAGGCCTAGAGTCAAAGCCTCCCTCCCTCCCCTCCCCCTGCTTGGGGCTTCCTGCTAGACCCTGAAGACCTGAGCTGCCCTGCCTCCGTTTTCTTGGTGTGTTTAGAAGCTGAAGTTCCTTCAGTGGAGAAGCTCCCTGGCAAGGGTCCCCCCACCGCCCTCCCCTGTACCCCTCCTCCCTCACCCCCACCTCTCTCTCCCTTTCTTCCTTCTTTCCTCCCTCTCCTCCTTCCTCCTGCTCTTTTAAAATTGACTTGTAGAGAGCTAGTTTGGAGCAAAGGTTAATGGCGCATACAGCTTCGGCAGAGGAGTCAAGCGCAGTCCCCAGCGCCTATGTTAGACGTCTCACAACCTCCCCTGACTCCAGTTAGGGGGTGGGAAGATCTAATGTCTCCGGGCATCTTGGGCATCTGCATACACCTGCACAGCCCCACCTCCACCCCTGCCACTGCCAACACACGCACATACTATACACATTAAAACTTTAAAAATTGGGGGGCTGGAGAGATGACTCAGCGGTTCAGAGCATTGACTGCTCTTCCCGAGGTCCTGAGTTCATTTCCCCTAACCACACGGTGGCTCACAACCATCTGTAATGGGATCTTTAAGAAAAAAAGAATTTCTCCTACTGTCTTTATTTATTTATTTATTTTTCGAGACAGGGTTTCTCTGTGTAGCCCTGGCTGTCCTGGAACTAACTCTGTAGACCAGGCTGGCCTTGAACTCAGAAATCCACCTGTCTCTGCCTCCCAAGTGCTGGGATTAAAGGCGTGCACCACCACTGCCCAGCTCACTGTCTTTATTTGTGTGTGTGTGTGTGTGCTATGTGCATGCCTGATGCTCATGAAGGTCAGAGGGGAGTGTCTGGTCCTCTGGAACTGGATTATAGACAGCTGTGAGCTGCGTGGGTGCTGAAAATGAAACCCTAGGTCCTCTGCGGGAGCAGCCAGGGCTCTCAACACCAGAGCCAGCTCTCCAGCCCCCTAAAGCAAATCCTTATGTGCTTTTCAAGACAGGATTTCTTTGTGTACACCAGGCTGGCCTTGAACTCACAAGGTGTGCACCACCAATGCCTAGCTTAATAAACACATATTTTTTTTGTTGTTTTTTGTTTATTTGTTTTTTGTTTTTCAAGACAGGGTTTCTCTGTGTAGCCTTGGCTGTCCTGGAACTCACTCTGTAGACCAGGCTGGCCTCAAACTCAGAAATCCACCTGCCTCTGCCTCCCAAGTGCTGGGATTAAAGGAGTGCACCACCACTGCCCGGCTAAATAAACACATTTTTTAAATGACTATTCCTATGTATATGAGTGTTATATGTGTATGGGCAGGAAGATCTCCTAGAACAGAAGCTAGAGATCATGGGGAGCTGCCACTTGGGTGCCAGGAAGTGAGTCTGGGCCCTCTGCAAGTGCTCCTAACCATTGAGTCATCTTTCTCATACCCTCTCCCCCATTAAAAAAATGTTTTTGGTGTGTATGTGTGGGTGAGTTGTGTATTTATGTATGAGGAAATGCATGTACACTGATGAGTTTAAGCTGCTTGGCCAGCAAGCTCCAGGGAGCGACCTGTCTCTGCCTCCTCAGTGCTGGGATTACAAACAGGCCACCCCACCTACTTTTTGTTGTTGCTGTTTTGTTTTGTTTTATAGGTGCTGGATATCACATACAACCCCATCCTTCTGGTAAGCACTGAACAGACTGAGCTATCCCCCTAGCCTAAGGACTTTTCTCTTTATGAATTCATTCAGTCGTTCAGCAAATACTGGGTCCTAGTGCAAGCCAACGATAGGTTCTAGGCGTGCACAGTGAGCAAGGCATGATCTTGCACTCATGTGTATGGGGCTGTGCCCATATTCTACCTGTTCTGAAGAGAGCAGGCTTCACATAGGTTCTGGGGAAGGGGAAGAAGGCTGCCTTGTGAAAATGCAGCCAGTGTGTAAGTTGTGTGAGAGTGCTCCCATGTTAGACAGCCCCACCCCTGGTGACGCCGTGGACAGTGTCCTTCCCTCAGATGATGACCTGGCCCTCATTTTTCTTCTTTACTGACTACCGATGTATCTCTAAATAATGTATGATTTTCCTTCTTTCTTTTTTTTGTGGGGGGGGGGGGTAATGAGGGATGAACAGGGTTTCTTTGTGCTGCCCTGGCTGTCCTGGGTCTTGCTCTGTAGACCAAGCTGGCCTCTAATTCACAGAAATCTGCCTTCTGAGTGCTGGGATTAAAGGTCACAGGTAGCCCATGGGTTCAATCCCAGCATGTATTCCCAACCACAATGGGATGGACCTTCCCGCCATCAATTAGTCTTGCCTGCCTACAACTACATCTAATGGAGGCATAGTCTCTTTGGGCTCCTCCTCTCAGATGGCTAGCTTGTGTCAAACTGACAAAACACCAGCTAGCATAGCCTTGTTCTGGAGAGCACTTCTTTCACTCACATTGTGATTTTGAGACTAAGCCCTGTGGACATTGAAGGTGTCACTCACATGTCTCAGTGTTAGACTTTTTGCCCTGTGAGTATTCAAAATGGACAGTGGGCTTGGAGCTGTTGTCTGGACAGTCAGTATCTTGAGAACTGAATTGCTGGTCACAGCACAGGTCTGTGTCATACCTCATTAAATGCACAGTTTTGCTTCAAGACAATTACAGCCCAGTGGCAGACCTGAGTGTAGCCGACTGCTTTGCTCACTCTGACTGCGAGTCCACACTTGGCTTGAGCAGTCACTAGATTTTAGAGAGCCACTGGGGCTTTTTCTACGCTCTCTTCTGTGAGGCGCTGAGTGTAGCCTTCGATCTTCTTTGTAGGAATGGTTTGTCCTGGCCTTCCTGATTTGCAGGCTCTTGCTGGGTGGCCTGGGTACCAGGTGCTTGGGTGGCAGGTTACTGAAGTTCCCAAGGTATCTGCACTCTGTTCCAGGCTTGCTCGGTTGGGCTCATGTCTGAGTAAGTACAGTGACCTCATGGGATATTCCCTAAAGGCCGTGGTTGGCTGATAGCAAGCCTTCCATCCATCGGGATAATGCTTGTGTGGGGGATGTGAAGGGACAGCTCTAGTTCATGTTTTCCTGTGTGAAGAACTGAGTGTTCCAGCATCACTGTCACCCCGGCCTGTGTGTACTGACTGCTCTGTCCCCATTCCACATCTCTGACTGAGTCCATCTCAAGTGTGACATCTACTTGGGGTCTCCAGGACTTTTCCACTCACCCCATGGAATCCACCCCCAGTGCTTAGGACAGGTCTTGACTTGAGGGAAGAAGCTCCCTTTCCCCATTTCCTTTTTTAGTTTGTATTTTTTACGTGATTGGTTACTTTGGTTTGAGACAGGGCCTCACTGTGTAGCGAAGACTAACCACAAACTCATAATCTTATGTCACCCTCTTGGGTAATTAGAATTACAAGTGAGGCCCTACTATGTTCTACTTTTTTAAAAACAAAAATTGGGAGAAGGTAGCAGCTGGAGAGATGGTTCAGTGGTTAAGAGTGTGTACTGCTCTTCCAGCCAGTCAGAGTTCCCGTCATCCATGTTGGGGGGCTCACAGCCAGCTGTCCCTCCAACTCTGGGGAGTCTGATGCCCTCTTGTGGCCTCTGAAGGCACTTCCCTCACACACACAAACCCACACACAGACACATAGACACACAGAACTAAAAGTAAAACAATTAAATTCTAAATTAAAAAAAACAAAAAACAAAAAACAAAACTTCTCTAAAGCCTTACTATAGGAGCTAGAGAGATGACTCAGTAGTTAAAAATACATACTGGCTGGGGGATGGCGCACACCTTTAATCCCAGTACTCAGGAGGCAGAGACAGGTGGATCTCTGTGAGTTCAAGGCCAGCCTGGTCTACAGAGTGAGTTCCAGGACATTCAGGGCTACATAGACAAACCCTGCCTCAAAAAAACAAAACAAAACAAACAAAAGACTCCAAACCTGTATATGTCTCCTGCAGAGGGCCCATCTTCAGTTCCCACAGCCCTCATGGTGGCTCCCACTGCCTGTAACTTTGGTTCCAGGGAACTGACACCTTCTTCTGACCTTTGCAGACTCCTGCACACACCATTCACATATGTGCACTCAGGCCCACACACAGTACACATAAGAAAAAATAATAATGGATTAAAACCTTGTGCACTTTTCTTAGACTCACCACTGGTGCATTGATTTAATGTTACAGTTTTAATTTAAAATTCTCAAGATTCTTTTCTACTGTTTGTAGAAATTCAGGCGACTTTAAGTTTTTAAATGTTATTATTATCTGTGTGCATGTGTGAGGTTTTCTGGGGCCGGCTCTGTCCTTGTGCTGTTGCATGGAGGACTAGCAGCCAGGCCCTCAGGCTTGGACCGTATCCACTCCTGAGTCATTGGCCCAACTCTCAGTTATTTTATCAACACAATAATTTTATTTCACACTGTGTGGTACATCTACAGAGTGTTCACCTTGCACATTATTGAAATGGCTTCCAAATGACAACCAGTTTGATGTTTGCGATGATTTGTATATGCTTGGGCCAGGGAGTGTCACTATTAGGAGGTGTGGCCTTGCTGGAGTGGGTGTGTCCCTGTGGGCGTGGCTTTAAGACCCTCACCCTAGCTGCCTGAAAGTCAGTCTTCCACTAGCAGCCTTCAGATGAAGATGTAGAACTCTCAGCTCTGCCCGTACCATGCCTGCCTGGATGCTGCCATGTTTCTGCACTGATGATAATGGACTGAACCTCTGAACCTGTAAGCCAGCCCCAATTAAATGTTGTTCTTTATAAAATTTGCCTTGGTCACAGCATCTATTCAGCGTAAAACCCTAATTAGACAATGTTCAAGCACACACTCAAAGTTCTCGGTTGGGGTTTGAAAGATTTTAGGTAATTAACATCCTGAGCATTTGAATTGGTCTCAGCATAATTTTCTTCAGTTAGATGAGGTTTTGGTTTGTTTGTTTGTTTGTTTGTTCGTTGAGACAGGATTTCTCTGTGTAGTTCCGGCTGTCCTAGAACTCTCTCTGTAGACCAGGCTGGCCTCGAACTCAGAAATCCGCCTGCCTCTGCCTCCCAAGTGCTGGAATTAAAGGCGTGCACCACTACTGCCCGGCTACTCTGTAATATTTGAATAGTATAATGTTTGACTGAAATGTAACTTGTTTTTTCTTTTATGACTACAGTTCATTTCACAGTGTCCTAAGAAATTCGTTATCTCTAAATTCATGAAGATCTTTTGTAGATTCTTCTAGAGACTTCATTCCTTTGGCCCACCTTAAGTGTGATCAAAGGAACGGGTGGTTTTTTTGTTTTTTGTTTTTTGGGGTTTTTTTGTTTTGTTTTGTTTTCAGATCCATTCTCTTCCCCCTCACCCTCATCCCTTATTTGCAAACATGTTCTAGCATTCTCTGTGATTCTTTTCTTTTTTCTTTTTCTTTTTTTTCCCCCTTTGGTTTTCAAGACAGGGCTTCTCTGTGTAGCCCTGGCTGTCCTGGAACTCACTCTGTAGACCAGGCTGGCCTCAGACTCAGAAATCCGCCTGCCTCTGCCTCCCGAGTGCTGGGATTAAAGGCACCGCTTGGCTTAGATGAGCTTTATAAATTCAAAGCTTTGAAAGGTGAACAGGTTATAGGGTATCAGTGAGCCTACCTGCTTTTGCTCTACCCGCAATGGCTTTGGGAACATGCTCGAAAGGGGCTTGGCACCATGCTAGTCACACACTCCATTCCTCTATCCCTAATTTCATACTCACTAATTCTTTCCAATGCTCAGAAGTGTTTTTAGCAATATTGCTTACAGCCAGGCATGGACACACACACACACACACACACACACACTCACACACACACACACACCGGAGATTCTAGCATTCGGGAGGCAGGTTGCAAGCCAGCCTGAATTCTAGATTAGTCAGGCCCACACAGCAAGACCCTGACTCAAAGGGTTGAAAACAAACTCATTTTCAGGTTCACCATCAGGAACCTACCTTCTAACCCGGCAACAGTAGCTCCTAGGTGGCTAGTCTTAGCTGGTTATCCTCATTTGTAACATTGTTGACACAGCAGGATAGTCAGTAAAGTAGCAGTGATGATTTCCCCCCAGTTCCGGCTTGTCCATCACTGCAGTGTTCCTAGAATGCTCACCCTGACTACGGCATCTCTTACACGTGTGCTGCTTCCAGGGCTCACCGTCGGGTCATTGTCATCCTAGCATCCAGGATATTTGTTTCTATGTCTGAGGGATGGCACTGAAGCCCCATGTGTATTTCTCCTAAGGGACAGGTTTGCAATGGAGGAGTTTTGCTCTCCTCACACCTTGTTTAACTGGATGTAAAGGCCTTTCCTCACATTCTGCATTTGACCTTAGAATTCTGTCCCTGTGTGGAACACTTTTTTTTTAAAAAAAAAAACTTGTTTGTTCTGTCTTGTTTTTCAAGACAGTGTTTCTCTGTGTAGCCCTGGCTGCCCTGGAATTTGTTCCATAAGTGAGGCTGGCCTTGAACTCACAGAGATCCGCCTGCCTCTGCCTTCCAAGTGCTAGAACTCAAGGCATGCGCCATCACTGCCTGGCCCCTCTTTCATTTTTGAGAAAGTCTCTGAGACTACTCTTGGTGCTATAGAGAAGCCACCAATGTCACAGAGCCTGTGCCCAGTGGGTTTTTTAAAAAAAAAAAAATTATTTATTGATTTCATATATGTGAGTACACTGTCACTGTCTTCAGATGCAGCAGAAGAGGGCATCAGATCCCATTCCAGATGGTTGTGAGCCACCATGTGGTTGCTGAGAATTGAACCCAGGACCTCTGGAAGAGCAGTCAGTGCTCTTAATCGCTGAGCCACCTCTCCAGCCCCAACCCAGTGGATTTTTAATCTAATTAATCTATCAACTAATTAACCGTTAGAAGGTCTCAATTGATGCCCAGAATACTCCCAAATTTATGGCCTCAACTGACCCTTTGGCCTGAGCTGGGGTCATATGTAGCAGTGCCCAAGGCTAGACTTATTAACCATGACTGTAAGCTCTGCCTTGTTAGAGCCTTAATGCTTCTGCTTTATGGGCTTAATTGTCTTGCCTGCATGTATTTAGGGGTACTGACTGTGTGCAGCGCCCTTGGAATCGAGAAGATGGCATTGGAACCCCTAGAACTGATTATGAGCCGCCATGTGGGTGGTAGATAGTGGGCGGTAGGGTCCTAATGAGAGCACTTAGGGAAGTGAGCGAGGGGCTTACGATGTGAACTGTGGATGAGCCGGTGTACTTGGACCCGCACTCTGTAATTAGCTGTGTCCCTCTTATCCCATTGTATTATAGGGTGGACATGGCTTCTAACTGGGGACTCTTTTCTTACCTTGCACTGGAAACCAGAAAGCATGTAAACTTCCCTTCAAATAAAATCAGCTGGACTTGCTATGCAGGCCCTGGGGATTCCAGAGCAGAAGCTGCAGGGGACAGATTCTCCATGTGACAGCCCTCAGTGGAAGAGTTGCCAGGACTTTGTGAAGAGCCTGTGGAGGGCAGCAACAATTACGAGAACTTTGCTGACGCACTGAATGAAGGCCATGGTAATCCTGAAACTGGAGCCGGATGGACCAAATTTCTTGAAATGCCATGGGAGCTCTGAGGAAACACCCATGCCCACAGGAGTTCCATGCAAAAGGGAAATGCCTTTGATTTGGGATATGTAAGCCAAATAAACCCTTTCCTTCCCAGGTTGCTTTGGTACACTTCATCACAGCAATAGTAACCTAATTAAGGCAGCAAATTCTTGATTTTAACTTTTTCTTTAGCAAACAGGGGCTGGAGAGATGGCTCAGCGGTTAAGAGCACTGACTGCTCTTCCAAAGGTCCTGAGTTCAATTCCCAGCAACCACATGGTGGCTTGCAACCATCTGGAATGGGATCTGATGCCCTCTTCTGGTGTGTCTGAAGACAGCTACAGTGTACTCATATAAATAAAATAAATCTTTAAAAAAAAATAAAATAAACAACTCTGGGTGGTAGTGGAACACACCTTTCATGTGAGTTCAAGGCCAGCTTTGACTACAAAGTGAGTCCCAGGACATCCAGGACTACGTAGTGAAGCCGTCTTAGGGAAAAAGTAAACGAGATAATATGATAAGCAAACACGTTGGATGTGGTGGCATGCTCCCGGAATCCCAGCTCTCAGGAGCAGGCAGAAGGTTCAGGAACTCAAAGCCAGACTCACCCAAGTTTGGGGTTTAGAGCCAGGCTGGGATACAGAGGGTCTTTTATACAGGTAAGGAAAGAATCGACCTGGAAGTGGCTCTCCGGAGCATGAGTTACCTTGTGTGCCTGGCCATTTAAAGGACCCTATGCCCTTCACTCTCAGCTGCCTCCTGAAATTCTGGGACTAGGAGTGGAAGTAAAAGGTGAGCAGAGGCTGAGAGCAGGAGTAGGATTCAGGGCTGGCACAGAGGAGGTTCCAGGAGACAGAAGAAAAGGGTCAGAGAGCAGGGTGAGAAGACAGTTGGTGACAGCTGAGCAGGGAGACGCTGAGCCGAGCCGCAGGAGACAGAAGAACCCAGACAAAGTAGTGAATGGGAAAATAAAACAGAAAAGCTACAGCTTTCTTCCTCTTCTTTTTGACATTTTAAAAAATAAGTAGCACTAGTAAGAAGACACAGAATGCCAGGCAGTGGTGGCGCACGCCTTTAATCTCAGCACTCGGGAGGCAGAGGCGTGTGGATCTCTGAATTTGAGGCTAGCCTGGTCCACAGAGCTCCAGGACAGCCAAGGCTACACAGAGAAACCTTGTCTTGAAAAACCAAAACCTGCAGGGCAGTGGTGGCGCATGCCTTTGATCCCAGCACTCAGGAGGCAGAGGCAGGCGGATTTCTGAGTTCGAGGCCAGCCTGGTCTACAGAGTGAGTTCCAGGACAGCCAGGGCTACACAGAGAAACCCTGTCTCGAAAAACCAGGAAAAAAAAAAGAAAGAAAGAAAGAAAGAAAAAAGAAAAAGAAAAACCAAACCAAATAAAATAACAGAAAACAGTCCCCATCCTGCTCTTCTACATAGGACCTTCCTTCTGCCATCACAGGCACATGGTCACCACTAAATGCACACCAGCAAACCATCATGCAGAGCCACTGTCACACTTGGCTACCTCTTGTGTGTGCTTGCACACATGTACAGTGACATGGCTCCATTGACTCTGTCATACAGGAGGGGTCTCAGAGCCTTAAAGACTCCCTGGGTTCCGACTGCTGGCAGTGTGTGAGGCTCTAGCACCCAGGACCTTCTCCCTGTTTCTATAGTTTTGCCTTTTGCACAATTCTGGTGCAGGAACCACTCAACACTCAGGCTGCTCAGGTAGCTTCTTGTACATTGATGTATATTTGCATTTCCTCAGCATCATATCTTTAACTTGTCTAGTAGCTCATTTATTTTTGCATCTATTCATTTGTTTATGTGCGAGCATGAGTGAGTGCACGTGTGCACTCAGAGCCAGCTTTCTGGAGTTTCTTCTCTCTGCCCACTGTCATGTGGGTACCAGGCTCTGAGTTTGACTTTATGTTTTCTTGCACATTTTGAGGCAGCAGTGGATTTTCTTTGTCAATCATTAATGCAATTCACTGAAAAATATTAAAATAGTCTTGTGTTCCTATGACTAATCAAAGTGGAATGTACTCCATATGACTCCAGGGTGGGGACATGTGTTTTTCTTTCTTTGCAGAATAAGAAAAGCCCTGTTTGTTTTTTTTAAATCAGGATTAGGCTAACTTTTTACAGTTACTTACTGGAAAAGTGTGTTTAGTATTGGGTCTCTACTGCTTGAGTTCATGGTGTGAACGCAAGGAAAAACATATGCAGGCCTGGCATTTTCTTGGCATAATATTTTAAACGATTATTTACTATCATTTCAGTTTCTTTGGTGGTTTTACGGCTAGATAGGTGTTCTATTTCTTCTTGAGCATTGATTTTGTACCTTCTTAGAAATTATCCACTTGAAAGGGATTGTTACTTGTCTGGTTCCCAAAGAGGCCAGAGGGCATTTGGAGCCCTTGAGATTAGTGTTCTGGACAGTTGTGAGCCACCATGTGGTTCTCTGGAAGTTGCTAGTGCTCTTAACCGATGAACCATCTCTCCAGGTCCCCTCTTTCATTTTTTAAATGATCCTGTATTCACAGTTCCAGAGATGACGCCTCACTGGCGTGGGCATCTCAGGCAACTAGAGAACAACTATGACCAAGAGACAAAGGAGCTTGTTTGTCACCAGTCATGACTACAGCTCTTATCACAGGACAGCCTTGTGTAAACATTGCCTGCCTCACTGTGACAGTCAGCCACCCCGTGGCTAAAAGGCCTCTCTCGCCAGCCTTTCTAGCTAAGGCCAGGCCATCTCCTACTCTTAACTCCTGATCCCATTGACGGTTCCCTTTGTGTCTAATCATAGTATTTCATGACTGTTACATAAATGGAGTAATACATATAAAATTAACCAATACTGTGCTGGCTAGATTTAGGTCAACCTGACACTATCGCCATCTGAGATGAGGAAACCTCTAGTGAGAAATTGAGAAAATACCTTCACTAAGATTGGGCTGCAGACAACCAGGGTGTGGTGGCGCACGCCTTTAGTCCCAGAAATCTGGAATCAGAGGAGGCAGATCTCTGAGTTCGAGGCCAGCCTGGTCTACAGAGCAAGTTACAGGACAGCCAGGTCTACACAGAGAAACCCAGTCTCCAAACAAACCAAACCAAACCAACGAAACAAGACACAAAACAAAACCCCCAATGACAACGAGAAATTCTCCAGAAAAACTGGACCACTGTGTGGAGGAAAATGTTTGTCAGAGGCTCACAAAGGTAGAGAGAGGCTCCAAATCTAACCTCCACAGAACAGGTCTATAGTTGGACACATAATGTTGCAACCTTGAGTTCAAAGGCCATCTAGAAGCAGGACTTCTTCCAGTCTGGGAGTCTTAGCTTTTAAGACTATCATCCTAACAGGTGACACTCATGTGATAGAGGACAGTGTGCTTTACTTAGAGCTCACTGATTTAAATATTAATTTGATATTAATATTAAAGCAGTATTTGACCAAATAACTGGATACCTTAATATAGTTGACAACACTATCATGTATAGACCATGAAGTTTAGTGAGCTTCTTTTGTATTTAAATTACTTATTATCATGATTTATTATTTATTGTGTGTGTGTCTAATGGGGACACCATGCCACAGTGCATTTGTGGAGGTCAGAGAACAGCTTTGTGAACTTGGCTCTCTTTCACCTTTACACAGGTTCTGGTGTTGAGGCTAAAGCAGCTCAGTGTGAGAAGCCAGCAGGGCTTGCACAGAAAAACACTCTTAACCACTGAGCTGGATTTGAGTCTTTAAAGCAATTACCAAACGATTTTACATGGTGGCAGCTGGTTCTGGAATGCTAAGGTTTTCCGAACAGTTATGCCATATGCACAGCTTGCTCCACTTCCTCACTAGGGTGTCACGCGACCAGGGTGTTTTGTCTTCGCTACAGTCTCAGTCCACGATTTTGTGTGGCTCACTTCTTCCCGAGCGCAAGTGTCTGTCTGCGCATCCTTCTTGGAAGGACAGCTATGTGCACTGAGTGCCCCAAGAGAGATTCCAAGTCCAGAATTGTTATCTCCCTAGAGAATGGCTCCTTATTACTAGGAAGCTGTCATGTATTATGATTGTTTGCTTAAAACCTATTTGTTTACCCAGCATGATGGTGGATGCCTGCAGTTCCAGCACTGAGGTCACCTGGAACTCAGCATTTGAATAAGTTGACCCCATGAGCTTGCAGAACTGCAGCGTGTCCCACTATGCCCACCCTGAATGTATTTTTTAGGTTAAATGATTTTCTTCTTCTTCCCATCTTCGTCAACCTTTGGAAAGCATGAACCTCGTAATTATTTGCCTAGTTATTTTAACAGACAAACTTTGTGCAGCAAGTGTGGCTGGGGAGAATGGTCCTGGAACGAGAGTGGGGCAGAGAAGCATCCAAACCCAAACTTCATTTTGAGAGCAGCAGGGTAAGGGTCTCTTCCTCCCTACTCTTGGCATGCATGCCCTGGGACACGTAGCATCATTCCTCCAACCTTCTTGAGGAAGTCAGTAGCCTCTTGGCCAAATTACAAGTGTGAACATCTGGAGACCCTCTTCATACAAATGAAGTATCCCCAGCACCTCAGCCCCAGCCAATAATGTACGCTCTCCCTGAAAAACCCCTTCCTACTCCCCAAGGTTTGTAGAGGCCTTGTTACTCCTAAGTCAAGAGAGCTGCTGTTTTGTAGACTGTCATCTAAGCCAGCTGTTACCTTCTATCTCACCTCTGTTGAGATGGAGCCTTGACTAGCACACCATCCTGCTTTTAACAGTGCTTGAAAGGATCTGTCCCTAGTCGTCCCTACTTGCCATGCCTTGCTTGGCACTGTAGACATCACGTGAGTTTCATCTTGCATTTTCGCACAAGACAGGACTGCTGCTATTGGGCAGAGTTCAATAAAATGTCTCTATTTGAACTACTCTTGTGTGCAAGTTTCAATTTTATGCATACTTGTGTGTACATACACATGTGTGTATGTTGGTTCACGTGTGTACATGTACCTATGGAGGTGAGAGATTGACTTTACAGGTCTCTTACTGACTTAGAACTTACTAATTAGGCTAGGCTCCTTATAGAGCCACAAGGATGTTCCTGTCTCCATCCCCCCAGCACTGGGATTACAAGCATGCACCACCATTCCCAACTTTTTAATGTGGATGCTGGGGATTGAACTCAGGTCCTTGTAATGTGCAACATTCACTTTACCAACTGAGCCATCTCCTCGTCCTGTGGGCAGGTTTTCAAACATGTCCATAGAGTATTAGGTGTCTGGCAAGAGCATAGCATGACTTATTTTCTGTGCCTGGCCCTTTAAGGGTTCCCCAGCGGCTAGTCAACTGACTCTTTGGGAATGCTGAGCAGTTAGAACTGCTTGACCTTATGACCTTTGGGGACTTCTGGGAACAGGAGAGAAAAAGAAGAGGAGAAGGGGGGAGGAGGGGGAGGAGGAGGAGGAGGAAGAAGAGGAAGAGGAAGAGAAGGAAGGGGAGGAGGAGGAGGAAGAGGAGGAGGAGGGGAAGGAGGAGGAGGAGAAGAGGAAGAAGAAGAAGAGGAAGAAGAAGAAGAAGAAGGAGGAGGAAGAGGAGGAGGAGGAGGAAGAAGAAGAAGAGGAAGAAGAAGAAGAAGAAGAAGAAGAAGAAGAAGAAGAAGAAGAAGAAGAAGAAGAAAGCCAGCAGAGGCTGAGAGAGACTGACTAGGATGGGAGTAGGATTGGCGTAAGGTCCAGGAGACAGAGGAGTGGGGTCCAGGGTCAGAGAGTAGGGTTAGAGAAGTGAGAGGGGAGGGGAGGGAAGAGGAGAGTCGGGGAGGGGAGTCTACCTGCGCAACCAGCACCCAAGGGTCAAATATGCAGTTCCCGTCAGAAAAGAAGACAGGCCGGCCTGCAGGACAGGCTTTTCTACTCATGCCACTAGAGCTGGGGCTCCAAGCAGATCTGCACTGGCCTCTCTCGGGCCTCTCTGTATAGTCGTGGCACACACCTTTAAGCCCTACACTCGAGACACAGAGGCAGGCTGATCTCCGAGACCAGCGTGGTGTACAGAGTGAGTTCCAGGACAGCTAGGATTACACAGAGAAACCCTGTGTCCAGAAATAAAAAAATAAATTCTCCTTTGCAGTCTCTAGGGCCTCCCAGGCAGTCTGGCTCTGGGCCACAAACTTCCAAGAAGCTACGGTACTACTGAAACCACGAGCACTTGGTTTTCACCCTCCTTGGAATGTCAAGGCTATGAGCCTGTTTGCTGAATCCCCATACGTGTCATCGTTTCAATGGCATGTGAGAGGTCTCCTAAGGAATGTCACCCTGACCCTGTGATGATCAGGAGGGAAGGTAGCTCTTCAAGGTGTGACAGACACTTCCAAGGACAAGCTGCCCACCCAACTTGCCACCAGTGTCATTTTTCTGTATGTGAGGGTTTGAGACAGTGTTTCTCTCTGTGCAGCCCTAGCTGTCCTGAAACTCATGCTGTAGACCAGGCTGGCCTCAATTCAAAAGACCCTCCTGCCTCTCTGCCACTCCCGTCACAACCTTTGGCTTTCCACTGTGTCATGTGACATGCGCAAATTTAAATAGGATCTAGCGTGCAAGGAAAGGATTCTATTTTGTAGATGGAGTAGCTAGCTCGGACAAAGCCATGAGGAACATGAAGCTGTGACTCTGAGGTGGCCTGGCCATCTGAAGAGCTTGGCAAGACCCAGACCTTGCTGAGACCTGTCTCTACAGGATAGGCAGAGTCAGGCCCCAGTTCTTGACATGTCATAGGCTGAGTCTGGAGACTAGTCAAGTGTCCCCAAGACCTGAGGGACAGGAGTGCCAAGCCATGGGATGGAAGGGTACAGGAGTAAAACAAGGAACACAAAGGAGGCCATCTTGGGGAAGGTGGGGGGTGGAGTGGGCAGACCTAACCTGCTGCCATGGAGACCTATCTTAGATGGCACTGGTCTAAGGCAAGTTCATCTGGGTAAACTGGGCTTGTAGAACATGACCACCTTTTAGAACTAGCTTTCTTTCATGCCCAGAAACCACTCCAGTTCCTGAAGTAGATGGTTTGGGTGCTGGACCAACTTGAACCTGGTCAGATTGCTTTGCAGGCCAAGCACATTGGGTTTATACTCCATACTGGAGTCTCCAGGTCACAGAATGCACCTGTGATGTCTCAGTGCTTTTGCTAGCAAGCACCTGGCTCCACCAGACCAGGCTAAATAGATGTTCCTCATCCCATCGGTGCCCACCCAAGCTGCCAATGGTAGGCATAAGTAGGGAAACAGTCATCTCCACAGAGGCTCGGCTTCTTCCTGTGTGTCCGGTTCGCCTTTCTATGGTTGAGTCAATGATGACACCTCCAAGCCAAGTAGGGCATTAAAAGATGCAGATTGCTGGGTGTGGTGGCACACGCCTTTAATCCCAGTACTAGAGAGGCAGATCTCTGAGAGTTTGAGACCAGCCTGGTCTACAGAGTGAGTTCCAGGACTACACAGAGAAACCCTGTCTTTAAAAAAATAAATAAATGATGTATTCTGCCCACAGTGCACTTCATGACTTGGCTGGGAGGCTCAAACTTATCCATTTTGGGGGACAGGACCTCCCTAGGGGGATGACCACAACCTGAGCTACCTTGATGCCTCTTTCCCCAGACACTTAGTTTGGGGAAGGTGGGTAAACCAAGCTGTTGACCTACTTCTCGGAACCACACTAGCCTAGTCCAGCTGCAGCCAGATTTTCCTTCTCAGCCTCTGTTACACACAAGCCCTGACTTTGTGGCTATTCCAACAGGCACAAACAGAGCCCTCTATTAGATGGCCCCGTCCTCCTCCCATTCCATGTCTCTCTCCTGCTCTTATCTGAGCCACAATCACCTTTCTATAGTGCCCTTGTCGGAGAGAAGGAACCCCTAACCTCTTGGTCTCTGGGCCTCCTAGCCCACCCTCAGCACAAAAATCTACTTGCTCACTTGCTCAGTAATAATACCACAGTGAGACATAGGGCAGAGGAACCCAGCTACACCAGCGGCCCCTGCTGGGCATTATGAGAAATACAGCCCAGTGTGACTGGTACTTTTTACTAAACACCAGTGATCCCAGGAACCCTCACTGTATGTAAACAGGCCCCATTCTCTGTCAGGGCTACCTGAAATCAGGTAAACCTGAGGATGATCCTCCACCACCCACTGACAGTGGGAAGTAGCAGCTTCAGGCAGAGCACATCTCTGAGCAGCACCCCAAGTCTGGAGGCAGGTGTCTCCTCCAGGGCTCTGAAGTCAGAAGACAGGCTTCCAGCAGTGCTGTGGAGCTGAAGTCTGTGTGCACTCGTCTGGAGAGGTACAACCAACTAGATGAAAGTGGAGTCCAGAGGCCCCGGATCCTGCTGGCTGAGAGCTCGGGCCTCAAACAGCTGCTTGATGAGTGTAGACTTCTCCTGCTCCAGCTTCGTGATGCGCTCGCTCTTATCAGTCACCTCCTAGGAGGTGGCAGGCAGGCGGTCAGGTCAGGGCTGGCCAGGTGGTCAGGGCTGTTTGGGCCTCCAGCCCCATCCCCATCTTCCCATACCTCACCTGAGTGAGAAGCCGATTCTGTTCTTTCAGCATGAGGATGGTCTGCTGCTGCCAGACTGGAGTTGAAGGTGAGGTGGGACCCAGGGGCCCCAACGAGGATGAAGGCAGAGCCTGTGGGAGTACATAGTCAGGAGGCCTCTCCTGCCATAGCATCCAGAACAAGGACAAGGGGTGCCAGGCAGCCTCCAAAGCACTCACTCTGCCAGAACAGGCTGCAGTCAACAGCTCTCCCAGGCACCGGGCCACTTCCTGTACTTTGGGCAACAACCTCCCCAGAGAGCGGGGGCTTCCTTCAGCCCCAAAGTCCTGGAAGAGAAGCAGGGAATGCCAGACCATGAGGAAATCTCCAAACCTGGCACTGCTGTTCCTCTCAAGTTTCCGCTCAGAGCTCAGAGGGAGCCCACCCAAGGCAGGGGTGGCCGGGCACTCACGGCGGCTCGGCTCTGGCTCAGACGGCGCTGACGTTCCTGCACACGCTGCAGCTGCTGCTGGTACCATTCTCGGCCCCGAGCCAGCATCTCCAGGCCCTGCAGCAGCACCTCCTGTTCCTGGTCTAACTCCTTCATCTGCGTCAACTATAACACACACGTGCGCATTGGAAGGTACTTATGCCAGTAAGCAGATCGGCACCATGCACACCTGCACACACCTGCATGCTCCAGGAGCACAGTCAGACCAGAACACAGACACAATTACATCAGCACATGTGCAGTCTGCAAATGCACACACGGAAAGAACCAGCTTATCCAGGGAAGGTTCGAACCTATGCCTTGGAGAACACAGCCCAGTTCCTCCTGTTTTGATGATGGTGGTACTGGAGACTGGCCTCTCTACTGGGGCTTCCCCAGCACAACAGACTCAGCACCTCAACTTAAAGTAATCATGCTTTTTGTGTGCTGAGCTAGCTGCAGAGGTGAACCTCATGCGGTAGGCAGAGCAGGGTCCCACACTCTATCTCCAGGCACCTCTGAATAGCCTCTTCTCCCTCTGCCTGACTTCGTCTGTTAAGCCCAGGAAGAGAGAAAGAGACCCATAGCTGACCAGTACTCCTACAGGGAAGTAACCAGGCTCATGGTTTCTCCCTGGTTTTCAACCTTCTGGACAACATAGAGTCCCTCAGAGCCCTGGCCCCTCTCACCAGGCTGCAGTCCACACCGTTGGTGATGGTATGCCTTCGACGCTCGCCTCTGGCTCTTGGAGCTTGCCGGGCTTCACCTGTGCCCATGTCCAGGGTCTTGCAGGTTGTCGCACCTGTAACAGTCAGGGTTATGGCTTAACTCTGGGCCAGCCTAATGGCTTTATAATCTCATCCAGGCTCCCCAGCCCCTCCAGAACCCTCTAGCTAACTCCGACAGTGAAAACCCCAGGGACCAGGCCTGTACTGGAACCTCTGTCAGTATTGATTCCTGAGTGTGCTTTTGCTTTATCTGTTGACTTTGTGCCTAGTTAGGACTTGGTCTCCTCTTTCTTACCCTGCTTCTCTCACCTGACCTGAGAAGTTGGGGGACAGGGAACAGGGGCAGGGAGTGACCCCGTGCCTGACAAAACATATCAGATTCCTATCAAGAGTACCAAAGAGTACCAAAGGGTGAAGGGTAAGAGATGAAATGGATAGGCCCTGGTGTGGTGACCCACACCTTTGATCCCAGCACTCAAGAGGCAAAAACAGGCAGATCTCTGTGAGTTCAAGGCCATCCTGGTTTACATAGTGATTTCCAAGACAGCCAGAAGTATGTAGAGAGACCCCATCTCAAGAACAAAAACAAAAACAAAACAACAACAAAAACCAAAATAACCAACCAACCAACCAAACCAACAAAAACAGATGGCTCTCTCCACACCTTTCTCAATTGCATGGGGCCCTGTGGCACAGCACCCGAAGTGGGAAAACTAATTCTCCATTGGTGATGGAGAGCTAATTCTTGCCCAGAAGCAATCACAGTATAAAGCAAGCTGTGCATGTACATGCAGAGGCAGTGCACATATTTGCCAAAGACTCCTGTGTACATCCTCTAGAGGGCCTCCCTTCCTACCAGAAGTGGGTTGCAGATAGGGGGAAGGCAGCTTCCCTCAGGTCTTCCAACCCTATTCCTGGCATCAGGATCACCCCGAGGCTAAGTCATCGGACTGAGTGACAGAGATACAATAATTGGCTCAGATGTGCATGACAGAGACTCTAGTTCCAAGCAGGCCTCAAAGTTCATGTCCCAGCCTGCTGTGCTGAGTGGCCTGCAGGTTCAGGGCGAGGCAATGGGAGCAACAGAGGATTCTGCCTCCAGAGGGCGGGGCCAGAGCAGGTACTGGCAATGAGTTCTAGGAAGGAACCCGGGCACCTGCATCGATTTGCACAGAAAAGAGGCATATACCATGGGGATTTGAAGCCATATGTGTGTTAGGAGGACTTTCCTAGGGAGCTAAGTGGTTCTGTGGGTCTTCCAAAGCTTTGTCACATACACCGTATCCTCCAGACCTTGGCTAACCTATAAAGAAGTTAAAGCTGGAACCTGGCTTGAGGCTTACAGAGCAATGGCTAAGTATTACCCAGTCGTGGGCCTTGACTTGGGGCCACAGAAGGTAAAACAGATCTGTTCCACGCACAAACCCTGAGCCTGTCCATGACACACAGTCCCATTCCAGGGCTGACTTCAAACTCACAGCCACCGAGATGACCAGCTATGCTCAGAAGCCTTCCCTTCCACAGGAACAGGGAGGCTTCTGAGCTAGAACTCCAAGTAGAGCTCAGTCAGCGTCTCTCTCTCTCTCTCTCTCTCTCACACACACACACTGTGCGCATGTTCATCTCAGTTCACAAGACAGTGAAGGGCTGCCGTGTTGCCAAATCCCTGTTTTGAGGTGGTAGGATATGGCTGAGGTAGGAGAGGGCTGGTGAGGCTGGCAAAGCAGTGGCCAGGACCAAAAATGGACCACAGCTGCCACGAGTGGGCAGCCCTGACAGGCGGTGGGATGAATGGGGAGTGGGGTTGGAAGAGGGGCTTAGGTTCCTGAGAACCTGCCTCCATGCTTAGGCATAATGCAAGTCCTGTTCTCAAGGCAGACAGGGGGCTATTGAACAGGCTCCTGTCCCTGCCAACTAGACCGGAAGGAGGGAGAGGAGCCTGCTGGATTCCCCAGAGACTGTGGTCTGTGTCTGGCGGTGTATCTGCAGCAGCACAGCCCAGCAGGTGCTCTGGGACACACACCCCCTCATCAGGATCATCCACACACCCAACCTTCTTCAGCACTTGTGCTAGGTGCTCCTGTGCAGCCTCCTCTGCCTGGGTGGAGAAGCAGACCGGGTTGTCTCTGCAGGGTATCACACTGAGAAGGACCTTCAGGACAGGTTAAAGCATGAACACTTTTAAGAAGAAACGTGAGCACAAGCAGCCAGGCAGAAATGAGGATGAAGACCCAGATGTTCCCAGATCTAGGGCAGGTACAGCGGGCAGCATGCCTTCTCTCACCGCCACAGATGCTCCAATGCCTAGCTCAGGTTTAAGACAGTGGGTTTCTCCTGCGTGATCAGAGTCGCTTACCTGTCTTTGGCCCTGGTATCACGCCTCTGCCCGGAGCTCACACAGGCACAGGCCGAAGCCGCTTTCCAAATCCAGGTGGCCCCAACTTTGCTTAAGAGGGTCTGGGGTCTGCCCACAGTCGTCCCCATCTCCATCCCTCTGACAAGACCCTGCCGATCTCCAGATTCTAGCACGAGTCCCTGGAATTAGGAAGTGGGACTGGGGCCACCCAAACTCACCCGAATCCGCGCTGGGCATCCGCTCCAGCGCCTTGCTCAGGGGCCGTTCGGGCTCTGTGGGGCAGGGCGCCACCTCCACTGGGACACATAATAACTCAGAGTTCCGGGAGGTGCCACTGGGGCCAGCAGGAGCAGGGCGTGCGCTCGGAGGCAGAGGCTTCCTCTCCAGGACAGTCCGCGGCTCATCGGCAGGTGCGAACATCAGGCGCTGCTGCAGGGACGACTGGTCCCCGGGCCGGGTTGCGACGCGGGCCGGATCCCGCGGGCCGCCATCAGCGTTCAACAGCGAGGTGCGCAAGCCCGCCACAAAACGCTCGAAGGTCAGGTAGCCATTGGCCGGGGCCACCTGGCGCAGGCCCTCGAGCACGCCGCAGGGCAGCTCGCGTGCGTCCGCACCTTGCCAGCGGGATTCGATCTCGCGCAGATGCACGTAGCCGCGCTGCCGGTCGTCCAGGATGTCGAAGAGGGTGCGCAGGCTCTGGAGAAAGGCTCGCGGTAGCCCCTCCGTGCTAGGAGCGGGCGCAGCGTGCGATAGGCGGCCACGCTCGGCCATCGCTGCCACGGCCATGGGCTCCCAGCTTCCACCCGCGTTGGTCTCCACCAGACCAGAAGGCAGAACCTGCAAGGCGACACGCGCGCCCCGTGGCGACAATAGCTGCTGTTTTTGAATGGAGCTCTGCTAGCCGCCGCGTCAGCTTTCATTAATATTCACGGCGGCTATTGGTCGAAACCGGCCCATCTGCTCCGGGATTGGCTCGGCAGCCACCAGTCCCAGTTTGATTTCCCCTGCAGTAGGGGCGGGCTACCACACCACCTGGCCGGGAAGTGGGTCCCGGGAGACGTGACGAGAAACGGGTAGAACCAGCCGGAGTTCCTACCGCTGCTCCCCACGATCCCCCTGCCTCCGCGTCTACTATCCCTCCTGCCTTGGTAGAGCCTTTTCTCTGGTTCATATGCGCTCCGCCTTGCCAGCCACTTCTCTGAGGGGCGGAGCGTGGGGCCTTTCACAGATCTTGTACCCCTAGTAGCCTCACAAGTAAGGATAGAATGTCTAGCCCCTCCCGTTCTCTTCGGTCCTTTACACTGAGGGTCCCCTGGCCCCAGGGGCCGATTGACTCTGGGGCTCCTTTCTCTTGCATTAGGAACGCCCCAAGAGGATTATAGGCTCCAGACAGTTGGGCGCTCTCCTTAACTGAGGCCTCTGTCCCTACAACTGTCAGATCTACCTTTGGTCCTTTGGGACAGTCTGTCTAGTCCTGCCAACTATAGGACAAAGCCAAGTTGTCTTCTGTCCCCAGATGCCCATCCGGTGACCAGCTCCCTTGGTGCTCTGGTCCTGCTCTGGCCCTTTTTAGGGACATCACTAGCCATCATTCTGACCCTCACAGGCCTGGCCTAGCTCTGCAGTGGGACCACTCGGCCCCTCTGTCTCGGATTATAGACATTAGCCTGCATTCTTGACCCAGAGCTGGCCAAGAGCACCCCCTAGAGGCCAGGGAGATCCTTAGGATGCTTTGCCTCCTCTGCCAACTCTTTTGCCTGTTCTCTATGCGGACATCTGCTCACCTTCCCAAACTTCTGAATGTCTCTGAAAAAATGTAGCCGCTCAGAACAGCCCATCTGTTAACTGCTGCCTATACTTTCTAAACACACTGAGAGACTCTTCACCAACTTTGCTGGATGCCTGCAGACAGACCCTTAACTCAGGACTTCACTCCAGCCCATCTGGGCAGGCCTCTGGCAATAGGGCATGTGTCTCAAGCTGTGGAAGCAACTTCCCTGCCCAGTTGCCCTGGCTCCACATTTCTAGGGTTTGTTCATTCAAAATTATTTGTATTTGTTTGTTTGTCTTGAGTCAGGGTCTTACTGTGCAACCTTGGCAGACCTGAAACTTGCTAGTGGACCAAGCTGACCTGGAACTCAGAGCTCCTGAGTGCTGGGATTAAAGGTGTGTTCTCCCACCTCCATTTCACCCAAAGTTGTGGTTCATTCATAGTAAGGTATTTCTGTGGACCCAGAGTTCCATAGAGCTTAGCTACCCCTTTGGGGGCAGACCTGGTCAAAGACCCTCTCATGTCTCACATTTTAATTAACTCTTGTCTTGACTAGTCCTTAGGGTGTCCATCCATGCTCCCTTTCTTCAAGGTCCTGGGCTACATGAAGAGGGCTATCCTCTGCATTGATTGATTGCTATGGACCCTTCGGACTTTGCCCAGGCACCTGCTTCCTCTTCCCCGCCCCCAAATCTTCTTAGATGTTTGTACCTTCCATGCCTGGCTATAGTGACTGCTTCACATAAATTACTGTGATGTTTGGGAATAAAACAGAGCCATCCCAAGGTCGAGCATTGGTCTGAAATATAGGCACTCAGTAGACAAAAAGCACACAGGAAGCTTTATTTGGTGAGGGGATAGTGCAAATACCATATTGCAGTGGGGCACCAAGCTAGGATGGGACCTTGGGGGTTCCTGGGACAAACACATAGCTAGGTACAGGAGTAGCCACTTACATAAAGTGAACCCAATACTGCTCAGTACAGCAAAACGGATGAGACTCAGCCCATGGCTCTGGTGAACTAAGGCTACTTGCAGAGTAGATATGAGCCTGTGGGTGCTGGGGAGGCTCATGAGACCCAACCTCTGCCTAGGTAGTGATAGGCAGCTGATAGTTGCTAGGGGAGGGAGTCATATTCCTTAGGAGTGAAGCTTTGCTCATGTAAAGAACCTTCAACTGACGTTCATGCTGACAGTTCTGATTAAATGCAGTGGCGCACGTGTATGTGTGTGTGTATGTGTGCGCGCGCACACATACACACACACAGTGACATGAAAGTGTAAGGGGCCTTGTTAAGAAGAAAGGTTTTGGGGGAAGGGAACGAGAGAAGTTGGTGGGGAATATGATCAAGGTACATTATTTATGTAAGAGGTTGTGAAAGCATTTGTTTAAAAAAAAAAACAAAAAACAAAAATGGAGAAGGTAGCTGAGGCTGGCCCTGGATCTCTGGGTTTCCCTGTGACTGAGAATGGAACCGGTGCTTGACTCTGAGCTCAGGACAAAGGTAGGCAACCCCCTGTCTTTTCTAGCCCTGTGGCTTTCAGTTTTGCTGCCACCCCAGGGAACATCCAGAATTCAAACCAGGGATTATGTTCTCACTGTGCCAACCACATGCCTTGGCAAAAGGGTGTGCAGGTTAGCAAGACTCCAAGGCCTTTTGATGTGGCTCGCATGGACGTGGAAAGCCAGCCCTGCTGCCTAGTTCAGGCCTGCCCTAGGTTTTTCTAGTCTCCACTCTGGCCTCAGTCCTCAGCCCTTGACCACAAAATGTCAAAGAGGAAGGCCCTCCTTGCAGGTGGGACAGCGGTAGGTCCAGTGGGACTTCACCAACCTAACAGCCACCTGTACCCTTGCCTGCCCAGGGAGGCATGGTCTTCTGGTCCTGGAAATGCTTTCAGCTATTCAAACCTGGGAGTCTGAGCAAGGACCTTGATCCCCACCTACACATTGAGGCAGAATTTAGGGGTCTATCCTGACTTAGGAGGCTCATAGGACATGCCTGACTTGTCTCCCTAGAGGCTTCCTTGTCTGCCTAGCACCAAAGGCGGGATACTAACTGCCCTGGACTATGGCCTGTGATGTGGAATTCATGCGGCTCACCTGACTCCTGTCTGTCTACCACCCTCATCTTCCACATATTTTCTGGAATTATCTTTCCATTGCAGTGCATCAGGGCAGCCTATTTGCTCGCTCATTCATTCATTCATTCATTTAGCCAGCACTCTCTGAACATTTTGCTGTGACCCAGTCACAGTGGTGCTTGGCTTGGGATCTAACACTCATTTGCTCAGTAGACAATCGTGTTCCTGTGTGTCTGCTATTCATGACAGGTGACAGAGGGAGAGCAATGGACCAAACAGTACCCTGCCTCCTGGGTTTACTTCTCATGGAGTGGTCAGGAAGAGAATGTAAGAGAGCACTGTGACCAAGGGAGGATGTTCAGATGGGAGAAAAGCCATCCATTGCAAAGAGGCACGGCTAGGCTGTGGGCAAAGACTAAAATCCTTTCCAGTCCAAGAGAATGTATGGCCTCCTCCATCTGAAGTGTTTGTGGAAGAGGCTGTGTGCCGAAGCTGCCTGCCTAAACACATTGGGCCTTAACACAAGTTAGTTAGCCTGTGTAGACCTGAGAAAGATGTTACTTTTTATTTTGGATCCTAAAGCACTATTTAAATTTTTTCCCTTCAGATTTATGTACCTTGTTTTACATGTATGAGTATTTACACACCACACTTGTGCCTGGGGAAATTTAAAAGAGGGTGTCAAACTCTCCTGAAACTGGAGTTAGGGGTGGCTTTACCTTCAAACTTAAAAAAAAAAAAAAAAAAGATATGAGCAGACAGTTTTAAAGCTAGTTCCAAAAAACAAACAAAAAACAAAAAACCACCAAAGCTGTGGCATAAGCTGAGATTTTATAAATTTATTTTTAAGACTTACTTATTTTATGTATATGAGTACACTGTGGCTGTCTTCAGACACACCAGAAGGGGGCATTTGATCCCATTAGAGATGGCTGTGAGCCACCATGTGATTACTGGGAATTGAACTCAGGACCTCTGAATGAATAGGCAGTGCTCTTAACCACTAGCCATCTCTCCAGCCCTGTTTTTGTACTTTTTACAAGAGACTTTAGCTATACCAGGTAGTGCTGAGGCTCACCTTTAATCCCAGCACTCTGGAGGCAGCGGCAGGCAGATCTCTGAGTTTGAGGCCCGCCTGGTCTACAAAGTGAGTTTCAGGACAGCCAGGACTATACAGAGAAATCTGATCTCGAAAATAGAACACGACACACACAAAACAACAGCAAAAAACAAACAAACAAACAAACAAAAAACCAAACAAACAAACGAGGCTTTATGAAAAATCAAATTAAAGCAGTAAAGGGCTGCAGAGCCAGTCTGGAAAAACCAAGTTCCTAAAGGTAGGCAAGTGAGGGGTGGTGGGTTAGCCTGGGTCTGGCTAGCTTGAGTCCGGCCTCCTCCCAGTGCTAGCAGTGGTGGTTCTAGGTGAATGCTTACAGGATCAAGCAGACTCCTCTCAACCTCAGCATCCAAGGAGAGAGGCTCCCAGGCCACTGTAACTTTTCCCAGTTTCACAAAAGGCACTTTTAGCAAGTCAATTTCCGCATACCAAAACCTTTTATCTGATCTAGGGGTTGTCGAAGGAACTAACATCTAAGCAATTCTCAGCCATACGAGACTTCCTGGTTTGCCAGGAATGGCTTGGGACAAAGTTATGCTAAGGTTTCTTCAAAGCCGAGGTGCCATCACTCCGGAATTCACTCCAGAAACAATGGCTCTGCAAAAATTCTGCTACAGACCACCCTTCCGGCTCTGGACAGGCAGAAAGCTGGGTTAGGTCTGGTCAGCCCATTGTGGGGTTCCTCAGACTCCCTTTCTTCCATAGGGCAAGGATAGAACAGCTACGTCCACGTGGGGAGCGTGATGGGAGTTACTTAGGAGAGAAACGCCGAGGCCTTGGGGGACTAGGAGGGTATGGTCTGGACCATAAACCTTGAACGGAGTTAGACTGGGAGGCCAGGATTCAAGACCGGGAAACGCGCAGGGGAAACTATAAGAAAAGGGATTGGAGCAGGGCGGAGCCAAAGAGGACCAAACTGGAGCCCAAGAGAAAACAGGGGCGGGGTCCCGGGTGGAGGTGCTGCACCCTGGGCCCGCCCCCCAGGGATCTCGGCCGCCGGCCTGGTCTCGTGACATTGGTCAGAAAGTCACGAGTACAGGCTGAGCCTGCAGCTGCAGTAGCAGTATGGCCTCGGAGAGGGATGTACGCGCACAGCTGCAGCGCGCGGGCCAGGATCACCTCCTGCGCTTCTGGGCCGACCTGGCTCCGGAGCCTCGAGCCGCGCTGCTAGAGGAGCTCGCCTCCTTGGAGGCCGAAGCGTTGCGCGAGCACTGCCAGCGCGCCTCTGCGGCGGGCGCGCTAGCCCCGGGTCCTCTGCCGGGCCTGGCGGCGCGCCTGCAGCCCCTGCCCCCAGAACGCGTGGGCAGCGCGATCCGCTGCGACCAAGAGACACGCCTGCTGTGGGAAGAAGAAGGTAGGCAGCGCCGTACCAGGCGGGGGTTAGGCAGGCGCTGCCCGTTGCGACCGGAAGAGTTTGTGCCTGCGGGGGTGGGGGGAGCAGGGCGGAGTGGAGGGGACGGACTCGGGAAGTGCTGCCGGGAGATATTTGTCTTGCAGCTCCTTCCTCCTGCGCTTAGTGGATCCCGAAGTCGTGCAGTAGCAAGCTCACTAGTGGCTCTACAAAGTAAAAGAGGCCTTTTCTCACGACACGCCTCTCCAGGTTTCCGACAGATTGCCCTGAACAAGGTAGCTGTTCTGCTGCTGGCCGGTGGGCAGGGCACTCGCCTAGGCGTCACCTACCCCAAGGGGATGTATCAAGTTGGGCTGCCCAGCCAGAAGACCCTGTACCAACTGCAAGCAGAGCGCATCCGGCGTGTTCAACAGTTGGCTGACCAGCGACTGGGGACCCACTGCACCGTGCCCTGGTGTGTCCTCCATGCCAACCTCCCCAAAAGACCACTCCTAAATGACTCAAGCCTGCCCCGCACCAAGACCTTAGACCCAATCTTAGCACAGCCCTAGACAGAGCCCAGTACTTGCCCTTACTGAGCCCCATCTAGACCTGTTCCCTCCCACACTTGCCAGATTGACCCCCTGGAAGCAGCTCACTGCTAGGACATTTACAGGTACATCATGACCAGTGAGTTTACACTGGGACCCACAATCAAGTTCTTCAAGGAGCACGACTTCTTCTACCTAGACCCCGCTAATGTGGTGCTATTCGAGCAGCGCATGCTACCTGCTGTGACCTTTGAGGGCAAGGTCATCCTGGAAAGGAAAGACAAAGTTGCCATGGCCCCAGGTATGGCCCACACCTTGGACAGGGGAAGGTTGCCCCACCTGGGCCACAGAGTACAGCTGTGGGTCAGGAGGCCTGGCTCCCAGGTAAGATGTGGCAGGCTAGGTGGCCCCGGCCAGTCTGGAGTCACGGGCTCTTGGTGGCTTGTGCTCCTGCAGCATTTACTAGACTGAGCAGGAGATCAGGCCTGAGTCCGTGGGTAGCCCATTCCTTTCTTCTTTGTAGATGGCAATGGGGGCTTGTACTGTGCACTGGCTGACCATCAGATCCTGGAGGACATGAAGCAGCGGGGTGTGGAATTTGTGCATGTGTACTGTGTAGACAACATCTTGGTGCGGTTGGCTGACCCAGTCTTCATTGGCTTCTGTGTGCTTCGGGGAGCAGACTGTGGTGCCAAGGTGAGCACCAAGCTTTCATTTGCCTTGGCACTTGGCTCTGCCTCTTGCTAAATCCCATCCCTCCCACTGCTGGCCCTATGAGTCTATGCCTGGTGGCTGCAGGTGGTGGAGAAAGCATATCCCGAGGAGCCAGTGGGTGTGGTGTGCCAGGTGGACGGTGTCCCCCAGGTGGTGGAATACAGCGAGATCAGCCCTGAGATTGCTGGGCAGCGTGGGGCTGATGGGAGCTTGCTCTACAACACAGGCAACATCTGCAACCATTTCTTCACCAGAGGCTTCCTGGATATGGTCACCAGGTATGGCCACAGGTGGTGGTATCCCAGACTAAGCTGAATCTAAGAATGCCACAGTAGCCAGAACTGGGCCACTGCTGGGAGTGGCAAGGGCTTAGGTAGATAAAATTCTTTTGTTATTGTAAACAAACCAGTTCCAAGGAGTCATGCTCTGTGCTGTCTGTAGGAGGCCCTGGTCACAGCTCTCTTTTGTGGATTGGCCCCATCTCTGCCCTGTCTTTAGCTTGGGTGGCATTGTGGCTGGTGGTTCCTGGCTTTTGGCCATGGGGATGCATAGAGAAAGCCCGTGTCCTCCCCAGAGGTATAGCTCTTATGCTGCTTCCTTTGCCTGGCGCGGTACGCAGTGGGGACTGGAGTTCCATGATGCCCTGCCCGAGTCATACTCCCTTTGTCCTCTTGCCCCCAGGGAGTTTGAGCCCTTGCTGAAGCTGCATGTGGCCGTGAAGAAGGTCCCGTACGTGGATGAGGAGGGAAATCTGGTAAAGCCGCTACGACCGAACGGGATAAAGATGGAGAAGTTTGTGTTTGATGTGTTCCAGTTTGCTAAGTTAGTGGTGGAAGTCACTTATTTCCTCTCCTTCTCTCTCTGTATTCGGGTTTAAGTTTAGAGGGCCAGCAGGACAGTAGGGAAGTGGCAGCTTGTGAGGAGCAGGTTGGGTGGGGGAAGCTCAGGGACTACAGGTTGGTTGTTCTCAGGGAAGTCCCGAGGGTGTGCTTGCTCTGAGAACAAGGACCCCCTCCCCCCAGCAGTCTCCACAGTCCTGACCCATGGTCAGCTTTTGGAGGTGCTGGGTGGCTCTGTCCTCTTCCTCCGGACATGTAGCAATGAAGAGTTGGAGGGTAAGGTTTCCCAGGACCTCGGGAAAGTAAAGATGCTTTTTGTGCCTGCAGGGGCCCTCCTAGATCACCTGATCACTGAACTCAGGGGACAGACTCCCAGTTAGGGAAGTGTGGCCTCCCCTCACCTGTCCAGAGCAGGGCAGCTGGCTGGCATGCAGGGCATGATGAGTCAGTCCTTCTTCCCACCAGGAACTTCGTTGCCTTTGAAGTGGGTCGGGAGGAGGAGTTCTCTCCTCTGAAGAATGCTGACACAGCTGACAGGGACAACCCTTCCACCTCCAGGCGAGCCTTGCTGGCTCAGCACTACCGATGGGCTCTGCAGGCCGGAGCCCACTTCCTGGATGTACACGGGGTCCAGCTTCCGGAGCAGTCTGGGTGAGGGGCTCAGGTTAGCCTGGGTGGCAGTATTCTCATCCCAGGGCCCTGTTGATGCTGCCACTGTCCCAGCTGGCTTCTGACCCAGCACCACCCCAAATGCAGACAGCTATGTTCCCAGCCAGTGACAGCCTGCCTGGTGACCATTGGCCCCGCTTCTTAGTCTCAGGCTCTGCTCAGAGAGCCAGGAGGGCAGGGTCTCAAATGCCCCCAAACGCATTCTCGTGAGCTTTGAATGAAGACCTAGGCCTAACCCTCAAGAGACATGGGCAACTCTTCAGGACAGGAGAGGAAAAGGACCTTTGGTGTCTATCTCCCCTGTTGTTCTGGAGCTGCAGGTGCACCTGGCTGCCTGAGCTCTGTGCAGGGTCCCTGTGTAGTAATTTATTTGGCTAGCCCTGAGCCTGGCAGATGGCCTTATGGGTTTAGGCTGTGCAGAGGGAAGAGTTTGTGGTGAAGGTCTGACTGGTGTCTGGCATTCATGCTGGGCAGACACATGTCCTGAGGGACCTGGGAGTCCCCACATCCACTTGAGAGGCAGGTGCTGACTGTTGCTCTCCCCTAGCTTGCTCCCAAATGGAGACCCTCCAGCCGTCTGTGAGATATCACCTTTGGTGTCTTACTCTGGAGAGGTGAGCATGTAGTTCCCACCTAGGATTTCATGAAGTCTGGTTTGTGAGAACAAGACAATGGAGAAGTGGGCACTGGGGTAGAAGGTTACAGCCCTGGTTTAGTTGGCCGATGAAGTGTGAACTTTCGGGATGTGGTAGACTGAGGGGTCTGGAGGCCTTTGGCAATCTTAGAAGGGGTGGGGTACAGGAAAGAATCAAGGCTGAGACCAAGGCTTTGGGGAGTCTTCCCAAGGGAGAGACTAGCCCTGTGCTGTCCCTCCCTAACAGGGCAACACTGGGATGCTGTTTCAGGGTAGCTGGAGGGGGTATGGGCAGACAAAGTGGACACTTAACCACTGTAACCCGTTGTTTATAGGGGTTGGAAATGTACCTGCAAGGCCAAAAACTGCAGTCTCCATTCATTCTGGATGAGGACCAAGCCAGGCTGCTGCAGCCACAGGAGTGCTAACCTGCTTGCTGCCAGGCTCTCTGGCCATGGCTTTCTACAGGGTGGTGATTCGGCTCTGGGCGAGGTTCTGAGTGGACATGCTAGCCTGCAGTACACTGAAACAAGTGTGCTAGTTGACTTTGAAAGGTTGGGACCTCTTGGGTCCCCCCATGGACTCTGGTTGTCTGTGTGTGTGGTTTTGTTTGTTTTGTTTTTGCCTCCTTGCTGGCTCTGGAGTCCGCTGAGAGGCAGGGGGCTGAGAATGTTGGAAAACAGGGCTAGAAGAACCTTCAGGGTAGAGGGAGGGAGGTGTTGTCTAAGAAGTCAGCCTGGGAGATGCCCTTCTAACATCTGCCCTGCCAGCCCACAGGCCAACCATGTGCTCAGCAGACAGTGAGCTGTGCCTTATAAGGGTGTGGTTAAAAAGACCTACCTGTAGATAGCAGAATCATAACTGGAGTAAGCCTAAGCATGTCACCCCACATGCCAGACAGGACCAACAGATGATGCCAGTGGTTAAGATTGGGTTGGAGGGGCTGGAGAGAGATGGCTTATCGGTTAAGAGCACTGGCTGCTCTTCCGGAGGTCCTGAGTTCAATTCCCAGCAGCCACATGGTGGCTCACAGCCATCTGTAATGGGATCTGATGCCTTCTTCTGGTGTGTCTGAAGACAGCGACAGTGTACTCATATACATAAAAGAAATAAGACTGGATCGGAGAACTCTGATCCACACTCCTGAGATGAAAGGTGAAGTCTCCCTGCCTTTCCTAGACCTCTCCCACAGCCTGAGTCTCCCTGCAAGTGGGCCTGGCTGCTCTGTCCTGAGTAACAAGAGATCACACTGGTTGCCCTTCTGCAACTGATACTGACCCAAACAGGAGCACACCTCATCTTGGTAAGCTGCTTTTCCCAGAGCTTAGAGCGAAAGATCAGGGATGGAGATGTAGTGTCTGTGTAAAGTGCTACTTGGCTTTCCCGCCCAGTCTTGTTCTCTCACCTACTGTACTTCTGTTGATTGACAGCTGTTTTCCCATGTAAGAAAATGATGACACCGGCCCTTCCCCTGTAAGGTAATAGTGATCAGTACAGGCAGCCTGCTCTGTAGCCACCTATCCCCAAATATATGGTCTCCTGCTCATTCCCATTAGCTTTCTCAGAGGTCAGTGGGAGGAGTGCATTCACCTTTTGGTGTGGAAGCAACGGACACAGATCTGGGAAAGATGGCTCAGGCCCACAGCTGCCATTGTTGGACCAGATGGCTCAGGCCCATGGCTGCCGTTGTTGGACCAGTATGTAGACAAGCTGAGCTTTCGCTGGGCTCTGTGGTCATCTTGCTGTAGACTTCAGAAGAAAATGGTGTGTCTTGGCACCTTGTCTTATTCCACAGGCAAGCCAAGGCCCCATGGGGCAGGAGAGATCAAAAGGATGGAGATGAAAATTCCTAGTCTCCTCTAGAGTAAGCAATCAGTTGGGTGGATTCTTCAAAGGACTAAAAAAATTTCAAAGAACTCTCCGTGTCCTGCACCCGTTTCCTTGGTGATTGTATCTTACATGATTATAAGGCTCTCAGACTGGGGGTGATGGAGGTGCAGTGTTTCAAGGTCTCGTGTGAATACATTAGCGTACCCGCACCCAGTCGAGATGAATGACTGTCCCTCACCATGGGGCTGTCCTTTAGACCACCTCTCCACAGTCTCATCCCTGCCATCCCTAGCCCATATTACCCTGAAAAGACAACTGACTTTTAAAAGAGTGGACAGTTTTATTTTCACAGATTGGATATTTGGAATAAACCCCCGCTGCAGGGGTTGGTGGGCAGGGGCTTGTGCACCCCAGGCTGGCCTTGAATTAGCTACAGAGAGGCAAGGCCGACCTTGCATCTCTGAACCTCCTGACAAGATGCTCAGTTTGTGGGATGGTGGGAGTTGAGTCCAGGGCTTTATTTTCATGGTAGGCCCCAGCTCCAGCCTAGGGTGCAGTTTCTCATGACATACAGAGGTAGGAGTGGGTGGATCCAGGGCACAGGACTTTGGGAACAGGAGGCTAAGAAACCCTTCATGCTTCTTCTCAGCTCTTCACCAGGGGTTCAGGGAAACCCAAGACGTAGGACACTCCAGGGAAAACCTTTGTAGCAGACCTATGGCTGGCACTCCCCTTTTTGATAGCTACTTACTTCTCAGTGGTTGTAGGAAGCATCACTCGAGGGCTGGAACCAGTGGGAAGATAGCCAGGAGGACAGTAAATGTGACCTCAAGATGAGGAAGAAGAGGAGGAGGGAGAAGAGGAAGAGGAGGAGGAGACCTGAGACCAATAGGGTTTTCAAATTCAGAGAAACCAAAGGCCAAGTAGGCTTTTCCCTAATGGGGGCTTCCAGGTACCGGGTGCTGCACTGCCAGGGTGCACACTATAAACATGTAGCTGGAACCTGGGTGTGGAGGCACAACCTTTAATCCCAGTCCTAGGGAGGCAGAGGCAGGCAGATTTCTTAGTTTGAGACCAACCTGGGAGTACCAGGCCAGACAGCTACACAGTGAGACCCTGTCTCAAAAACAAAAGCCATGTTGTTGGACCTGGAGGGAACATGAGGTAGGGTACCCCTGCTTCCTAGTGCTGCTTTGCAGGGCTAAGCATTGACATGGAACCATGTGTGAAGCAAACCTAAATGGTTTGTCTTAGATCATAGATCCCAAGTCCATGGGGCCTCGAGTCAACTTCCCTTACCCACTAACAGTGGCCTTAAGTGTACAGGGCTCTGGTCTAGCCATATTCACCTTATGGGGAAGCAGGCTGGGCTTGTTCTGGCTTCCTCTGTGTAGAAGACAGCAGTCTTCATGTTGAGCCTTAGATGGATTCACCCCATTTTATACCGTAGGAGCTGCTGTATGTGTACCTCAGACAACCATCAAACTCCTCACTGTCAGGAACCCAGCCCAGAAAAACCATCGGAGCTGAGAGCCTTGCTTCCATCTGGCCTGCTCCCTGTTCTTCCTTCCAGCTCTGAGCCCTGATGCCTCTTTAACCTTTCTTAGGCATTCTGTGACTGTGATCGTTGTGTGACACAAAGCATGAAATCTGAGTTGTTGCTGTTAGTAATTAAGGTTGGAATATAATAAACGAACCTGTGTTTGCTAGTGGCCATGATTACCAAGCAAAATCAAGAATTGAATTGTAGACAGAGAGATCATGGCAGCTTGTGAGTTTGTGGAAAGATATAATATGCAGGCATATTGTTACTGGCTGGGCTTGTACTCAGCCGATTCCATTCATTAGGAAAAGAATCTGGCAAGCCCAGCACGATAGCACATCTGATCCCCACAGAAAAGCAGCCACAGAACTTAGAGCAGGGGTGGATAGTCAGGAAAGAGGACAGGACCCAATACCACTTCTAAATCTTTATGATCACCAGATGGTATCAGTCAAGACAATTACGGCAGTAGTGGCACTTGATATACACAAGTACAGAAGCTGGCGGTACTGTTTGGAAACATGACAGTGCGTGATAGTGCAAGCCCTGGCGAAACACTGGACTGTATAAACCATAAACATTTCAGATGACTTCACAGTGGAGCAGAGTGAGAACAAGTAGAGCCATTCAAAGATCCTATCTACACCCTCAGGAAGTTGTGTTACCCGCTGGCAAGCTGCATGCGGTGGTCACGATTACCAAGCAAAATCAAGAGTGCCCAGTCTTGCCTATAATCCCAGCGCTTAGAAGAGGCAAGAGGACCTTGAGTCTGAAGCCAGCCTGTGCTACTAGAACGACCCTGTCCTAAATACACAAACATTTCATAATAGTGCAGATTTATGCCATCTGATGATCATGAAGCAAGGGGTCTACACAGTTTTGTTTCAGTCAGAGTCTAGAAAACAGACTATATGAACCTAATCAATATAAAAAGCATATTTTGTTTGAGACAGGGCCTCTGTATGTAGCCCTGGCTGGCCTGAGAATCACTGTCTAGGCCAGGTGGCTTCAAACTCACAAGAGTTACCTTCTTCACCTGAGTGCTGAGATTAAAGGGTGGATCACCACACTTGGCTCTTCACATTTATTTGAGAAATCCCTTTGACCAATTTATGGGTCATTAAAACATACAGTATTTCTATCTGGCAAAAGACCTAGTACAATTCGCGATGTAATACCTTTGCTCCCCTAGATAAAACTGAATCCCAAAGAAAGGAGTCCAAGTGGTCAGATATTTGTTTCTTTGCTAGGATTCGCAGCAGTGACACTGGCTTCAGTGTCAAGCAGGGATCCACACATGAGACATACTTGTCATAATTCTTTCTGAGAGCAGACCACACCTTTGCCAAAGTGAGGCCTGTGTGGTCCTAGCACTTCCTAGAGAAGAACACCAGCCTTGAGACCTTCGGACAATATGGACCTTGTTCAAGGTGTTCACTCTGCACAAGATGCACAACTTACCTCAGAGATCATCACAGTCAGAAGATCCATGACTGAAAAAGTGACAGACTCAGACTCATGAGCAGTCACGAGTGGCAAAACCCCGTGGTCACACAAATGGGCACAAAATACTTACAAAGTAAATGGCAAAGACCTGAGGTCACACCAACACTGGAAACAATCACAAGATACACCCCCCCAAATAACATCAAAGTCACAGATATCCATATATGCAAAGGATAATTTAGGAACAACTAAGTAACAACAACCATCTGCAATCTAGCTCTGTGAAGAGTGCTTGCTTAGGTTTAAGCCTCCGCACTTGGCCAGTGTGATGGTGCATGCCTGTAATTCCAGGATGTGAGAGGCACAGACAGGATTGCTACAAGTTCAGGTCAGCCTGCCCTGTACAGAAATACCTGATATAAGTAAATCAGTGCTTAAGAGCTTTGGCTGCTCTTCCAAAGTACCTGGGTTCAAATCCCAGCCCCACAGGTGGCTCACAACCATCCAACGCTACAGACCTAAAGGTATTAAGCACCCATTTCTGGCCTCCATGAGCACTGCATATACATGGTGCACAGGCATACATACAGGCAAAACAGCCATATTCATAAAAATAAACAAACTCTCTAACATTTTCAAATTTAAAAGTATCCAAGTAGATGAGCACTAGTAAGTATGAAGGGGGCTGGAGAGATGGCTCAGCGGTTAAGAGCGCTGACTGCTTCCGAAGGTCGTGAATTCAAATCCCAGCAACCACATGATGGCTCACAACCATCCATAATGAGATCTGTTGCCCTCTTCTGGGGTGTCTGAAGACAGCTGCAGTTACATATAATAAATAAATCTTAAAAAACTAAGAACGATACTGTATACATTATTTTTAAAAAAAAAGTATGAAGAGAGAGAAAGATGCCCAACTCAAAATTAAAGACACTTAGAATTGAATACACCTTTCCACCTTAAAACTCATGAAGGGAGAGTTGGCTCAGTGGTTAAAAGTACTTGCTGCTCTTCCCCGGGAGCCTGGCTTGATTCCTAGTGTTCACACGCTGGTTAACAACCATCTGTAACTGTAGTTGCAGAGCTTTCAAAAACCTCTTCTGGACCCCAAGGAAATCAAACATGTATGCAGTAATACATACATACATACACGCAGGCAAAACACATAAAGTGAATATGATTAATTTTCTAATTAAAAAAAAGGAAGAAGATGACTTACAGAAAATTCCCAAGATGTCAAACCCTAAAATAAAAAAGAAGAAATGCATGATAACAAAGACCCGTGTGTAAAGCCACAGGAGATGCCATTTCTGCGTTCAAAGGACATATGGGAGTGGGCTGCATAAACAGATGACAGACAGGAACCACAGAGTAACGTGGCATGAAACTCAAAAGGATATCCAAGGATAGGAAGAGTGTGAAAGTTCACCAACAATGCTTAAATGCAGAATGCCTGCAGATGCACAGGCCACACAGAGTTAAGGTCATGTCACAGGTAGGTCCTACTGGGCAACATAACAGTGACACCCTCCAAAATACGCAATAACGAACGTAGGCATCTACACAGCATTAGAACTTCTCCTAATCTGTGGCACAGCATTCCACAGTTCTAGGCTGTATGTTCCACTGGACTGTGGCCATGCTGGATGGACATACTCCACTCATGGTCCAGCCAGCCCAAGTCACCAACTTCCGTGGATGTCTCTCCTCTTCCAGACCTGGGAATGGGTGCCAGAGAGAAAACTGGTTCTTCTCTCTGCACACTCCGTGCCAATGAGGTGGAGGGCAGCTTCCAACAGAAGCCCTGCCCCTTCATCTCCCCCATTCTGTTTGGGCTGTAGGCACAGTTGCCAGCAGGGGAGGAGAACAGAGCAGCTCAGAGATTCCCAGCTAAGACTCAGATAAGTCCAGTGTCCTCTCTCAGAGACACTGTCCCTCTGCAGCAATCCCTTACCTTCCTGAGGCCACTGTATGAGGGCAGACAGAAATGTTCCGGTTTCCCTGGCGCTGTAATTATGGGCGTGTCTGGTGCTGGCCAGAATTAGCAGAGCGGTCATTTTGGCCGAGTACGTGAAGGTGATGCTCCAGCCGTTATCAGTGCCCAAAGCTGAATGAGTAGGTAGCTCTAGCTGCCAATGGAACATGTGGGGCCCTAGGGACTGCAACATCCTGTGGCATCCTTGTGTGTGAGGACCCTCCCTCCCATCACCTTGTGGTATTCAGCAGCCGGACCCTTGGGAGACCATGCAGTCCTGATGAACCTTAGTTCTTTCTCTGCTTCCTGGGTCTCCACAGTAACCATCTCTGTAGAAACAAGTAGGAGCCTAGAAATTTGGACCTAAGAACCTGGAAGCTGAAGTAAGAGGAAGAGTAGGCTGGTACTCCAGCTAGAATCCAGCCACAGTAGGGCAGCCTCGCCAGGCTGTCACGTGATGTTACCCCGCCTATCGTATCGGTCATGTGACCAGGTCACGTGACTGCCAGCGCCCGGCTCAGAAGCAGGCATGAGCTTCCAACCTTGTGTCTCTGTGGACCATGGGGTCCCCTCCTGGGTCCTGGTCCTGCTGCTGACACTAGGACTGTGCAACCTCCAGGCCAGAGGTGAGTGCAGACTGGCTGCCCTCCCTCCTGACCCTCCTGGATTCCTGATGATCCCTACCAGCTCCTGAGCCTCTGCACCTGCCCACAGCCGACAGAGTTCTAGACCCTGACTTTCGTGAGAATTATTTTGAGCAATACATGGACCATTTCAACTTTGAGAGTTTCGGCAACAAAACCTTTGGCCAGCGGTTCCTAGTGTCAGGTGAGTGCTGGCCCCACAGCATGGTCCCTACCTGCTTATCCCTGGCCTTACGAAAACCCGTTTACTTCCCATAGATAAATTCTGGAAGATGGGCGAGGGGCCCATTTTCTTCTACACAGGGAATGAGGGGGATATCTGGTCCTTCGCTAACAACTCTGGCTTCATGGTGGAACTGGCAGCCCAGCAGGAGGCCCTGCTTGTCTTTGCCGAGCACGTGGGTACCCTGTCAGTTCCTGGCAGTCCCTGGGCTGAAGGAAGTGGGGAGCACAGAGGCACTGGTTAGCCATCCCTTGCTGTTTCCTGCAGCGGTACTATGGGAAATCGCTTCCGTTCGGTGTGCAGTCCACACAGCGGGGATATACACAGCTGCTGACTGTGGAGCAGGCGCTGGCCGACTTTGCTGTGCTGCTCCAGGCCCTGCGGCAGGATCTTGGGGTCCAGGATGCCCCCACCATAGCCTTTGGAGGGAGGTGGGTCCTTGATCTGTCCCCATAAGAGATCCTAGAGTCCTAACCTTAACCCTACTCTGAGGGCCCACCCTGTTGTACCAAATGACACCCTATTCAAAGGGGGCCAAAGAGATGTCTCTTACATTCCCTACATCCTCTGCCTAGCCCCCCGTGTGCCTAGCCCCATACATGGAAGGGCTGGGTCTAGCTTTACCTCCTCCTGGAAGCCCTCCTTGAGTGGACCTCTTAGGTAGTGTATGCTCTGTCACTCACACTAGTGGGACAGTTCCTTCTGATTTTGTCTCAGCAATGTCTTCATTGCTGGGCCAGAGCAGGGCACCTCCAGGTGCCTTTTCCCACTGAAGGCTGTATCTGCTTTGGCCCTGGGATCAGAATGTGTGGGCCTGCTAGCTTCGGGTCCTTTTTTACCTACACTTGGGACTTGTGAGCAGGGAAAGAGCAGCCTACTCACCTCAGCCTGGAAGATGGCGAGGCTGCTGGCCTGATTTGCAGGCAACTTCCCACAAGCATAATCCTGTGCCCTGCTCCCCTCACCGCCCCTGTGCTCTACCCCCCCCCCCCCCCAGTTATGGAGGGATGCTAAGTGCCTACATGAGGATGAAGTACCCCCACCTGGTGGCTGGGGCACTGGCAGCCAGCGCTCCTGTTGTAGCTGTCGCAGGCCTTGGCGACTCCTACCAATTCTTCCGAGATGTGACCGCGGTGAGTGAGGGGACTTGGGTACCCCAGGCCAGTGCAGGAATGGCAGCAGCAGCAACCTTGGTCTCTCCTTCAGGACTTTTATGGCCAGAGTCCCAAGTGCGCCCAGGCTGTGCGGGATGCCTTCCGGCAAATCAAAGACTTGTTCCTCCAGGGAGGTGAGGAAGTCTTTCCTCACCTGCTGCCCACTTTGGGCATTCGTTCTTGCCCTTCACATTTGCCAGCAGTTTCCTCAGCCTTTTCTGCTGGCCTCTCTCTTCCCAGCCTATGACACCATCAGCCAGAATTTTGGTACCTGCCAATCACTTTCCAGCCCAAAGGATCTGACTCAGCTCTTTGGGTTTGCCCGAAATGCATTTACTGTGCTCGCCATGATGGACTACCCGTACCCTACTGACTTTCTAGGGCCCCTTCCTGCCAACCCTGTCAAGGTGAGGTGGCTCTCCCTGTATGCAGGACAGTGCTAGCTTGGTCCAAGAGCTTTGTAGCTACCTGTTTTCGTGCCATCAGACACCATTCTGCTGTTGTATCCATGGAGGCTAGCAGTCCTGACCCACACTCTGTGAAAGGGGCCTCCGTTGAGATATTCTGCTACCCTTCTCTAGGTGGCCTGTGAACGGCTGTTGAGTGAAGGCCAGAGGATCATGGGTCTACGGGCACTGGCAGGTGGGTCTACTTCTTGGCCTTCATGGGGTAAGGTTGACAACTCTTAACAGTGACACAGGGCTGAGTAGGGAAAGGACCCATGTCCCTGACCTGGGGCTTGTTCTGGTAGGCTATTTGAGATGTAGGAGGGGACCCAGTACAGCTTTTGAAATGACAGGACCTGTGTTTTAGGAATTGAGCGTAAGCTGAAGTGGACAGCATGACTTCCCAGCCATCCTGAGAACAGGCATAGCCACCCCTGAAGGTGGCTATGGGGCCTTTGGAGTCCCTAGCCACAAAGTTCGACATGCCTGTTCTGCCCTGTTGTGGGGGAAGGGACTGGGGGTAAGAAAGTGTCCCTGGGCTGTTGAAATAGCCAGGCCAGCTGGTGGCACACGCTCCAAAGACTCCAGGTGCTTACTTCACTGTGGCATTACCTAGGTTAGCCTTCCTTCCAAGGTGGGTGGGTAGTGGCCTGAGCGCGTACTGGCTGGCTGGCTGCTGGTCCCAGCACTAATCCTATCCAGGGCTGGTCTACAACTCCTCTGGCACGGAACCCTGTTATGACATCTACCGGTTGTACCAAAGCTGTGCTGACCCCACTGGCTGTGGCACTGGCTCTGACGCCAGGGCCTGGGACTACCAGGTTTGTGGACATAGAGGAGCTAAACTGACAAGCATAGGGGTTGGTGTGTGGCTTGCCTGTCTGACTTATTTCACTGTGGGGCACCTGCAGGCTTGTACGGAGATCAATCTGACCTTTGACAGCAACAACGTGACAGACATGTTCCCTGAAATGCCGTTCTCTGATGAACTCCGCCAGCAATACTGCCTGGATACATGGGGCGTGTGGCCCCGGTCAGACTGGCTGCAGACTAGCTTCTGGGGTGGCGGTAAAGGGCTGGGCTGGTGTTTGGGAGTTGGGTGCTGGGAAGGATCCTGCCCTCTGCCCTGAGCTGGTTCTGCAGGGCCCAGATGCAGCTCACAGCTTTGAAGCCCATGCTGGGTACCTTGCCACCACCTGCTTTGTTCTTTTTAGACCTTAAAGCGGCCAGCAACATCATCTTCTCCAACGGTGACCTAGACCCCTGGGCAGGGGGTGGGGTAAGTCCAGGCCTGGCAGCTGCCAGCCCCGTGTAGGCATTCTTGGCAATGCTTGGACTGCATTGCCAGGCTCCTCGTAGAACTTTGCCTTGGCAGATTCACACTCAGGTTCATCTGGCCATTGTTGCTCCGGTCCCCACTATTTCCTCGTCTCTCTTTCGGGTTGCTTTTTTTCCCTAATCACTTAATGTACTCTCAACGTCTGGCCCATCACATTCCACCTTTCCTTTCCAACGGAGCTATCTGAAGCTGCGCAGCAAGCTCATTATTGCTTCAGTTGCATCCCAAGGACAGTACTGGCAAGAGGGCTTGCCTGCCTGTGGCTTAAAGCACAGGCCACATGCCTCAGATTCTTCCAACAGATCCGGAGCAACCTGAGCACATCAGTCATTGCTGTCACCATCCAGGGAGGTGCACATCACCTAGACCTCAGGTGCAGTGTAGTGCAGCCCACCTCTGGGCCAGTGTTGGGCTGTGGGCTAGATGGGCACGAAGCTCACCCTGTATGCTTGCCACCTGAGTGTCCTCACTCCTTATCTGTCTGCTTCTTAGAGCATCTAACTCAGAAGACCCCTCATCTGTCGTGGCGGTGCGTAAGCTGGAAGCTACCCTCATTCGTGAGTGGATAGAAGCAGCCAGACTAAAGCAACCAGCAATGCCACGGTGGCTTGGGCCTGAGAAGCAGCACCCTTCCAGCTAAGATGCAGCAAAACCCTGAGATCCCTTGTTTTATGTGAGCAGTTGTGGCACAACAGCCTGCCTTACATCTGATGGACTGTCCAGATCCATGGTGCTTTGTCTAAGCTGGACTTCAAGCAAGGAGCTGGTGGTAGACAGGAAAAAATGAATAAACATGTTGACGTGACCTTTCTAGTAGGATCCATGTGTGGAGGGATGAGATACGTGGAGATATGCTCTAGACAAAATAACACACTGCACACAGCCTGCTGAGACCAGTTAGGCATTTAATTAAGCAGAGACTCCAGCTCGCGGATTTCCTACTTCAGAGGAGGGAGGGAGGGAAATCTGCCTCTACTGGGCACCAGCCTCCCCTCCCAGGACCATTCCCACATTGTCTAATGTGCCTCCCAGCTCTCAGCTCTGTGGACATCTACAGTGATTCTTATCCACCGTAACTCTTCAGAGGGCCACAAGGCAGTCACTGTCCCTTTGACACCAACCATTATCTTCCAGAATACATCTGGGAGAGGAAGGCAGGAGATGGAGAATACACTTCTCAACTGCTTAGGCCTTGACCACAGCCTGAAGCTGTCCATCCATTCACAAGCCAATGGGGCTCCTGGCACAGGAGGACAGCACAGGGAGAAGGTAACATCAACAGTAGGGGCTACAGCCGATGGTTGGGGGGTTGGGGGGCAGCTTCTACCCATGAACTCGAGGCCTAAGGATATGTTACCAGCCAGGTCCTTCTTTGTAGACACCTTTGGTGTTAGAACTGGCTTGGGGTACAAGTGTTCGACAGGAATTTCCCAGAGCAACTAGTGTACCTCAGAGAACACAGGGTGGCTGCCACTGAGACACTCTGAGCTGCAGATGAGGAATTAGCATGTCAAATCTCCAGATCTTGGGGTACACAGGGAACACAGGCCCAGAGCCTTGAGGTCCTTTAGGTTCTGTCCAGTTTGCCCTATGCTGTGCTGCATGGAATTAGATAGGGGAATTCTAGCCAAGGCCCAGGGACAGAAGACAGGGCCTACTCCATGGGCTCAGACACCAAGGCACAAACTACCAATCACCTGTCAGCCAGCAGCAGCGTGTGATCTTCACAGATCATTCTGAGACAGCACAACCGAGCATCCTGGCCTGTTTGTATAATGGCCCCAAAGCCTGCCCTTCTCAGCTCTTCCTACGTGACGTAGACAGGAGCTCTGACTTTAGGGGTAGTTACTGAGATGTTATCCAGAGACCTTGCCACCCCCTAAGGTCAGTCCAAACAGAAACCACTCCTTGCCCCTCTCCACAAGACCCATTACTATTAATTACTATTAATTATTATTAATGGGACCAAGTCTATTTTCTTCTCAGCTGAGAAATCACATTATACCAGGGTATCCTGGGAATAAGACATATTTGCTGTTCTAACCCCTGCCAGCCCAGTAGGGTAGCCAGGAGGATCCCTGAGTCCAACCCGTAAACACTAGAGCCACAAGGACCCTCAAGGTCACACTGGCCCAGCGGCCCCGTGGGTCAATCAGGAGTCAGGGCTTTCATGCGCCATCAGGCCAAGCCCAGTACCTCACTGGCTTGGGCTATCACTCCGAACTCAATACAGGCACTGGGGTCCTGGGTAGTCCCAGGAGGTGGTAAGTCTTGGGACTATTATAGGGCTGCTGGCAGCCAGCCAACAGGGTCATTCAGGCATAGGAATCAGGAGCCATGATATGAGGTTTTGAGGAAGTCAGGCTTGGTAGACTCACCAGCCTAAATCCCAGAACCCATACCTACTGATCTGACTCCTGCCCCTCCCACCACCTTCATGAAAAGCTGAAATGGGTGGGACCTACAACTGGGCAGGAGCATCACACTTGACGGCTGCCCAAAACTATGTGGGCCCTGTGAAGGTCGCAGACCCAACAGGACCTCCATTAGTGCCCAGGCCAGGTGCTATCCTCCTAGGCAGGAGCCCAAATGGGTAGGGGATGGGCTTCTGTGTTAAACACACAGGTGTCCAGGCTGAGCAGCTCCAGGTCATCAGAAAACAGCAGGTAGAGGTACTTCAGCGTTTCTCCCACAAAGAAGCTCTCCATCTTGTCCCTGGGCTCAGGCTTGTGGGAATTCTGGACGTTGTTGATAGAAGAATAGCCACCCGAGGGGACCTGCATAAGGGTCAAAGCCTCAATGACAAGGCTGAGCCAAGCCTTGGGAAGAACCACTAGTTAAAGGTATCACTTGGGCTACGTGTTCAACCCCACATATATGGCCCCAGGGTACTCTCCATCCTGGCAACTACCCAGGTAATAGACAAAGTCAACCACCGTTCTTCAGAGGACCCTGTAAAATGCCAACAACCCCCAAGTGGACAGAAAATACCTCCAAAAGTGTACAGCTACAGGACATATCCAGGGTCTAGCTTGTTTTGCATAACCCAGGGCAGGCACAGGGCAAGAAACTGGAGCTGGTGAGGTCTGGAGTAAAGAGCTAGATGTCACACTTAGATCACATCTAGTTCTATAACCTTTTCTGGCCACTTCACAGTAAGAGAGAGGGCAAGGTAGGCCATGGACCCCAGCTGGGGAGGGGTGTGTGTGAGGTCAGTACTCTGGCTCACTGCAAGCATTTCATAAGCCATAGGTACGACAGGGCAAGAGAAAAGACCCTTCTCAGAAAAACTTGGGTCCTGAGAGTGAGCCCGGAAACACTGGGCATCTCTAAGCCTCCAAAGACAACAGGGCCCCGATAACCACTAAGCTCAGCAGGATGACTACACTATCAAGGGCACACACAACTAGGGAGTAGCCAACTGGAGGCCTCAGAAAACTGACTCTTCCCAGTTTGTGCCACAGCAGTCTCAAGGTTAAGTCCAGCTAGAGCTTTGCAGGAACCTAGCTGTATCTGTCACCAGCCAAGACCACAGGGGGGCACCTAACAGCTCACCCGTGTGTACTTATTGAAGCTCTGCAGGATTTCCCAGCCCCAGTCCTGGTACTTGCGGTCCTTTGTGACACGGTACAGATAGAATAGGCTTTCCACGGTCTCCGGCCGAAGCAGGTTGTGCCTGTCAGCTGGCTAGGGGCAGAGCAAGAGGCTCAGGGAGTATCCACCCCTGCTGGTATCACCTCTGCCCAAGTCCAGCCCATGCCCAGGCTCACCTTGACCTCCACATCTTTATGATCTGCCCGAGGGTACATGTTGAAATGTGCAATCTCAGGGCTCAGACCTGTCTCCATCTGTTGGTTCATCTGGTAGCAGGTCTCCATGAGTGCCTGAGCCAGATCCATGTGGTCAGCTGGCAGGCCATGGTGGACGCCCAAAGCCAATGTCCCTGGCAGGAAGCACACCAAGTGGTCCTGGAATCAAAGTATCTCCTCACATTTGGGCTTAGGCCCATGCTGCTTGGCCAGTACCAAGACCAGTCAACCTAACTGGAGGAAGGAAGCCCCAGGGGAGTGAGGTTCAGCAGTACTTGTCACATGCAGACTCTGGTCTAGGCAAAGCACTCTGTGCCCTAGAGTCCAAGGGAAGAACTACAGTGTAAGTTCTTATTGGGGGCCATACTGGCCCAGCTTTCTAGATCCCCTCAACCTGCCTACAAACACCTTCAGAGATCTGCTGCACTTCAGGACCCACAGAGAGGACCACAAGGAAGGCAGCTGTACTTCGGACAGCCCATGCCTGCTACTGCAGGGTATGCGGGGCCTCGGCTTGGGGCTGTCACGAGAATAGGTCAAGCAAAGGTCAACCCGTGGCCATGGCACATAGCTGATGACTAGATTTCCTTGTTACTGGCAAACAAAAGCTAAGATCTTGAAAGTCACAGAGAAAGAAGCAGCTTCCCAAGGTGCTGCCAGTTCCCTCAGCTTACCATCTTGGCACTGAAGTGGCCATGGGCAAGTTCTCCCACGAAGGTGAGCTTTTTGGGCTGAGACTGCCGAAGCAGATGTGCTTTTATCCCCTCAATGGCTGTAACATAGTCTTCCAGCAACCTGTGAATAGCACAAGTCAGCTTACTCTGAGCTCTGTCATGGCATTGTCTTCCTCAGAGCTACAGGACCAGGAGCTTCACTAAGCTTGACCCACACTTGAGCTCTACAGACCTGGCCCTGCTCAAGAAGCAAATGCTGCACACACAGCCCGAGTCAGAGCTCAGGCCCTGAGCACCTGCCAACATGAACATCACTACAAGGCGGGCTGTGCTGACTGAACAGCCCCCTGCCATCTGGGAAGTGAGTTGCTGCTGTGGAGCCAAACCACCTGCACGACTACTGCTTCTAGCCGAGGGTGGGGACAGAAGCTGGGGGCCCTGCTCAAGGCAGTGGTTAGGCCTCACTGTGTCTCCTTCTTGCCACCCTGGATCCACTGTTTCAGCAGGTATTCGTAGTAGCTGTCAGCCCTGGCACCCAAGGTGAACACTCCCGGGTGGGTGAAGAGGCCGCTGTTCGTGTTGATGAACATGGGCACCAGCCCGTCTTTCTTCCCAGACAGGGAGTGGATGTGCTTTGTCACTTCTTCCACGGCCTCCTGTGGCAGACAAGGGGAGAGTGGGCTTACTCCAGTCAATTCTTCTCACATTTAAGGAAATGGAAGGGAACACGTTCTGACCTGTCCCACGAAGCCAGCAATATCCTAGCACCAAAGCCACAGGAAAGCACCCACAGGAAGGAAACTGAACCAGTCTCTTTACCGAAGTGGATGCCAAGATCCTCCACAAGATGCTGTAAGGCAAGCTAGTGACATATTACGCTGTGCCTCATGACTCAAAATGCAATGATGGTTCAGCAGATGAAAATCACTAAATGTCACAAATATCAACAGAATGGTCATCTCAATTGATTAAATAGTTTCAGATCAACCAGTGCATAATAGCTCAGGCCTGTGACTCAGGAGAATTGCATCAAGTTCAAGACCAGCCTGGGCCACAGACTAAGACCCTGTCTCAGAGAAACACACAAACAAATGAACAAACAAACAAAAACCCCAAAACCGTTTGACAGGAAACCGATTCTTCCCTTTCCTGATAAAAATATTCAACAAAAGCAACACCACACTCAACCAATGAGAAGTAAAAAGGATCCACTTCAGGTTTGACTGTGGCTTGGTGGTACCTAGTATGCGTGGGGCCTTAGATTTGCCAATCTTTACCATCACAAAAAGACCAAATAAACCAAAAAAGGGGACCATCTTGACATAACAGAAGCTGTATGTGAGATATTTCATAAAGAATAAAATGAAATATTTAGAAATCAACTGTAGAGGTGCAAAACTTCTGTAATAATCTATACACTACTGTAGAGAGGGCGGGGTGTCGTGACACACATCTTTAACCTCAGTCCCAGGACTAAGGGGACCGATGCAGAGGCAGGCAGATCTCCGAGTTTGAGACCAGCTTGGTCTATACAGTGAGTTCCAGGCCAGTTAGGACTACACAGTGAGACCCCATTTCAAAACAAAACACCACTGATGAAAGGTAAGACATATAACCAGCTGGGCACTGGTGTGGTAAGCCTTTAACCTCAGCACTCGAGAGGCAAAGGCAGGCAGGATTTTTTGAGTTCCAGGACAGCCTGGTCTATAGAGTGTTTCAGGACATCCAGGGCTTCACAGAGAAACCCTGTCTCAAAAAACAAAACAAAACAAATAAACAAAAATCTGGTATAAGTAAATAAAATCTCTTATGTTTACAAGCCGGAAGACTTAACTGTTGAGGTGTCTAGGCCCCCCCAAAGTGATCTACAAATGCAATCCTTATCTTTTTGAAACACAAAAAAGCCCATCCTAGAACCTACATACAATTTTCAAGAAATTTCAAATCACCAGATCAGTGCCTAGCCCAATCTTCACCAGACAGATTTCTTCTCGCTGCTAATGGGAGCAGATGCAGAAACCCACAGCAAAACATTAGGTGGAGAGAGATCACAAACTACAGATCTCCATGGGGTTCAAAGCTCCCCCTTGGAACTTTGGAAACATGGTGGAGGAAGAGGAATTGTAGGAGCCACAGGGGTTGAGAACACAGTCCACAGAATCAACTAAGCAGGGCTCACAGGGGCAAAGACGGAAGTGGCAATCACGGACCTGCATCGGTCTGTGTTAGATACTCTGCATATATGTTATGGTTCTTAGTTTGGTGTTTTTATGGGACTCCTAACAGTGAGAGTGGGGGTGTCTCTGACAAAGTAGGCTAAGAGGCAATGCAGGGACAGCTTCAATGCTGGGAACATGGAGCAAAGGTGTGCAGGGCCCTGAGTTGAATTCCAGAACCTAACACAAAAAGGTGATGGTCAAAAGAATTCACGTAGACCTCACATAGAGCAGTAACATAATCACATGAAAAGACGTTCATCGTCATGACTTCTAGGGAAATACAGGTCGAATCACAGTGAGATGCTACCTCACACCAGCCACACTGGCTGTTCCTAGGAAGTCTGATCAAACAAAAATGTGCTGTTGAGGATGTGGAGAAACTGGCATCTTGTTATTACTGATGGGAAGTAACCAGCGCTGTCCCAGTGGGAAGCAGTATGCTGACCCGCTCAAACAGTAAGCACAGAACTACCATGTGACCCAGCAAGTCCAGGTCAAGTGAAGAATCTCAAAGATTCAAAGTGCATCTCAAACAGCTCTCTGTATGCCACATGCAGAGCAATGTCGCTCAGAGAGAAGGCCTAGAACAACCAGATGTGTACAGCAGCAGCAGAGCAGCTGCCCACAGTGTGGGGTGATCATAGCAGGGAAAGATAGGAACCCCAACAACTGCAGCAGTACAGAGGAGGCTGAGTGGGAGACTCCATCAGGAGATGAGAGTGTGGCCTCTACCCAGGAGTCCTTTGACCACACTCCTTCCCAGAGACAGGAGCTAGGAGCTGTCAGGGGCTGGGAACAGAAGCAGAGTTTTTAACTGGCACAAGTTTGCACTGCACAAGATGAGGAGGGCTATTAATAGATGGTTTTATATAACAGCCATATTGAAAATCAGTAAGGAACAATCAGGTGGCCCAGCAGGTAAAGGCATTTGCCATGCAACCCAGAGACCTGCGCTTGATCCTTGAACCCTGTTATGTAAAGGCAGAAAGACAGGACAGAGTCCACCTTAGTTGTCCCCTGACCTACACACACACGTCACATCCAAATAAGTTTAAAATGTTTAATTAAAAAACCAAAAACTGAAATTTACACAGGAAAACAGCATAGCAATTCCACTCGGGAGAAGCACTGAGACCCAGGGAAACCATGTCTAGCTAGAACCCGCCCTTCTTACCTGAAATTGGTTTGTTTTTGTTTGTTTGTTTTTGTTTTTTGTTTTTTACATTTTTGGCCTCTCTGAGATTTTATTCTTGTTTTATGTGTATGACTGCTTGCCTACATGTATGTGTACCACATGCATGCCTAGTGCACATGGAGACCAAAAGAGTATGTCAGACCCCTGGAACTGGAGCTACAGAGGCTGTGAGATAGCTGTGTGCGGTGGGTGACACCTGTAATTCCAATAGTCTGGAGGCAGACAGGTGGATGTCTATGCTCTACGTACTGATTTTTAGTTGCACCAGGGCGATATAGTGAAACTCTGCCTCAAATCCAACAAACAACAAAAAAAAAAAAAGCACAAAACAGAGGGTTGTGTGCCACCACGTAGTTTCTGGGTACTGAGCCTGGGTCCTCTTGCAAGAGCAGCAAGTGTTCTTAACCTTTAGCCCCTACCTGGAATTTCTTATTTCCGGTAAGACGAGAGAGCTCCCGGAACTCCAACTGAATGCTTGTCACTTCTGCCACTGTGCTGTCTGAGGTCCACTGGGGCGAGTGGGCAAACCCAGTGCCAATGTTCACATCAGAGTATGGGATCTTGGAGGGCGTAGTGAAGGCAGGCATTAGCCGGTTTCCAAAATCTTCCTAGCATAAAAGCACCAGAGATCTAAGTTAGAGTCGTTTTCACATTTCACCCATCTGCATCCAACAGGTAGAGAAGCATGGTTTGGTGGCTTTCTAACTAACACCCATTACACAGCAAAGCTAGACTACGGCATCGGCATCAGGAACTCCCCTTACATCACAGCAGCGAAGAGTACCATGATGACAGCTCATATACACCAGTGCAGAAGACACGTGACTGCACTGGAAGAGGAAAGCAGAGATAATTTCTCCACATTCCATACAACAGATCACAGGAAGCCTAGCCAGGAACACTCACAGCTTTGCTGAGGAAGAGGCTGTCCCCCGACAGGTGGTAGGTACTCAGCAGGCCCCCTAAGATTCGGATGGTACTCTCAAATAGGTTGACATCGACATTCTTCTGAAAGTCTAACTTCTCTGACACCCAGTTCCTGGCTTCCTTAAATTCTGTGGAATGAAAAGAGAACGGGAGAGCAAAGTCCACATTTGTCACTTTGTGGTGGAGCAATGTGTGGTGGCACAGGCCGTAATCTTAGTGCTTGGGAGGCTGAGACAGGAGGACTGCCCAAAGTTCAAGGCCAGGAGCTACAGAGTACCTTTTGGGACACCTAAAGCTATATACTAGGACACTGTTTTTTACTTTATTTTTATGTATATGGGTGTTTTGTGCGTGCGTGCGTGCGTGCGTGCGTGCGTGCGTGCGTGTGTGTGTGTGTGTGTACAACGTATATACAATGCTTCCAGAGACCTGAAGAAGGCATCAGATTCCCCCTGGAAATGGGTTACAAATGGGTGGTGGGAACCAAACCTAGGTCCTCTGGATGAGCATCCACTACTCTTGACTACTAAGCCATTTCTTCAGGCCTCCTGTTTTAAAATGTATTTTGACATTTTATTTTTATTTTACATGTATGGATGTTTTGCATGTATTAATGTCTGTTCCGTGTTGTGTGTAGATTCTCTGCAACTGAAGTTACAGATAGTTGTTAGCTTTCCTGTGGGCACTGGGAACAGAACCTTGTCCTTTGAAAAGCAGCCAGTGCTCTTAAACCCTGAGCCATCGCTCTATCCCCTAAGACATTGGATTTTTTGTTTTGTGTTGTTTTGTTTTTTAGAATCAAAACCAAAAAAAAAAAAAATAAAAAAAAAGTAGTCAGGCATGGTGTAGCAATATAGTCAGGCATGGTGTAGCAATGGAAGTAGGTACCTTCAGCTATACAGTGAGCTCAGGGTCAGTCTAGGCTATCTGAGACCTGCCTTTAAACAGCAAACAGGGCAGGAGAGATGGTCAGTGAATAAAGGCATTTACCACCCTAGTCTGACCGCCTGGGTTCAGTGCCTGGAACCCACCAGTTGACCTCTGACCTCTGCATATGTGCCATAATACACACAAGTGCCCACACACATACACACACAAAAGGAAGAAATTTAACAAACAACCCAAACAAAATGCCTTGTGCAGGAAGGGTCTGCCATGGAGCAGCGCTGGTAAGCACAGTCCCCTCAGGTGCCATGACACAAGCAGCACATGAGTGGCTCACAGGCAGCCGTCAAGCAAACTAACCTTGGGCAGGAGTGAGAGCTCAGCAGTTAAGAGTGCTGTTCTCGTAGGATGGTTGACAGCACCACAAGCAGACTCAGAACCATGTGTAACTCCGGACTTAGAGGATCTGATGTCTCTGGCTTTGCAAGGGCACCTGCACTCATATCATGCACATACCGACATGCAGGCACACATGCCTACACATGATCAAAAATAATAAGTCTTTTAAAATAATAAAATTAAAATAAAAACAATTATCAATTTAGAAATAATTAAGGACCCACACTACCAGGTTAAATGGGATCTGAAAAACCTCAGTAGGGTGTCTTGAAGCTACAAAGCCAGAGCGAGTCCAGCCCTCTTACTGCATCAGAGCAGACTGGCTGAGGGTACAAGGCTACACTCAGCTAGCTCTTCAGGAGGTAACAGACAGCTGCTCTGAGCAAGTGACTGGATGAGAAACAGGCCCTGGGCACAAAAAGCACACATTTTCCTGTATCCAGGACAAGAGAAAACCAAAGTCCAGTGGAGCAGCATTCACGGCCCACATGGAGGAGGGAACTTTCACATGCTGCTTTGGCTTATGTGTCACACATGGAAACTCAGTCCTATTAAGAAAGGAGTCATTACCTTGCTTCAGACCCAAAATCCACATGGTATCCAAGGCATCGATCAGGGTGAGACCCAGGCCAAACCACTCACTGAAGGTTTTGGACACAGGCTTCAGCTCATCATGGCCCCAAGCGAACTTTTGGTAACCCTTCCAAGCATGGAGAAAGGCCTCAATCACTCTCTTCTGGCGCTCATTCGGGGGGACTAGAGAGAAGAAAGCACAAGTGGCAGGGACAGTCCCACTCTTGTGGGCAGGCAAGGCTTTCAAAGATCACCCATGACCCTTCAGTTAATGTAGCAAGATAGACACTGGCCAGAAGCACAAGTTACAGTGAAGCGGGGAAGGCAGAAGGCCAAAGCACAGGTTAGACTCTCAGTGATACAGTGACAAATAGGCATGTCACTTGGAGGCCACAACTCAACAGTACTAGGACCTCGAGTCCCTCTCTGTTCAAGGGGAAGAGGGCAGTATTCCTATGGTCCACCACTACACTGCAGATAATGAATGTGGAACCTGGCCACCAATGTCTAATGTGAACTTAGAAATAAGCAGGAACCAGTGATTAGGCAGACTGTGGCAGACACACCCCAGTGTGCATGTTCTCCAACCAGATGCGCTTCCAGAGTCCAGGGGAACAACCGCAGCACTTCTGTGGCCCTCTTGGGAGTGCCTTGCCCCCACAGAAAGCTTTCTTCTCCTAAGCTAGGCAACACGGAACAATCTGTGGGGTGCCACCCCACCCCACATGCCTCTTCCCATTAGGTTCTAAGATTCAACGTACAATGAATCTATGCAGACATCGCTTACTTCAAAGATTAGATAGTAACAGAAGCAGGCCAAGAATGGGAATGGGCTAGTGTACACAGAACACAAGGCCAGGGCCAAGTGCATCTCAGTAAACAGTGCTCCGCAGCCCAGAGACCTGCGAGGTCTACACATAGGCTGCCATATCAAGGGACGGACACTGTGTCTCTTCTTTCTGTTAACAAGACCTTTATTTTTATTGATGCTGGCGGTGGTGGTGTACACTTTTAATCCCAGCACTTGAGAGGCAGAGGCATACAGATCTGCCTTTACAGAGGCCAGCCTGGTCTACAACAGATCAAGCTGCAGGACAGCCAGGGCTATGAAGAAAAATAACCCTGTCATTTAAAAAAAAAAAAAAAAAGATAAATTTTTTTTATTGAATCTTTATTATTAAAATGTATGACTTTAATTTTGTGTATCTTCTCATGCTCAGGCACAACCTCGCTCAGGAGCAGAATGGCAAAACCAACCTTCTCTAACAGAGCATCCTCTCTGGCTGCTCAAGCAACTGAGAAGCCACAGATAGTCACAATGCTGTAAGAGGTATGTGGACAGAGCATAGATGCTGAAGGGTGAGCTGCACAGGGGTCAGGCAGGAGGTCATGACCTGGATGTAGAATGCCAAGCCCCAGGCTCATGGGCACAGGTTCTGGTGAGGCAAGGGGAGGGAACTCACCTGGCTCTTTCCAGATGTTGGATGCCAAAACCAGAGGTCTGATGGAGGCTTCAGCTCTTTTGGAAGGAAGTTCAGTGGCCTGTTCAGGCTCAATCACTGCTCCCCGCCAGCTTGAGGGGAGAGGGGAAAGCAGTCAGCTACATCAACCCTCCAACCCCACAATATGCCTAGGACAAGGCCTGCCCCGAGAGGAAATCATCTGGTAGGAGCAGGGCACATAACAGAGGGACAGAGAAAACAACCAGGTGGTCCTGACACACACCACACTCTCCGGAACACAGCACTCCTCCTGGGTACAGGCACCTGGGTGTGGCAGAGATAATCCTAGGGCTGCTCTAAGAAAAAGCCTAGGTGAGAGAGATCTAAGCAAGAGGAGTTCCTGAGCTCTGTAGGGAATCTCAAGGAGCAACCCTGGGGAGGGTTGCAGCGGCCAGAGGCTGAAGCTTCTACAGCCATGACTGTAATTTACTGAATAAACCCTAAGTGAAGTAGGTAGGTGCAGGAGTCAGGGTATCCTCTGAGACTGGCACTGTCTCCACTCATAGATATGATATCTGGGGAGTCCACCTATCATTCTCCGTGAGGATGAGCACACCAGGAACAGGCAGAGGTTTGCCGCAAGACACATGGCTAAGCATGGACCTAAAGGCTTTCTTTTTTGGTGCTGCTATTGCTAAGGTGTATCTTTCACTTCTTTTCATTTTTTTTTTTTTAAGATTTTTTTATTTCATTTATATGGGAACACTGCAGCTGTCTTCAGACACACCAGGAGAGGGCATCAGATCCCATTACAGATGGTTGTGAGCCACCGTGTGTTTCCTGGGAATTGACTCAGGACCTCTGGAAGAATAGTCAGTGCTCTTAACCGCTGAGCCATCTCTCTAGCTCCTTTTCATATTTTTGAGACAGGGTTTCTCTGTAGCCCTGGCTGTCCTGGAACTTCCTCTGTAGACCAGGCTGGCCTCAAACTTACAGAAATCCCCCTGACTTTGTCTCTCAAGTGCTGGAATTAAAGGTGTGCACCACCACCTCCAGGCTCTATAATGTATCTCTCTTTCTTTTTCCTTTGTATATTATGTGTATTGAATGTTTGCCTGCATCTATTTGTACTGCCTGTGTGCCTGGTGCCCTCGAACGTCAGAGAAGAAGTCAGACCCCTGCAACTGTAGTCATGGATTGTTGTGAGCTGCTGTGTGGGTGCTGAGAACTGAATCTGGGTCCTTTGCAAGCACAAGTGTTCTTAACCTCCAATCTATCTCTCCAGCTCCCCAACCCCCTTTTTTGAGTAACCTTGGCTAGCCTGGAGCTTTCTATATAGACCAGGCTGGCCTCAAACAGATATCCACCAGCCTCTACCTCTTAAGTGCTGGGATTAAAAGAGTGCACGACCATATCTGGCTTTTTTCTTTGTTTTCTATAATACAGGCTGCTTTACAGATTTGCGTGTCACAGGGGCCAGGCTAGTCTTCTGTGTCATTCCAACTTCAGTACATGCTGCTAAAGCAGGAACACAAAGGACTGCTTCAAAAACCTGAGAAGTGGGCTCAGCTATTGCCCTCCATTCTAAGAGCTTCTGTCCTTAAGAGCACATCATAAGCAACCCCAAAGCTGAATCAGACACTGATGTGGGAAGCACCTTTTCCTCCTGCACACATGATCAAGAGCTTCTCCCTGGGACTTTTCTACACTGCTGCTTCCACACTGTCTCCCCCTGTGCTCATGGATCTAAGACCGCAGGTTCCACATCCTCAGGACAACTGTGCCGCAGGCTTAGAGCTTAGGCCACTCCTGATGCTTTCAAGTGTGGCACTGAGTGGGAAATGAAGCTGAAAGCCATCTAGGCTGAGGTGTCTTGGGTAATGCAAGCAAGAAACATGCTAGGCTGACAAGTGGCAGCTTGGTCCAGGGGGCCAGGCCATGCCCTCTCATTCTGTTCACTACCAAGCAACAAGTAACTAGAAAAGGAGGGGCCTGTCAACCAGGGTCACCCCTGCAGCTGCCCACACAGAGAAAGGCTGAGTCTTACCCCCCTCACTCGCCTCCCTCTTGAAACTCTACCCTCACATTCCTTAAAACAGCCTTGCTGCCGGGCAGTGGTGGCGCACGCCTTTAATCCCAGCACTCGGGAGGCAGAGACAGGCAGATTTCTGAGTTCGAGGTCAGCCTGGTCTACAGAGTGAGTTCCAGGACAGCCAGGGCTACACAGAGAAACCCTGTCTCAAAAAAACAAAAACAAAACAAAACAAAAAAAAAAACAGCCTTGCTCTCAGACAGACCAGCACACCATGAGAACAGGCCATGGACCAAATGTGGCTCTGAAATCTGACTGCATAATGAAACTCACTGAAGCTATCTTTAGAATACTGTCTGTTTCAAATGGGAAATATGACATAGACAAAATGAATTTTCATTAAAACAAAACCAAGTCAAGCAAGCTGGCATCAGATACTGCACATTCAGACCCAACTCCTGCTAATGGTACCTGATGACGGTTCTCTGTGTGTTTTCTTCCTGCTGAGCCTTCCCCAGGGCTGCTTCTCTCTCCTTAGCAGCATCCTGCATCCCATCCTTGGAGACTTTGTTGGGGGGTCTAATCTGTAGTTGGGGAGGGCCCCGCCGAAAATGCCTTTGCCGCTTCTAAACCAAAATCAGAGTCACATGTGAAAATACATCACCTGTCACAGCCTGGGCTTCTCTATATGTTTAAGATTCTGTTGTGTTAAGTGTGTATCCATACCCAAAGAGGGCACTGGACTACTGTGCTCTATCAAGCCTTGAGGGAAATTGGTTTCACTTTTTAGCAATCTGAAGGTCTGAGAGATGAGCTGCTTAGGAACTTGGAGAAATACCAAATAACTAGTATAGGTCTGGATAAATAGTTGAGGGCCCTCGTAGGGATATTTTAAGACTGAAACAGTCCCAGAGATAAGGAAGAATGGCAAAGATAAGGATGCCATGGCTGACAGCCATCTGAGAGGGTCATGCACTCTCCCTCTGAGAAAGTGTAGAAAGCCTTGTGTTCTCACAAACAACAGGGCTGAAAATGACAAAGCTGGGATCCCCCTGCCACCCTTACACCCAGGACAGGCCTGTCAATAGGATGGCGTACTTCCCAGATTCCTGAGCTTCCATAGCAACAGGCACAGAATTCACTCTTGGCTTTATTTATATCCTCAATAAATAACCTGGTAAATTATGGTAAAACATACATGCAGTGGATGACTCAGCTATAAGAACTAACATTACAGAAGATACTAAAAATTCAGGATAAAAATACACATGATGGTGGGGCAGGCAGTGGTGGCACACGCCTTTAATCCCAGCACTTGGGAGGCAGGGGCAGGCAGATCTCTGTGAGTTTGAAGCCAGCCGGGTCTACAGTAAGTTCCAGGACAGCCAGAGCTATGTAGAAGAAATCTATCTTGAAAAAACAAAACAAAACAAAACAAAACAAAATAGCATATGGCATAGACCTAATCCTAGCACTCTGGAGGCAGGGGCAGATGAATCTCTGAGTTGGAGGCCAGCTTGGTCTACAGACTGAGTTCATGATAGGCAGGGCTACACAGACAAACCCTGTCTCAAAAACCTAACCGACTAACTAACTAGGTCTACATGACACCTATCTTGAATTGTGTTCAAATGTGTATATGCAATTAAATCTACTAAAGTACAGCAAGTATTTAGAAAGCTGTCTTTTTTCAAAAAAAAAAAAAAAATTTTTATTTTATGTATATGAGTACACTGTCGCTCTCTTCAGACACACCAGAAGAGGGCACCAGATCCCATAACAGATGGCTGAACACCATGTGGTTTCTGGGAATTGAACCCAGGACCTCTGGAAGAGCAGCCGGTGATCCTAACCGCTGAGCGGTCTCCCCAGCCCCTGAAAAGGTGTCTTGAGTAGGGTGGCAACGGTGCCTTCACATGACACCTGTCCTAGCATTCCAGTTTCCTCCTTAAACACATGTGACACTCAAGTCAGTTGAAGCCCAGATATTTCAAAGCTCTTTTCTCCTTGTAGAGAATGAGCACCTGACAGTGTGTGCAAGGCTGCGGAAGCCAGCATACTGAACCACTAGAGAAACTCACAATGCTTCCTCTCCCACCTGACAGCCCAACTGCTGAAGGGAAACAGTCCATGCTGCAGGAAGATCCTTGAGCAGGAAACCCCTGAAACTGACCAAATTCACTAGGTCCCTCCCTGTCAGTGTAAGCAATAAAGGCTGAAAGTCCCTCTTAGAAGAGCTTAGCTGCAATGAAGACCCTCAAACAAGACAAGCTACAAAGACTGAGACCAGTCCAGCTGCCTGGAAAGAACACTCTCCGACCTGCTGAGCTGCCTGCAGACTGTGCGGTAGCTCCAGGTCTCCAGCTCTGTGAATGGTTAACCACACTGGGGCTGGGTGGGCTTCAGTGACACAACTATCTTTGAGTCACTTCTCACCCATATTCCTGTAAGTAACTCCAATAAAAGTCACTGGTTCACCAAGTTGGACTTTGGTGATATCCATACTTTGGTCTGTCGTGGGTTTCCTATCTGGGGGTGAGCAGACACATGTGTTATGCCTCTCTAGGAAAAGTTTTATCACACAACACCTCTAAATTCTTTCTGTTAGGATACTTCATGAGCCAGAGGCTAAAGAACACAAGGAAACTAGAAGCAGCATCACCATGGGGACAGTCGCTTGAGCACAGACCCTGTCTAGAAGC
>JADRCH010000181.1:2045448-2237239 GCA_019843965.1 Rhynchomys soricoides | reverse complement strand
GCATCACCATGGGGACAGTCGCTTGAGCACAGACCCTGTCTAGAAGCCAAGTTTGTCAACCAAGAGCTCTCGGAACAGTTCCACAGGGATAGCATGCTGACTGTCCTTTTCCAAATCTTCCCCTCTCCCCATTATGGCCTGACCAAGGAACCTGTCAGCCCGTCTACTTTCTTGTACTTTCTAGTGAGCATCTAGCAACTTAGCAACAAGCTTTGAAGAATGAAGGCACCCCTAAATTCACCAGGACTGACATCCCATACTTGGATCCCAGGTCAACCTACATCCATTCTTGACCTGGAACCAGTACCGAGGAGACATTTTTCTAGAGTGTCTGTCAGCAGAGGTTTCCTGTTTGTATGATACTCTATAGTCTTCAGGGATATGAAACCTCCACCTGGGTCCAAGACTCTACCCACAGGGGAAGTTGAAGACTTGCAACATTTGCTAGGTGTAGTCTTGGCTATGTGGGGAAAACAAACAAACAAAACAAAACCAAAAACCAACCAACTAGCCAAAGGCTTTAGAGACGCAGAGCTGACTTCAGCGCACAAGTGCCCCAACCCTCACGAAATTCGAGTCTGGCCCTACCATGAGTCAGCTCTCAGCACCTGGCTCTTTTACTGCCTATGGCCTACATCTGGGCTCCACTCCATCTGCCCCATTCCCCACAACCCTAAGTGTCTCAGATTGGGTACCTCATGATGAGGCCTGCCTGTTCCAACCCCTTCTAGACAAACTACAGTACCTCTACCCAGGATTCTCCAGAAATGCCTCCTTGGGCAGGTGACTCTAATGCCACCCACCCATAATGGCCCCATGCTGCCTGTTAGGTACAACACAGCAATCAGATGGAGCTCCTCAGTGTCCCTAAGCTGGCTCTTGCTCATTTCTCAAAGGCCCCTCTGTGTGGGGACATTCACTCTTTCCCACACATAACCTCCCCGGGCAGCATCTTGCTCCTCTGTGCAGCAGCTCCGCCTGGGCACAGTTCTCCTCTCCTTCCTCAGATCTTCCTGAGCACACTGCTCACACCCCTTAGGCACCACTAGAACCACAACTGGACAGATCCCAGTTCCTACACCCCAGCCTGACTCCACCAGAAGGTCACTTTGCAAAGGTCTATCTCCTTCAACCTTGCCCTCCCACCTAGACAGAGACTGGGGCTTCTTAAATGGAGCCAGGGATGGTTCCACCTCTCAACACTGATCTGTACTCTGCCACATGCCAACCAACTGTCTGATCCTATTTATTGCTGGCCTCACACCTGCCCTTCCTATCAGCTTCTGTGGTTCCTTCTAAGAGACAGTCTCTTTCCTCGTAAGTGGGCAGCCAGCACCTGACACAGGATCTGAACCATGGTGATGTTCAAAGAGAATGAAGCAAGTGTCTGCCCCTTCTTTCCCCAACTTCATACACAGAGTCTCAACTGAGCCAGCGTGAGGCTGATGTGATAGGGGAAAGAAACACTTCAGCCTCTTTGAGGCAGTATTTGCAAACTTAGAATGTTCCAAAACAGACCCCAGTGACAACCCCACATAGCCTTTACTGGAAATACCTGAGAGAGTATGTCTGCAAACCCTTCTGGTTCAGCACTTTCCTTCTGAGGAGCTGGTAAGGCATGCAGGACTTCTAGCTTCATCTTCTGTACTTCTGTAGGTCTGCCAGTCAGAGCTGTGGAAGCAAACCTTTCACCTTAAGGCCTATGCAGGCTCCAGAAGAGATGTCTAAACAGGGGCTACTTGTTTCAGGCAGTAAGACCTCCAAGAAGCTACTGAACTCAAGAAGGCCCAGAGGAATCTAACCTGGTATTAGCACTGTTGTTGGTTTTTTTTTTTGTTTTTTGTTTTTTTTTGGAGAGAGTTTCTCTGTGGATCCGTGGGTGTCCCAGAACTCACTTGTAAACTAGGCTGGCCTCAAACTCAGAGACTCACCTGCTTCTCCCTCCCAAGTGCTGGGATGAAAAGCGCCACCACCTCCCAGCTTGAGCAGGGTTTTATGTAGCCCAAGCTGGCCTCAACTCCTGATCCTCCTGCCTCTATTTCCCAAGTGCTGGGACTGAGTCTTTTTCAAGCATTTGGCAGAGTGTAGCCTTAAGCACAACATACAACTCCCCAACCCATCATATCAATTTAATAGTTCCTAAACAGGCAGCTTGATTTGAGCAATTTGAAGAAATTTTTGGATCTCCAACCTTAAAGAAGCCCAGAAGGAATCCTAGGCACCCTCTTAGGATATCCACTGGTCCTCGGCAAACACATGGTAAGGACATTTGATTAGTGCTGACAGGTCTGACGCTACTGACTGATGTTCTCTGACAGGAAGAGGCAGCACCGTTGGCCCCGAAGACCTAGAGAGCAGCCTACAGGGTCACCTGGATACCAGATAGTCCTACTGAGCTCCATGTTTTCCCCTCTGCTGTATTTCTTGTCAATCTGTCACCACATGCCTTGTGGTACTGTTTTATCTGGATTTCAATAACATATCTGACCTCAGCCTGCATCCCCTCTGCCCTAGTACCACTGGTATTTGATACCTTTCCACTGGTCCGACACCTGAAGAGAATACAGGATTCCACAGAGAATCAGAAAGCCCAGGACGAAGAGAATCACATTCCGCTGTAACCTCGAAAGTTGCTTCCATTTCTAAGAAAGAGCCGGAAAACAACACTTGTCACAGGTTCGGTTGGGAGAGCAATTCAGAGAGACCCTTACTTAAGGTATGTCCTTACTTGACGGCAGGTAAGTTCCCTCTCAGCAAAGTTCACATTCACAGGGCAGTGCCAGAGGTGACAGAACACACTAGCTCATACGTGGCAAAAGAGCTGTACACCATGTGTCCAGCTGCACGTGCACTGGAGAAAAACTCCTGAAATCCCTATGACTTGGCTCAGGCATTGACGGATCATACATCGGACCATACAAGCTGTGCCCGTGCCCCTCAGCCAAGGACCACCAGGGCACCAGGCATTAGGCAGGGAAAGCAACAACACCGGGACCCCAGCCGCGAGAACCAGACGCAGCACAAAAACTTTTGGAAGCTGGAAGAGAAACGAAGAGACACGGGCGCTCCAGCTAGGCACTTCCCTCGGTAAGACTTCCCGGGCCCGGACCCCGCCTCACCCTCCAGCAGGAGCGCCGCCGCCGGCTCTTGCTGTTGTCGTAGCTCTCGCCCAGACTCAGCGTCACCGAGATGAAGTCCCGGTGAGGCGCCGGCGGCGGCGGCGGCGGCGATGGGTACATGTCTGCGACTCCGGCCCAAGAGACCTCGCTTGCTGGAGGTGTCAGGAAGCCCAAGACTGAGAAAGACCGAGGGCTGCCATACCGAAAGCATCCACACCCCGCCCATCGTCCTAGACACCAATGCGCACGCGCCGAATTTTAGTGGTCATTGCGCAGGCTCAGAACCCTAGTCTAAACACCGCGCCTGCGTACACCCTTGGGCTGGTATTTCCTGGTGGGTGGCTTGCGTCAAGATACCCGCCCCTGCACCGTTGACGTTATTTCATCGCGTCCTTACATCACTGAATCGCGCGCACCCGCTCCCTTGCTGGCGTCCTGCCGACGACCTGAGGGGGACGGGCTGGCTAGGGATAGGAGACTTGTTTCCTGTTGCAGTTACATCTGCCTTGAGTTGCGGACCATCTCCCTTGCCGGGGTCCTCCGCTCGGTCTCGGGGAGCTAGGTCGGGCGTCACCCTGGCGCGCCCGGAGGTGAAACGCAAAACTCCTGACCAGAGGAAGGGACGGCCCTGCTGGGGCTGAGGCTGGCTCTGCGCCCTGAGGCCGCCGTCTGTCCTTTGAGGTCGCTCTGGCCTGGGAGCGACCCTTTCTCCGACCATTCCTCTCCGAGCTCTACCTACGTACTTGGCAACGGGTTTAAAACGACCCCACTTTTCCGTGCGCGTGGTTCCCTCGAGGAAAACACGCAAAACGACAAAATGCCCACTGTCCGGTGGGTGAAACCGCTGCTTCCCAACAGCTTACTTGTGGTATTTCTGGGTATGTGGAGAGTTCTCTATGTCGCGATCATTTAGTTTGAATCTCCTAGGGAAGACGTACCTGATCCCACGCCGCTTCCCTACTTTTAAGTCCTCGCTGGTCTCTATTGCAACAGTGCCCTCAAATGTAGGTTTTTGGAACCATGACAGATGGTTCGATGACTTTGAGGTCTGCATATCTTCCTAAAATGAAGGCGGAGTTCTTGTTGGCTATTCATGCCAACTTAAACCCGATCTGAACATTCCTAAGTTCTGCTGCTCATGACCATGAGATGGCAATTGGCAATGCCAAAGACCTAGTTAGAGCTCGAAGTTGAAAAATAAACCTTTGAGAGAGGAAATAGGAAGAGTTTGTTAGACCTATAAAACAAAATCTGTAGCTGAAAATCTTTCAATTCAAGCCAGACAAGAATGATAAACCGTGCTGGGCAGTGGTGGCGCACGCCTTTAATTCCAGCACTTGGGAGGTAGAGGCAGGTGGATTTCTGAGTTCGAGGCCAGCCTGATCTACATAGTGAGTTCCAGGACAGCCAGGGCTACACAGAGAAACCCTGTCTCGAAAAAAACAAAAACAAACAAACAAACAAAAAAGATAAACCACTATGGGACAAATCCTTGTCAAGGCTCAGAATCTAGCAACAATAAAGGTTATAAGGGGGTTGAAAGAGGAAAACCAAGTCAGTCACAGAGAGCAATGATGAGGTAACCTCAGCCTTCTCATTAGTACCCTGACTTGAGAAGCAAAGCAACACCCATCTGTGCCTGCATACTGAATCTTACCACTGCAGAGGTCCAAGCCAGCCTGGGCCCCGGAGTGAGTGAAACCTTGTCTAAAAAGGAAGAAAAAGCCAGGTGCTGGTGGTACTCTCTACTCCCAGCAGATCTCTGTGTCCCAGACCAGCCTGGTCTACAAAGTGAACTCCAAGACAGCCAGGGCTGCACAGAAAAACCTTGTCTTGAAAAACCAAAATTAAAAAAAAAGACTTGTGTATGGTGGCATTTGACTCAAGAAGAGTCAAAGGTAAGGCAGAGGTAGGTAAGTCTGTGAACTCTAGGACAGCCAGGGCTACCTTCATAAAACCTGTCTCAAAAACAAAGCTATGCACATCAAAAGAGCTACAAGATACAAACCTTACAGAATTTAAATGAGAAACAGACTAGTAGGGAAAACAGAATTGAATTTAGAGCCAAATTTGATGGTGCTTTGTGCCTGTAACCATGACGTTTGGGAGGCAGAGGAGGACTGGGAATTCACACAGCAGTTTGTCAGAGTAGGGAGAGAAAAGGGGGATAAGGGGAGGGAGGGAGGAAAGAGAGAGAGACCAGTCCAGTGCCGGGAACATTTGACCTAACAATCTATCACGCAGTACTCAAACAGTGGGAAGCTGTACCTTAAAACACACAGACATTCATCATAGGCCACATATAAGACCCAAAAGAAGTCTAAATAAATTTGAAAGGATTTAAGTCACACAAGGATTTTAGCCACATTGGGACTAAAAAAATGAGAAATCAAATATTTGAAGAGCTTAAGTAAACACCATTTTAAATAAGAGGGGTTTTTAAAATCACAAAATAAATTAGAAAATAATGCTGAATCAAACAAAGGGGGAGGGGGCTGGAAGGATGGCTCAGCAGTTAAGAGCACCAACTGCTCTCCCAGAGGTCCTGAGTTCGATTCCCAGCAACCACATGGTGGCTCACAACTGTCCGTAATGGAATCTGTTGCCCTCTTCTGATGTGTCTGAAGAAAGCAATGGTGTACTCATATTCATAAAATAAATCTTTAAAAAATATTTAAAAAAGAACAAAGGGGCTGGAGAGGTGGCTAATTGATTTGAAGAAATGTACTACTCTTGTAAAAGACGAGGGTTCCCACATCAGGCACCTTTACAACCACTGCAACTCTAGACTCCCTAGCCTCTGAGCACCTTCACGCAAATGCACATACCCACACATGTGATTAAAAATAATATAGTTTTGAAAAATTTGAAGCTTTGACTACACTTTCACAGTAAAAGTGACGGGAAGCCTAATTGTTTCCACATTAACAGACTTGAGGAGGAGCTAGCTGTAGCTCACACCTGTGCTTTCAATACTCAGGTTGTTGACACTGGAGGATTTCACAGATCAGAGTGAGACCCTATTGGGGAGGATGGAGGAGAAAAGGAGGGGGGAAAGGAGAAGGGGGAGGGAGAGAGAAATAGATTTTGAGACATAAGGTCTTTTAAAGATTTATTTATTTATGTATGTGAGCACACTGTCGCTGTCTTCAGACACCCCAGAAGAGGGCATCAGATCCCATTACAGGCAGTTGTGAGCCACCATGTGGTTCTGGGAATTGAGCTCAGGACCTTCAGAAGAGCAGTCAGTGCTCTTAACTGCTGAGCCATCTCTCCAGCCTGAGACATGAGTTTCTTATATGTTAGCTCTTATATGTGGCCTATGATGAATGTTTGTAAGTTTAAAGATATAGCTTCCTGCTGTGTGAGTACTGCGAGATAGTTTCAGTTAAGCTCAATGGTTGCTAGCACTGAACTGGCAAGACATAAGACAAAGTATACTCAGAAATCAAGAAGCGTAGGTAAAATAGATAAATTCTTAAGAAAGAAGATACAAGATGGCAAAACCACTCAAGAAAATGTAGAAACACCTATAACGTTTAATTTAGAATCTGTAGCACACCCTACAATGCCAACACTCTGGAGGTGAAGGCAGAGGGATCTCAAGCTCAGACTTGGTGATTGAGACGGGAGAATCCTTGTGAGCTTGAGGTTAATCTAAACTACACGGTGAGTTCAAGGCCAGTCTGGAAAATAGAGTGAAGCCCCGCCTCAAACACAAACAACCACCCACCAACAAAAGGATCCAAACCCGCTTCATCTCCCTTCTCAGAAGGCCACACCGGCATCCTTCCAGCTACTTGGGCCTATGAACTTTGGAGTTATTCTTGGGCCCTCATCCTTCTTTTGGGACAGGGTTCCTCTGTGTAGCCCTGGCTGTCCCGGAACTACAGATCAGGCTGGCCTCAAACTCAGGAAGATCTATCTACCTGCCTTTGCCTCCTGAGTGCTGGGATTAAAAAGGTGTGTGGCCACCACCTGGCCACGGAGTTTTATCTAAGCAACAAAAGTAACTAATACTGAGCCATGGTCCTTAACAGTTATTTAGATTAGATTTAACGTTAGGGAATTCATCCTGGATAAAACCCTAGGACTATAAAGAACATGGTGAAGCCTTTAAATCTCAATCCTTAGGATAAGTGAATTCATATTTGTAGGAACTACATGTAAGTACTCTGGATGCATAAGCTATGTAACAATGTAGAGAATAGTAAAACCTTTGCTCAGACCTCAATCCCCCCTCTTTCTTCCCTCTCTCTCTTTCCCTCTCTGAGGATACTAATGTATAAACTTGTGGAGGCCAGAAGTCAAAGAGGGTCTTCCTCAATTGTTTGTCCAACTTGTTTTTTGAATCGGAGTCTCTTCCTGAACCTGGAGCTTGCTGTTTCTGCAACCATGGTTGGTTGGTGAGCCCCGTGGTCTACCTGTCTCCACTCAGCTCTGTAATTACAGATGTGTGCTGTCATGCCTGGCTTTTCATATAGGTCTTGGTGTTATAGAGTTCCTGACCTCTGGGGAAAAAAGCGCAGAGACTCAATCCAATTATAATTAAAAGATTTATTGATTACAGCTAGCAGGACAAGAATTTCTGAGCCAAACCTGAGACTAGCATGACAAGGTGGGTGAAAAAAGGAAGGTTTTTAATCTTTTTTTTTTTTTTGAGATTTTTATTTTATGCGTATGGGTGTTTTGCAGGCATGTATGCATACCATTTGTATGAAGTGTCTATGAAGGCCAGAAGAGGCCACCGTTTCCCCTGGGTCTAGAGTGACCAATAACTGGTAGCGGAGTAGCTGGGGTTTTTGAAGATGAAAACCTGAAAAACTGCAGGAAGCCCTTGTGTGTCTGCATAAGCAATCAAGAGCTGTTTTGCTCTGCTGCATAAGCAAGTTACAGCAGCAAAAAGTAGTTGGTCACAACACATGGAGGGTCGCTGAGTCCAGGTCACTGGGGATTTATCTTCTAGGGACAGATGGGAATCAGAGACAAAGAGCTGGTGGGTACCAAGATGGGTGCCTGGCATAACTGGAGTTAGAGTAGCCTCCTTTGAGGACCTCCTCAGATCCACAGTGCTTGCTCTTTACCACTGAACTCACACCTCAGTCATAATATACATAAAGGACTTTTGTTGTTTCTTTAAAGATTTTATTTATTTGTTTTATATATATGATGAGTACACTGTAGCTGTTACAGATGGTTGTGAGCCACCATGTGATTACTGGGAACTGAACTCAGGACCTCTGGGAGAGCAGTCAGTGCTCTTAACCGCTGAGCCATGTCTGCAGCCCTGATTTTTGTTATTTTATTTTATTTTGTAGACACAGTCTTGTGGCATGGGTCTCTTAATGTTTGTTTCCTTGAAGGAAAATATTCAGCTGAACCTGGAACAGTGGCACACACCTTTAGTCCTGGCACTCAACAGGCCGAGGCAGGCAGAGCTCTGTGAGTTCAAGGCCTGCCTGGTCTACAGAGAGAGTTCCAGACCCAGCCAGAGCTCCAGCTCCATCTCCAAAAAAGGAAAATTCAATTGAAACACAAATTTAAGCATACATTTATTTAACAAATGAAAATCAAAGCAGGAAATCCTACGAGATTAGAATAGGCTTCCACAAGCTGGAGAGGGAGAGCAACAAAGTCCTGTTTGGTGGATTTTCAAAGGTTTTTATGAGGTAGGTAGCAGTAGCACATTTGTGGGGTATTATGACCCTTTTCTCTTATAAGTCATAGTGTGTTAGGGGACCCCCTCACCCCTAGAAGTCTTATGGCCTGTTTTTGGCAAGTAAAGAATGAAACATGAGTAGGGCCATCTTTGTAAGCACTGGATCAAAGTCTTCCAGAGACTGACCTCATGGTTAAATACAGTAGAATTTATGACCTGTGACTGTTATAATAAGAATGAATTCTATTGGGCTGGAGAGATGGCTCAGCAGTTAAGAGCACTGACTGCTCTTCCAGAGGTCCTGAGTTCAATTCCCAGCAACCACATGGTGGCTCACAACCATCTGTAATGGGCTCCAATGCCCTCTTCTGGTGTGTCTGAAGACAGCGACAGTGTACTCATATACATAAATAATTCTTAAAAAAAGAATGAATTCTCTTGGCTGATAAACAGAACTCAGGGCCTAAGAACTGTGGTTCTCAACTCTGAAGGAGGCATGGGGCTACACTGGGACCCCAAACACCCAGTGTAGTTGACAGCTGGCGAATAAATGTTTTCTATTGGCTTAAATCCATGTTTGAACACTCTTCTCTGGTAAATACCCCACAGCAGTACATTCAGGCAAAGCACTTGTACACATAAAATAAAAATAAAATTTTAAAACCTGTAAGTAAACAAATAGCCTCAAAACCTAGTGGCTAAAATATAGCAAAGGGCCGGAATTAGTTCAGCAGTAGAGCGCTTGTTCCACATGTACAAATCCCTAGGTTCAATCTTCAGCACCACCAAAAATTTACAAAAACCAAAACCTAGGTATAATGTATCTAACATGAGAGTGGTGGACCAGGAGCTCAAGGCCATCTTTGCTACGTAGCAAAGCAGAGGCTATCCTGGGCTCATTGTGACTGTTTCAAAACAAGAAAAGAAGATGGCCTTCCTTTACCACTGAACATCCCATCAGACCCATATGGAACTGCCCCTTGCTGCCAGGCTGCCAAGAATCAGCCTTTGCCCTAAGCCAGTCTTGACCTGTGTCTCTTGGTGTTTCCTGTGTGACATATCCTGTGAGGGTTCCTCTCTTGAAGCCCTAGACTTCCACCTATGTTCAGCAGCTCCAGTGGTGAAGATGATTAGCCTTAGACTTCCCAGGAGTATCTGCCCTCCTGCTGCAGACCTGGGCCACAGCTGGTGTCGAGGGATTGATTTCCTGTTTAACCCTGAGGAAGGGAGCACTTACTGCTGCCAGGGAAAAGGAGGCTTGCAAACTCTCCCAAAGAGACCAAGAAGTTCATGTGACCTGCAGGACTGTATCACTCAACTGAGCGTTATCTCTGAGTTGCAGGGATAAGCACACATTCTTACATGGGAGATGGGGCCATGGAACTGAATGCAGCAGTTGTAAAACACCAGGCTTAAAGGGTTTCTGGATGTATGGAGACTAAAAATTAATTCAAAATCAAATACATAAATTTGAGGTATTTCTGGTAATGTTCATCCACATTACACAGTGCAAATTCACTGAAGCCTTGGTTAACAACCTGTGTGCTTTATACTTCACATGATGTCACAAGAAATACTAACAGGCTACCTGCAAAACTTGGCTGGGACATGAGTTATGGATTTCAGGGTTTTCACTGTGCATACCAAGCTCTTTTCCTCACAGGCACAGAATAGTTTGATTGTATAAACAAATACTTCATTGGTTTACTACTGTTATTCCTAAACATTTGTCAAGTTACTATATCTTTTGATTGTATCATGTAAAAAATTTTCTGTTTTGTAAAGTTTCATTTGAAATTATTTTCTTTTTCTTTCCTTGAGACAGGGTTTCTCTGTGTAGCCCTGTTTGTCCTGGAACTCACTCTGAAGACCAGGCTGGCCTCGAACTCAGTGATCCACTTGCTTCTACCTCCTGAGCACAGGAATTAAAAGTGTGCACCACTATGCCTGGCCTTTCATTTGAGTTTCTGACTTGAGTTTCAAAACAGTTGTTAAGAACACACCCAGGACCATAGGATCAGAGGTGAGGAGGACAAAACATCTGTCCCAACCCCAGGAGTAACTGGGATCAGTGGGATCCAGAGATGCAGGAACCCCACCAGACCTGTGGCCTGAGAAGACCTTGGGCTTGAACTCCAAAGCCAGGCCCACAACACCCAGAGGAAGCTCCACTCCCAGGTGTTCTAACATGCCCAGGATCACAGGATCACAGGATCACAGGATCACAGGAACTTGGTCATACCAGGATCTCAGGGTCCCAGAGGAAGCTTGACTCCCAGGATCTCTGACACACCCAGGATCTCAGGATCACAGGAAGGACAGTCTCCAGTGAGATGTAACGAGGGCAGGTAGCACTAGAGATAACCAGATGGCAGGAGGCAGGCACAAGAACATAAGCAACAGAAACCAAGGTTACCTGGCATCATCAGAACCCAATTCTCCCACCCTAGCAAGTCCTAGATACACCATCACACAGGAAAAGCAAGATTTAGATCTAAAATCACTTCTCATGATGATGATAGAAGACTTTAAGAACGACGTAAATAACTCCCTTAAAGAAATACAGGGGAACACAGGTAAACAGGTAGAAGCCCTTAAAGAGGAAACAGAAAAATACCCTAAAGAATTACAGGAAAACACAAAACAGGCAAAAGAAATGAACAAAACCATCCAGGATCTAAAAACGGAAATAGAAACAATGAAGAAATCACAAAGAGAGACAATCCTGGAGTTAAAAAACCTAGGAAAGAGATCAGGAGTCACAGATGCAAGCATCACCAACAGAATACAAGAGATAGAAGAGAGAATTTCAGGTGCAGAAGATACCATAGAAAACATTGACACAACAGTCAAAGAAAATGCAAAATGCAAAAAGCTCCTAACCCAAAACATCCAGGATATCCAGGACACAATGAGAAGACCAAACCTAAGGATAATAGGTATAGAAGAGAGTGAAGATTCTCAACCTAAAGGTCCAGTAAATATCTTCAACAAAATTATAGAAGAAAACTTCCCTAACCTAAAGAAAGAGATGCCCATGTAAACATACAAAAGGCCTACAGAACTCCAAATAGACTGGAGAAGAAAAGAAATTTCTCCCATCACACAATAATCAAAACACCAAATGCACTAAGCGAAGAAAGAATATTAAAAGCAGTAAGGGAGAAAGGTCCAGTAACATATAAAGGCAGATGTATCAGAATTACACAAGGCTTCTCACCAGAGACTATGAAAGCTAGAAGATCCTGGGTAGATCTCATACAGACTCTAAGAGAACACAAGTGACAGCCTAGGCTGCTATGCCCAGCAAAATTCTCAATTACCATAAACGGAGAAAACAAAGTTTACACAGTAATTCCATGAAAAAAACAAATTTACACAGTATCCTTCCACAAATCCAGCCATACAAAAGATAATAGATGGAAAACACCAACACAAAGAAGGAAACTACACCCTAGAAAAAGCAAGAAAGTAATCTTTCAACAAACACAAAGGATGATAGCCACACAAACATAATACCACCTCTAACAACAAAAATAACAGGAAGTAACAATCACTTTTCTTTAATATCTCTAAACATCAATGGACTCAATTCCCCAATAAAAAGATATAGACTAACAGGTACATAAACAGGACCCAGCATTTTGCTGCATACGGGAAATGCACTTTAGTAACAAATACAGACACTACCTCAGAGTAAAAGGTTAGAAAACAATTTTCCAAGCAATGGTCCCAAGAAACAAGCTGGAGTAGGCATTATGCTCTAAGATTAAGAATTGACAAATGGGACCTCATAAAATTGCAAAGCTTCTTTAAGGCAAAGAACACTGTCAATAGGACAAAACTGCAACCACCAGATTGGGAAAAGATCCTTACTAATCCTACATCTGATAGAGGGCTAATATCCAACATACACAAAGAATTCAAGAAGTTAGACTCCAGAGAATCAAATAACCCTATTAAAAAATGGGGTACAGAGCTAAACAAAGAATTTTCAACCGAGGAATATCGAATGGCCAAGAAGCACCTAAAGAAATGTTCAACATCCTTAGTCATCAGGGAAATGCAAATCAAAACAACCCTGAGATTCCACCTCACAGCAGTCAGAATGGCTAAGACCAAAAACTCAGGTGACAGCAAATGCTGGCAAGGATTTGGAGAAAGAGGAACACTCCCCCATTACTGGTGGGATTGCAAGCTGGTACAACCAATCTGGAAATCAGTCTGGCAGTTCCTCAGAAAATTGGACATACTTCTACCTGAGGACCCAGCTATACCACTCCTGAACACATACTCAAAATATTATCCAACATATAACAAGGACACATGCTCCACTATGTTCATAGCAGCCATATTTATAATAGCCAGAAGCTGGAAAGAACCCAGATGTCCTCCAACAGAGGAATGGATACAGAAAATGTGATATATTTACATAATGGAGTACTACTTAGCTATTAAAAATGATGAATTCATGAAATTCTTAGGCAAATGGATGAAACTAGAAAATATCATCCTGAATGAGGTAATCCAATCACAAAAGAACACACATGGTATGCACTCACTGATAAGTGGATATTAGCCCAAAATCTCCAAACTCCTAAGATACAATTCACAGACCACAAGAAACTCAAGAAGAAGGAAGTCCAAAGTGTGGGTGCTTCGGTTCTTCTTAGAAAGGGGAACAGGACTGGAGTGAGTAGGCCTGGAGTAAGAAGAAAGTGTCTGAAGACAGTTACAGTGTACTTACATATAATAAATAAACTAATCTTAAAAAAAGAAAGAGGAACAAAATGCTCACAGGAGCAAATGTGGAGACAAAGTGTGGAGCAGAGACTGAAGGAAAGACCTTCCAGAAGCCGGGCAGTGGTGGCGCACGCCTTTAATCCCAGCACTTGGGAGGCAGAGGCAGGCGGATTTCTGAGTTCAAGGCCAGCACGGGCTACAGAGTGAGTTCCAGGACAGCCAGGGCTACAGAGAAACCCTGTCTCAAAAAAAAAAAAAAAAAAAAAGACAGAAAGGCCATCCACAGACTGTCCCACCTGGGGATTCATCCCATATACAGTCACCAAACCCCAACACTCTTGTGGATACCAAGAAATGCTTGCTGAAAGGAGCCTGAGATAGCTGTCTCCTGAGAGGCTCTGCCAGAGTCTGACAAGTACAGAGGCAGATGCTCACAGCCAATCGTTGGACAAGCATGTGGTCCCCAGTGGAGGAGTTAAAGAAAGGACTGAAGGAGCTGAAGGGGTTTGCAACCCCATAGGAAGAACAACAATATCAACCAACCAGACCCCCCAAAGCTCCCAGGGACTAAACCACCAACCAAGGAGTACACATGGAGGGACCCGTGGTTCCAGCTGCATATGTAGCAGAGGAAGGCCTTGTCAGGCATCAGTGGGAAGAGAGGTCCTTGGTCCTATGAAGGCTTGATAGATGCCCCAGTGTAGGGGAATCAGGGGCGGGGAGGCAGGAGTGGGTGGGTGGGTGGAGGAACACCCTCATAGAAACAGGGAAAGGGGGAAGGGATAGGGGTTTTCTGGGGAGGGTGGAAGGAGATAACATTTGAAATGTAAATAAAGAAAATATCCAATAAAAAAATGTTAAGTGAATTTTGGCTTGGAATCGGACTGAATGTCTGACCATTTTTTAAGTGGTCCTGAACATACAAAGCAATAATCTCAGCCCAATGATGGTAAAATCAAAATGCCAATCAACTCTGGAAACATTAAAGATGTTCTACAAACTGCAGTGTCTGATATTCAACCAAGACTTAATTTTTTTTTAAAGGTTTTTGAACTACATGATTTGTTGATAGAGACCAGTGTGGACTCCTGCCATGGCACACATGTGGCAGCCACAGGACAACTCACTGTGTGGGTCTCAGGGGTCACACTCACTTGCCGAACCCTCTCACTGATCCCAGATTCAATTTTTTATGTAAAAATCGACATTGTCCTCACGGCGGCGAATACCTTTAACCTCAACTCTCATAAGGTAGAGTGCAGGTAGAGCTCTGTGAGTTCAAGGCCAGACAGGGCTACATAGAAAGACCCTGTCTCAAATGTTTTATTTATTTGTATGAGTGTTTTGCTTGCATGCATGTATGTGCATCACATGCATGCCCAGTGCCTGTGGCAACCAGAAGAGGGCTAGGATCCCTCTGGCTGAAGTTTCGGATGATTATAAGCACTACATGGTTCAGGGAACTGAACCAGGCTCTTCTGAGAGAACAAGAAGTGCTCTGAATCGCCATCTTGGGATCTCTATTGCAGAAATGAAACACCATGACCAAAAAACAAGGAGAAGGTTCGCCTGGCTTCCACTTCCACATCTGTTCATCGTTGGAGGAAGTCAGGACAGGAACTCAAACAAAGAAGGAACTTGCTCCATGCCACTGCCACAAAACTAATTCTGCTCCTCTCCACAGCCCATGCACCTCTGTGCTCCTCTATCTCTCTGTCACCCATTCACTCCCGCAAGGGCGGGCTTACCCGCTGGAGCTAGGGGTGACGAGTTTGTGGCTGGCCCAGCCCCAGGCATTTTCTTTAAAGACTTTTATTTTTATTTATTTTATTTATATGAGTATACTGTAGCTGTCTTCAGACACACCAGAAGAGGGCATCGGATCTCAGTACAGATGGTTGTGAGCCACCATGTGGTTGCTGGGAACTGAACTCAGGACCTCTGGAAGAGCAGTCAGTGCTCTTAATCGCTGAGCCATCTCTCCAGCCCCCCTAGGCATTTTCTTAATTGAGGTTTCCTCCTCTCAGATGACTCCAGCTTGTATCAAGTTGACATTAAACTACCCAGCATAACCACTGAGCCATCTTTTCATCCCCAGAGAAGGAGAGAGCCTGTGGCAAGTCCCAGGAATTATGAGAAGAACAGAAGAGCTTATACATCAGGGGCACAGAGGAACATTTGGTCATAATCAAAAGTGTGGCTGGTTTTCCTGGGGAGTACGGGCGATTTTTTCTAAAGTTGGGCCTGAGCACCACTAGTTAAGTAAACCTAATGGCCAGCTGTACAATATAACAGTAGACCTCCCCTCCTGGCTCCAGAAGAACCTCACCCTCACTCCTAACAAAGAGAAAGGGGTTGTTGGAAATTTTCCCTTAATCAGCATCTTTTCCTGAAACCTAAATGCCAGGCCATTAAAGTACAAACATCCCTTTATACAGATGGCAACTAAACTCAAAACATCAGTGCTCCTGACCTACTTCTAAGGACAGCTACAGGCTAGGGATCTATCACAGACAGCCAAGTGCAAGCATGGGACCTCAGTCTGGATCCCAGAACCACATAACAAATGAAACCATGTTAGCCTGTAAATCCCAGAGCAGGGATGCTAGGTCCAGAAGAAACAGAGACGTGTTGGTCAGCTGGCCTGGTCAAATTGCTAAGGCTCAAGGAGAAGCCCTGTCTCAAAAAAATAAGGCAACCGACAAGCAAAGTGGCTCGGTGGGTAAAACTCCTTGCTGCCAAACCAATCCCGGGTTCTATCCCTGGGGTCTGCACAGTGGAAGGATGGAATCAATTTGCACACGTTGTCCTCTCAACTCCACAGGCTTACAAAGAATTAAACAATAGTGTGGAGAGTGGGTGAGGAAGACAGCATACGCTGACTCTGACCTACACACACACACTCTTGTATCCACATACATGAATACTGTGTGTATGTGTGTGTGTGTTTGTGTGTGTAAGTGCTTGTGTGTGCGTTTGGGTGTGTAAGTGCTTGTGTGTGTGTGCGTATTTGTGTAAGTGTTTTTGTGTGCATATGTGTCTAGCTGGATGATTTGACATGAGACATGAGGAAGGCAGCCAAAACCACCAAGTCTGCAGTAGCAGAGAGTCACATGAGACCTAAAGACTGAATCCTTTGCTGTACGTTGACTTCAAAATGTGTGGTAACCTTAAGCTTGACACCTGGAGCACTTAAAGCTCTGGGATTTGCTTGGCTCACAGGGATTCATTCACCACTAGAGAGGATGCAGAGCACAGTTCTTTCCCAACTTCTGATCTGAGATATCAGGGTAAACCCCAATGCACCAGCCTGGGTTGGTTAACAATCCCTATTTCACCAGGTAGTGGTGGCACACGCCTTTAATCCCAGTACTTGGGAGGCAGAAGCAGGCAGAGCTGTGAGTTCGAGGCCAGCCTGGTCTACAGAGTGAGTTCCAAGGACAGTCAGGGCTACACAGAGAAACCCTTGAAAAAACAAACCAAACCAAAAACAAAACAAAAAACACCATATTTGTCCATGAACTGAGGTAAATGAGTCCTGTGTCTGATGGACTCAAACTGGGAGTTGGAGAGGGCAAATCTCTTCACAGTTGGGCTGCAATTGCCAGAGCAGTGGAGGACCATGGGTAGATTCCAAGCATCCACAGCCTCCTTTGTTGCCACTCTTTACACAGAACTTCCCATAGTGGCCTGGGGCAGAACTGGGTCTCAATCCCAATCCAGCCCCCCCCCCCCACAGGACAATCCTGAGCATCTTTGGTCATGTTCACAGCTTTTGTCTCCGGGGTCCCAACCCAAGGCAGTTTGTCAGTTTGTCTGTTATTGCAGCGGGCAGAAACAAGATTGGTGGCTTGTATGACTGTAGCCCCCCATGATGGAAGTATAAAAGAAGTCCCTGAGGAGTAATAGGAAACAGAGTCAAAAGAGATGATGGGTCGGGTAGGTTCTGCCTCCTCTCTGCCCTCATTATTGGGCCCTTCCCAAGGAGTTTAGACCAAAAGATTAAGGACCCACAGCCCAAGAAGAGCTGTGTGCTGGCAAATGGGCTCTCAAGAAGAGAAGAGGGAAACTGTTGCCTGGCAAATCTTTCCTGGTATAAATAAGTATCTCTACCATAGTCAATTTCAGATTCCTACCTGGGAACAGCTGCTTACTGATCACTGACTATTCAGCGACAAGGTCTAACATGTCAGGAGGAACAGTCTTTGGTTCGTGGGCTGCACCGGTGGCTCCTGCCCTATCATGGAGTAACAGAGCCCAGGCCCACCCCTATACAGCCTACAGGCTCTGACTTGTCAGAAGCCACAGATGTCTGGAGATGGCCCCAACCTGTGTGCAGATGGTGCCAGCTCTGGACCTCCTGAAAGCTGTTACAGCATCAGGGCCCCGAGACTGAGCTCTTTCCCCTGTGTTCCTCAATGCCAGAACAGACAGTGTGCAGACATGTAACCTCCAGGCAGCAGAGAGAAGAAAGGGGCCAAGACCGGGAGCTTAGACAGGCCTGCCTGTCCTCTGCTCTGGAAGACAGTTTAGCAAGTGGGTCCAGGATTCTCCCTTGCACTGCTCAGCACATAGGTGCGGAGACAACCTCCTTTGTCCCCTAGGAAGCATTTACAGGGGAGCTTGCAAAATTCTTGGTTGCTATTGGAAATAGTGATGTCACTGGCAGGGGTGGAGCTTCAGCTGGCTTTTTTTTTTTTAAATTTGGGAAGGGCTGTACTTTATATGGCAGAAAGGGGACAAAGAATTAGAATTGCCAGACAAGGAACACGGAGAACTCTGGGAAATGACTGCTGGGAGCAAGATCCAGCTCACATTGGGGAGCAGTCAAAGAGAGGAAGCAGGAAATACAAAATACCTAACTCAGACATGTCCGTCCGGCAGGAGCCCGATGTGCTACTGTCTGATGTCTAACCTTGCTTTAGCTGCTATAAACAGCTCCCTCTGTCCTTAGTATCCTTCAGGTCTCCTAGAAGGCACCACTCTATAGTAGAGGAGTCAATGTCACACCTATTCTTAACCTCCAGAAGGGTGTCTAAGTCACAGATCCAAGAAGGTGTGGTGTTCCCCTCCCCCCAATTTGGTGTTATTTATTTATAGACAGATCCTGTTACTATGTAGCCCAGGCTGGTCTTGAACTCTAGCAATCCCATCTCAGCCTCTAGAGTATATCCAACTCATTCCTACAATACTGAGCCCTGTTGGGAGGAGAGCACTAATGTCCTTCCCCCAGAGGTATAGAGGGACAGGGCCTCTTCCTGACCTTGGAAGAATTAAGTCCCAAAATATTACAAACTATAGGTAAGGACTTATACTCCAGCACGCACACTCAAGCATTCACAGCGCATTCCCGGTCTTGTTGAAATACACTTAAGAGTGCAGGTGCATGCGGTGATAAGAAACCCCTCTAGCCTTCCCGGCTCAGCTATTGCAGGTCTGGGACCACACGAATGACTGTCCCTGGTTCTCTGTATGCTAACGCGCGTGCACACACCCGCGTGGGCGCTCTTCACTCGCGCGCTCCAAGCATTCACGCCAACGCAGGCGCGCGTCAGGAGGCGCGCGCTCGACTCGGCGTCAGGAAGCGGGGGCGGTAGGAGGGGTAGAACGCGTAGGTCCCGCTTATGACTCCGCAGCTGCTGCAGTCGCCGCAGCCTCGGGACCAGTCGTGCAGTCCGCGCTGCTGCGCTTTCCGCCTTTTCAGCGCGGGTATTCGAGCAGCACCAAACACGCTTCAGCACCTCGGACAGCATTCGCCGCGCTCGCCCCGGGCTCCTGGAGAACCCGCGGGCGCTTGACCGCGCGGTCGGCCCGCGGGTCGTACATCGCGAGGTGGTCGCACTCGCGCAACCCAGAGCCAGGCCCGCTGTGCCCGGGGCTCATGAGCACCATGCACCTGCTGACATTCGCCCTGCTTTTCTCCTGTTCCTTCGCCCGCGCCGCCTGCGACCCCAAGATCGTCAACATCGGCGCGGTGCTGAGCACGCGCAAGCACGAGCAGATGTTCCGCGAGGCAGTAAACCAGGCCAATAAGCGACACGGCTCTTGGAAGATACAGCTCAACGCCACTTCTGTCACCCACAAGCCCAACGCCATACAGATGGCCCTGTCAGTGTGTGAGGACCTCATCTCCAGCCAGGTGACCACTACTTCCCCCTCTCCCCTGCTCCTCCACCATCCTCCTCTGCCCCAGTTTCATTCGATCCTTCCCTGGTCCTTCTCAGTCTCCTTACCAGACCACTCCAAGCCAACTGGCCCCTGGAGAGGCCTGGGACAAATGTCTGTGTCTGCTGGTTCCCCCTGGTCTGATCCTCAGAGGCCCATGTGTGCTGTCATGTGACTATCATTGGTGATTTGTTCCATCCAGTCAGTGTGGTTCTAGACATTTTGAGCACAAGATGGAGGAGCACTTCAGAGAACTGACTGGATGAGGCCTGGGGCTATCCTTGTTTCTTTCCTTACCTCTCTTCCCTTCCCCCATTCATGGGTCTGCAAAGGATGGCCCAGGTGCCAGAGCAAGCAGGCTCTGCAGAGGTGGGAGTGAGGACTGCGCATGCCAGAGACACCATGGCACAGAGTGGGAGCAAATGCAGTGTGCAGCAGGGGATGGCATGTTGCTGTAGAAGCTGTCAGCCCCTGGCTGAACTGGCTCTGAATTCCAGTGAAGCCACGAGTGTCACTGCAGTGCACCAACCTATGTAAAGTGAGGACAGGAACAGGGACTGTGCCAAGTCTATTCATACCTGCTCTTCAAAGGACATCTACATCCATGAATGTATCTGCTCACATACATGTTCATGCACATGGCACTAGCATACACTGCATCTCAATATGACATAGTCAACTGCACATGCTCAGTCACACACATCTGCATATCCATGGACACCCTGCTTTTTCAGTGCACAGAGCAACCCTGCTTCCATCATGAGAGACATACATAAACAAAGACACACTGGCGCATATGGTACTTACATGTTCTCTGCTCATGAACACCCACATAGTCACATGCATACCTACATACACTAATGTGACCTAAAGGGTGCAGGCTGGGCGTCATGGTGAGGAGAGCAAAAAGCAGTCCTCACATCCCAGAATGTAGAGGCCATGCCAGAATTTTGCTCAGAAACTTGTGCCCCTCACCCCCACCCCGCCTTATTTTACAAGAGGTGAGCCCTGGTCAGAAGAGAAGATTTATCAACTCTGAGTGTGTGTGTGTGTGTGTGTGTGTGTGTTGTGGGGTGTGTGGGTGTGTGTTGTGTGTGGGTTTTGTGGTGTGTGTGTTGTGGTGTGTGTGTGTGTGGTTGTGGTGTGTGTGTGTGGTGTGTGTGATCTACATCCCTAGGGTCTTGCTCAGTGCTGCCCCCTCTCTACAGTGGGTGGCTCATTCTCTTGTGTCTTAGATGTGTAGGACGTTGTGCACAAATGGTACCACCTGGGCTCCTGATGCGCTGCTCCAGCTCTGGCTAAGATCTCAAATCTTAGTCCAGTGTCCATCCTATGCCTCAGAGCTGACTCTGTGTCCTGTATCCACAGGTCTACGCTATCCTAGTTAGTCACCCGCCCACTCCCAACGACCACTTCACTCCCACCCCTGTCTCCTACACAGCTGGCTTCTACAGAATCCCTGTCCTGGGACTGACTACCAGAATGTCCATCTACTCTGACAAGGTAAGCCTGACCACCAGACTCAGAACCAATTATCTTCCTCTCCCTGTGGCCACCTACGTGACACACTCACTCATGACCACACGTACGTACCTCACACTGGATCTCATAGGCATTGGTACACAAGTTACTCAATCACACTACATAAGGGCCTACGAGAACTCAGTCACATACATGTGAATACGTGTTCACACTCACCACACATCAGCATGCACACTCAAGTCCCGTGTGCTCACGCCATCACGCTGTCACACAGTTCTCATACACTCTCTCATGCAACACTGGCTCCTCACAAATGCTCGTACAGTCACATGTACAGGATGGTTCCCAATGACAGGCAAAAAGACCAGTAACACCCCCTTTGGGGAGAAGAGGGCTTCATGGGCTAAACAAGGGGTGAACAGGGAGCTTCCTGGGACAAGTGGGCTTTGAATGGAGCAGCAAAAGAATTGGAGAGAAGTTTCTAGGAGCAGCAGGTGCCTGCACGGAGAAGTACTCAGGGTAGACAAGGATGCTGTGGACCCCAGCCTTGCCAACTGAAGTGCACATAGGAGATGGTGTGCGGTGTAGGCAGAACAGGCAGCTTGAGGCAGGAGGCCACGTGTCTCAGGGACTAAAGGATCTCAGCTCAGCATTCTGGAAAGCTCTTGTGGTCCAAAGCTGTGCTAGCCTCCATTCAGTTGGGCACAAAAGCTGGAGTAGCTACTGAGCTGTAGGAAGCCACAACCTGGAGACACAGGGAACTTGCTGCAGATCATACGACCTTTAATCTTTCATGAATCTGTGAGACCCTATCCACGGGGATGTAATCCAGCTACCCATCTGTGGTATTTGTTTTGGGGACCAGCTGTGGCTCCGAGTTCTCTGCTTCCTCCCTCTCCTCTCAGGGTGTCCAAATGACACTTCACCCTGGGCTGGAAGGATGAAGCAGAGCCTGGAATGGGTGGAGTTCTGTAGGATCCCAGTCTGACTGCGTGTGAATGTGGGGGTGGGGGTGAGAGAACTGGGGGGGGGGGGTGTGGAGAGAAGGCCTTTTCTGTGCATCTTAGTGTTACAGCTCTCTAAGATGATCTAAGCTTTGTGTATAAAGCCCACCTTTATTCAGGGTGGGCTTGTATGCATATACTTTATTTGGGGTGAACTAAGGGTTATATAATTTGGGGGAAGGGCATGAGAATATCCAGGGTGGCAAAGGTCACTGGCTGAAGACTAAGGTACTGAGATGCCTCATTAGCATGGGGAGGCACTCCAGGAATCTCAGGACATTTCTACCTAACCTTCAACAGGTAAGTGGTAGGATCCTGTGTTCCCAAAGTAGAGAATAGGAAGCCCCGCTAACCAGTAATGTCAGAGTTTCCAGACACCCAGTGGCCTAACAGACACTGTAGTCTTCTCCCCATAACCTGTAGACTTGAACAGCCTACAGTCATCAAGGAGCCACATGGAGACAACCAGCTGGTGCCTGGGATCAGCCAGAGGGCGGTGCAGTAGGTCTCCAGGTCTCCCCATGTCCTCCAGAGTCTTCCTGTCCAGAGCCTACAGTTCTCAAAAAATCTGCCTTAAGGCAGGGAGACTGGCCATTCAGGCCCAAGGATGTGGTGGATCTGCCATTTAGTGACAAAGGGGACTCAGAGGGAGGACCTGTAGGAGAGCCCATTGGGAGAGAGTCATATTGAGGTCAGGAGCCTCACGTACCCACACCCCTAAGCCACTCTTTGTATGCCAGTGAGGAACATGCTCTCAACCTATGCCTCTGTGCCATTTTTCCTCTGGAACGCTTTTGCCCTCATGTGTCAAAGAAAGTGATGACATAACAAGTGAAGTAGCTGGGACAAACAAGAAGCTGGGAGGCCTCCTAACACAGCTGGACCAACCTTGAGACTGACCACAGGCCAACCCATTGGGCCTGTGTAGGGCCAACAGTGGGGGCCAAACATCACAGGCACTTTAGCCCCTGATGGCTCCAACTCAGAGTCAGCCTCCTGCCCATCAAACAGGCCAAAAAGAGAGGGTCTGCAGCGCAAATGTAATGCAAGCTGCCTGCAGCCAGTTGCAGAGGCAGTGAACATTCTATCCCTCCAAAGCACTGCCCCTGGCCACCAAGAGGGAACTGGTAAAAAACAACAACAACAACAAAAAAAAAAACTAACCATCATCAGAGCATCAGAGGACCAAGAACAGCGTAAATCACGAGAGTCCAGAAGGAGCAGTGTTCACTCAGATAGACATAGACAGGCCCTGGCAGCTAGGGAAGAAAGACAATGTTTGACCCCCAAGACAGAAGACTGACATATAAATGTAGTTGTTATTTTCTTACCAGATCCTGGGAGAGAACCCAGAGCCTTGTTTGCACTAGGCAAATGCTGTACTACTGAGCTATACAACACCCCCCCCCAAGCCCAAATTACAGTTATTGAAACTGAGGAGAGCACCGTGTGAGGCCCATTGAGGTCTAGGAGAAGTTCCTATGGCCAGCTTTTCTAGTGGAGTGCTGGTTGGAAGGTGGCAGTCACCCTAAGACCTGAGACTCTTCTTCCATGTCAGGGTGCTCCTGGAAATGCCAAGCCTTTACTCTCACAGTAGATGCTACAGGGGAAGAGTGAGCGCAGGTGGCAGAGACCCCATCGATGGGAGAGGGGGAAGCAGACTTAGACTGGCCTTGTCTCAGCCTCTTGGTCCCACCCACAGAGTATCCACCTGAGCTTCCTTCGTACCGTTCCACCCTACTCCCACCAGTCCAGCGTCTGGTTTGAGATGATGCGAGTCTACAACTGGAACCATATCATCCTGCTGGTCAGCGATGACCACGAGGGCCGGGCAGCGCAGAAGCGCCTGGAGACATTGCTGGAGGAGCGTGAGTCCAAGGTGAGGCCCTAGCCCTGAAGAGGTCCTTGTCCAGCAGGAGCAGGCGGGCCATGCCATGTCTGTGGCTCCTTGTGAACACTCTCTCTCCATCCTGCATGCTCAGCACCACTGCGTCTGGCGGCGCCCGCCCCGGCCTGTCCTCGGCTCATTTCACTTGCTTTTGCCATTAGTCGAAATCTCCTTCGTGTCAGTCCCTGCTGCGCGAGGGCTGGACCACCTGGAGCTCTGCAAACACCCCTGCCCCACCCCCACCAGCCTCAGGCCTCCCTGGCCCCAGCGGAGGCCCCAGTTAGATTCAACTCAGGACCACCCCAGCCCCTCTCTGCCAGATGCCAAGTCCCATCTACCTTTCAGTCTCCTCCCGGAGCCCTGGGATACAATCCATGTCCTCACAAAGGACACACCCTTCTAAAAACCTGCTGCCTCATGGCTGCCCATGACCCTAATTGAAGCCCTATTCATCTGCAGCCCCATCTCCACCTTGGCTACTCAGGCTTACCCTGTGCCCCTCCCTCCCTCCCACCTCAGGGCTGAGCTCTGCAGCCCTCATGGGACTATGTAGACACTGATCTCAGGATACACATACAGTCCTATCTCAGCCTGGCCCCCAGTGTGTGGAACCGCCAGAGACCAGAGCCAGGATTTGAGGTAGAGGGGGTCAAAGTGACCCCTATGCCCTTCCTTGCCAACCCCCATGTCGGCCTAATAAGGACCTGGCCCCGGACCCCCTCAGTCCCAGGACACAGAGCACTAAGAAGCAGCTGGCTGGTGCTTTTCAGGTAGCAGAGAGAAGGAGGCCCGGGCTGGGGAGGGGCCCCAAAAGACAGATGGGGGAGGGAAACGGGTGGGAGCATGTCCTGCCTGCAAAATCATAGCTGGCCTCATCATATTTAGCACCAACCATTGTCCCCCACGCCCAAGGTGCCATAGGCCTCTGGGGGGAGTAGAGGGCATGGGTTGGGGGTAGGAGTTGAAGCTAGAGGCAGTCCCAGGGTAAACCTTTTAGGGTGATCCATTGAGTCTGGGAAGGAGGGCTGGTTACTAGCACCAAGGGCTCCGCCTCTCTGAAAATAGTCCCACTCTCAGCATCTGGCAGGTTCCTTCATACCTCCACTGTGTCTGTCAGAGCCGTACACACTGCCAACCTACTCACATGTTCATCAGCCTGACCCCTGCACACCCAATCACCTGCTCACATACTCACAAGCAGGCAAGCACGCACGAGTGCACACACACACTATCATTCAGTTCTTGGGTATTTTAGTGGCACACCACACCTTTTGGAAAGACAGACCTCAGTCATCTCCGTGTACTTCTGCACTGCACAAGAGGATCACATACAAGTGCTTGCTATGTGACCCAGCTCACCTTCACTTGTAACTACAAGTTTAAACATACATGCACACGCACATACACACATATGCATGCACACGTGTACGCACATGTACATGCTATACTGCCTGCCCTTACATCACAGACTGTCATAGATTTACCTTCTGTGACAGAGACATATCACCTCTGCAGACGTACATATACACACCCAGTCTCAGACATTATTGTGGGCATTTGGGTGTGAGCATTCTGCTTAGTGAGAAGAGAACAGGAGGGAGGAGAAGGGGGAGGAGTGGGAGGGTCATAGGGACAGAGCCGTGCAAGCTGCTCCTCTTTCACTAAGAACTGATGCGGGTGGGGGTGGGTGGGTACTGCTGGGGCCACACAGCAGGTGCATGACTGGGGTGGGGGTGGCAGATGGGACCCTCAAGGGTGGTGTGGACAGGGCTGCCCTCTCTCCTGAAAGAGACTGTTTCCAAGAGTATATATAGCTCCAAGGCAGGGAGCCTCTGTGGCCCTTGCCTCTGTGGCCCCTCCCCCCTCAGCTCTACCCCTGCTCCTAGCCCCACCCCGGGTCTCGGTGTTTGCGAGCTCCAGGTACGTGCCCGTCTGCAGCCGTGCCGAGGAGGTGGTGTGATTGCTTTAGCGCCGTCATTTTCAACCGTTTATAATCTTCTTCTGTGTCTGCATATTTTCTCTGTGCACATTATTCATCAGAGTAAAAAAAGGAACTATGAAAACCTCGACCAACTGTCCTTTGACAACAAGCGCGGACCCAAGGTATATATGCATGGACGTGCACGCCACCCACCGACTAGCCAGCCCCGGCCTGCGGTGCCTCAGCCACTGGGTGCTTTCTGGCCCCACCGCGCCGAGCCGAGCCGCAGGCCTGAGCAGTGAGGAGAGACAGGTGGTGAGGCAGGCAGCAGGCAGGCAGGAGAGGGCAGGGGTGGGCGGTGTGGGTGCCCATGGCCCACCCGCCGTGACCCTGGCCCGCATCCTCAAGACAAGCACGGTCACAGGAGGCGCTGCTCTGGGAAGTGCATGAATCTCTAGGTCCGCCAGGGTTTCCTAGTGGAACCCAGGGAGGGAGCCTGCCCACCTGGTCACTTCAGAGTCTGGGCCGCTCCTATAGGAGCAAGAGGAATCAGGTCTGAGCTGAGATCTCCCAAGGTTTTGGAAAAGTCAGCCCCATATCTGTTCCCAGTTGCATTCCAAAACTTTTCTATTTCCTGTTCGCTGCACGTCTCTTTCTAAGTCTCGGTCCACTTCAGCTTGCATGCTCAGTGCAAAAACAAAAAAACAAAAAAACAAAAACAAAAAAGCAAAAACAAAAACAAACAAACAAAAAAAACAAGGACAGGAGTGAGGTGGAAAGAGAAACCTGGAGGAAGCAGACTGAGACAAGAGGAGAGTTTGAGTGAGCACAGGGCATCCATCAGACTGAAGAAGAGACAGGCAGCAAGGACAAGCCAGCGCAGAGTGAGAAGGCAGGCGCACAGTGCAGGTGGCAAGGACAGGCCACAGCCGCTCTAGCTAAGCTGCCTCGGGGTTCCTAGCAGCTTTGGCCCCACTCTTGCCACTGAGGCACGATGTTCCCTTTCCCAACTACCTGCTAATGCTCTTGCTCACACCACAGGCGGAGAAGGTGCTGCAGTTTGACCCAGGAACCAAGAATGTGACGGCTCTGCTGATGGAGGCCCGGGAACTGGAGGCCCGGGTCATCATTCTTTCTGCAAGGTAAGCAGGCTGGCTTCCTCATCTCATTCTTGTGATTCTGCCTGGGGTCCAAGTCCACCATCTGGGCTAGGTTTGGGGCACTATTGGGCAAAATGAGCTTCAATTTGAAAAACAAAAACAAAACAAAACTTCACTTGGGGCTGGAGAGGGCTGGGTAAGAGCACTGGCTGAGGACTAGGGTTCAAATCCCAGCACTCTCATGCACTCCAGCATTCACTTTCAGGGCACCTGGCACCCTCACACAGACATACACGCAGGCATAACACCAATGATGTAAAATAAAAATAAACAAATCTTAAAAAATAAAAAGACTGGGCTGGAGAGATGGCTCAGGGGTGAAGAGCGCTGACTGCTCTTCCAGAGGTTCTGAGTTCAATTCCCAGCAACCACACGGTGGCTCACAGCCATCTGTAATGGGATCCGATGCTCTCTTCTGGGGTGTCTGAAGACAGCTGCAGTGTCCCCATCCTCTGTTCATTCTTCCCTAGCTTCTCCCCCTTTTGCAGTCGAATAGGACCATTTGCCATTTGCTGTTTGCCCTAAACTCAGCTTTGGGGGTTGGAGATACGGTGCTGGGAAGCCCATAGACTCGGAGACATAGCTAAATAAAAATACTAAAGCTGAGAACAGAGAAGGAGCCCAGCAAAGGTCACATGCAGGTGAACAGTTGAGCCAAAACCACTGATGAGAGCTCATGAAAAACAGACTGGTCCTGGTCAGGGCCTGCCTCCCACCCGATTTCAATATTGTGAAAGTGTACACAGTAAAGTCTCCTTATTTGCAAACAACTAGGATTTCTGGTAAAGGGGAAGACTAGAGCCTAAGACCCAGGGAAAGGTAAAATAGCAAGTATAGCGTGGTAACCCTAGGGACAGCAGAGCGGTCTGGGTGGATCCAGTCCATAGTCTGCCAAGCTCTGCTCTGCTCCAGTAGAGTGGAGAAAAGCAGCTTAGCACCCAGCTTTGGGGAAATACCCCAAGTCCTGCTGTCCTGCTGGCGGGAAAGGGACAACCGTGTTCAGGCACAGGATAGATACCTATTTGCAGATTTAGTCAACAGACTGCCTTTCTGTACATAAGCAGATGTACACTGCCCATTGTTCACAGATTGCAGGGTAGGGCAGCCAGGACTCAGCCTGAGAAACAGACCACGTCTTCACTCGGATGGCAGGGCTGGAAGTAGCTGTCTTACTCTGAGGGTGATGGCAGTCAGATGTGTTGAATAATTTCCTCAGCTTCACCAATGCCCCTTGGAGCGTCAGGAAGCAGGTGACAATTGCCCCAGTACCAGTACACACATTGTGGAAGGCACTTAATAGTGCACAGCCACACTGTACGGCCACAGACCATTTGCCTTTGCTATTCATCTAACTCGGTGCTTCTCAAGCTGTCTAATGCCGAGACCCTTTAATACAGTTCCTCATGTTGTTCATTGCTACCTCATAGCTGTAATTTTGCTACTGTTATAGAAATTGTAATGTAAATATCTGATATGCAGTATATCTGATATATGACCCTGGGGGGGGTTCTAAACCCACAGGTTGAGAACCACTGATTCTAACCCCATACTTTGGGTGAGGGATGGTCCAGGGCTCCTAGGGAATGGATTTAAAATCTATGCAGATGACTCTAGGGAGGCTGCTAAGCTGCTCAGAGCACCCACCTTGCCTTAGCAATGCCCCACGTCCAATCATCAGTACCACGTAGAACCGGGTATGATGGTACATACCTGGAATCCCAGAACTCCAGAGGCAGAAGGGTCAAGAGTTCAAGATCATTCTCAACTACCTGGCAAGTTCAAGGCCAGCCAGCTTTGGCCACATGAGACCCAATCAGAGGAAGGGAGAGAGGGAGGGAAGGAGTGAGTGAGAGAGAAATGTGTCCAGACCAGAGAGCAGGGCAGAGAAGGCCCTTGGGAGGCAAGCTCAGGCCTGGTTGACCAAGGAAAGCCATGCTGAGGAAAAGCCCCACCATGCCCCCTATTTTCTGATTGTTTATACTTGTCATCATAGGGCTTGAGGGAGATCTGTTCAGTTTGGGTAAAAGAATGTTGAGATGGTGGACAAATGATTAAAGTCAGCCGTCCAGCAAGAAGGCTTCCTGAGGAAGTCACTCTCTTAAAATGGGCCCTCTCGCTGTTAGGCCCTTTGTGATAGGCAAAGCCAAGTACATCGGCTTGACTTCTGCCTTATAAAGAGGGTGAACAAGACACAAAGCAGAGAACAACCATTCATGGAATCCCACCACACCCACGCGCAGCAGAAGAGTGGATGCTTGCCACTTCCTGGCTATTAATTTCCAGTACTCACCACTGCAGCTGGTGGGAGTCTCCCTTTTCTTGGGACATAGGGAAAGAAGGGCCTCCTCCATGTTGATGACCCAAGGGTTCGAGACGGGCTTGCCAAACATGGCTCTATCAAAGAAGTCCTCAGACAAAGGGTCATGGTTAGAGACACTATCGTGAATGTGAGCTGCCTAGACACCACCCACCAAGCACACGGCATTCACGTACAAACATGCACACATTGACATGTGCCGTATTCCTACCACATATGTCCTTATATCCCACGTGAATATTCTGCGTGTCACGTGTACACTGAGTTATAGCCACAATCCACGCTGCTTTTTAAACCTCAAAGAGCCCATGGGCCTTCAAGCTCATGCATGCCGAGCGAGTAAGGCCCCACTGCCGAGGACCCCAGCCCTCCCCACACTTTAGCCTCTTCCTCACAAGAGTTTGTTTTCCGGACTTCATTTGTCTACAGGATGCACAAAACTCATCTCCAAAGCTTTCTGTCTCTATTTTCCTCACCCTGTCTTCACTGGTGTCGCTATTTCCGTAAAATGGTCAGATGAGGTTTGATGGATTGATCAGACCTCTTGTCTATAACCGTTTCAGAGACCACAGTCATTCCACCAAGTGACATTGTGTAGCTCTGAGTTGTGTTGAGAAGACAGAGTTCTCTGTCAGGTTTGGTGGGTATAGCTGACGTCAGATATGCTCCCGGGCATGTGTGGTGCTGGGCAATCCCTTCCGTGTTCAGTGCACAGCACCTCTGACCCATATCATTTTTGTTTTGGTTGTTTGTTTAGAGACAGAGCCCCCCTATGTCCTTGAACTTGCTGTGTATACCAGGCTGGCCTTGGACTGTGGAGAGTTGCCTGCCTCTACCTCCCACGTGGTGGGATTAAAGTCATAGCTACCACATTTGGCTCTGGCATATATTCTTGTTGAAGTACTACCTAGGTTGGGGTGTGTGTGTGTGTGTGTGTGTGTGTGGTGTGTGTGTGTGTGAGTGTGTGTGTGTGGGGTGTGTGTGTGTGTGTGTGGTGTGTGTGAGTGGTGTGTGTGTGTGTGAGTGTGTGTGTGTGAGTGTGTGTGTGGTGTGTGTGTGTGAGTGTGTGTGTGTGTGAGTGTGTGTGTGTGTGTGTGTGTGTTGCTTATGTCACCAACAGCATAGTCATTTATAGCATTTATTTTGGTTAATTAATCATTCAGAAAGTTGGGAGCAGGCTTCTCAGGGAACTGGGGGTTTTCTTGGTTATGAATTAACTGTTATAAAAAGAAGCCAGTGGGGCTGGAGAGGTGGCGTAGTGTTTGCAGAGGACCTGGGCTCAGTTCTCAGCACCCACAGTGACTTACAACCCTTCATAGCTCCAATTCCAGAAGATCTGATACTATCATCTGACTTCCACAGGCACTAGGCACCAGTCTGGTGCACCTACATGCATGGAGGCAGCACTTAGACACATCAAATAAATTTGAGATAGCATTTTTAACAAAGAAAAATAATCCAATATCAGGCAATCCACTTGGCTTCACTGTAACTTTCAAATATGCTCTGGAGAACCAAAGTGCCAGTCATGGTTGGGCCTTGAACGGAGGAGTCTCACAGTTGCAGGGTAAGGACAGGATCCTCACTGGCTAAGGGAGACCAGGAAAACCCCAGGGTCATGGCTATGACCTGTCAGCCCCAGTCTCAGGCGACTAGGTCCCCTGTTTCACTGTCCACAAGAATTACTTATGATGACACCTCAGGCACTTAGGACATGGCCCTGTAAGGTGAAGCTTGTCCTGGTGGCTCTGGACTTGGATGTCAAGGGGTTATACCTACCCTGGGAGCAGTCTCTCTTCTGCCCAATAGTATCTTCAGGATGCTCAGCTTAGCAGCTAGAATACTGGGTCCTACTCTGCCCAGAGCCCTCACCTTGTCATTTCACACCCTCGAACATAAAGGTTCACAAGGTCCGTGGCTTGCCTAGAGCTTACTGGGTCACAGGTGCTGGAGTGGACTATCCAGGCACAGACCCTCCCCTGCCACTTACCTCTATGTAACCTGACACTTTAAACTTTAAACCTCTTCCTGTAAGGATGCTGAGATGGTTCCAACAGAGCACAGAGCAAGTGCCCAACAATGAGCCATCAAGAGTTCGCGGAAGTCATCTTGTACCCTATTCCTGCTTCCTAAAGGCAGGAGCCCAGCAACTTAAGACTGGAAAGGCCCTGGGTACAACCCGTTCTCCTGTACAGAACTCAGGGTCTGGCTGCAGGAAGGGTTGTGGGCATAGGCACGCTTCCCAGAGCACAGGAGAGGGAGAGGATGTGGTCGGGGTAGGGAGACCTGGAGTCCTGGCTCGTCACCGGGGTCTGCCCCACAGTGAGGACGACGCTGCCACCGTGTACCGCGCAGCCGCGATGCTGAACATGACCGGCTCTGGGTACGTGTGGCTGGTGGGGGAGCGCGAGATCTCTGGGAACGCCCTGCGCTACGCTCCTGACGGTGAGTGCTGGGCTGTGGGGTCGCCTGGGACTGTAGGCCCGTCCAGTCTCTAAGCTTCAGGGTCCCGCGCAGGCATCATCGGACTTCAGCTCATCAACGGCAAGAACGAGTCGGCCCACATCAGTGACGCCGTGGGCGTGGTGGCACAGGCAGTTCACGAGCTCCTAGAGAAGGAGAACATCACTGACCCGCCGCGGGGTTGCGTGGGCAACACTAACATCTGGAAGACAGGGCCACTATTCAAGAGGTGGGCGGGGTTGCTCTCAGTAGGTGGGTGGAGTCATCGCTTAGGTGGGGGGATGGTTTGTTCTTAATGGGGAGGGGGTGAGGGGGTTCATTCTTCCAGGGGTGGTCCAGCCTGTCCTATATCGGACATACAGCCTGTCCTATGCTATATGGTTAAGGTCTCCATGGCAGATCCATGTTCCTAGCACCGTATCTTCTGTCTTTACTGTGATAATCACCCCCTTTCTTACCACTACTGCCCTTACCTCTGCTGTCACTGAAGTAGTGGCTGCCTCCACTTCTCCACCCCTTTCTGTCCACGCTGCAGGTATTACTGTCCTCCCCACAGTGCTTGATGCTCCAAAAGGAAATTCTTGCTGCAGGTGGGGCCTGGGATGTTCTAGGAACACAGAAATTCAGAGTAGGCATCCGTGGATTCAAGGCTGACTAAGGGAATGGCTGAAGAACCCCAGAGCCACTGTCAACAGTTTCCCATGTGTCAGTGCAGTGACAGGCTACATACACGTGCCAGAGAGTGCACAGAAACTCAGAGGAACGTGACATACGCATGCCACAAGCACACTTATAGGGGTGATCCTATACTCCAGCTGTATGCACACAAGCTCACTGATAGGCTCCACTGAGCCAACATACAGCCAGGCAAGCCACCCAGGGGCTAGAGCCAGGTACAGGCTCCATTTGATGGCAAATGGGCTTGAAGTTGTCTGGGCTTCTGCCTTCCCTGTGAAACCAGGATTGTGGCTATGACAATCACATGTCCTAATCCAGAGAAGCCTTGGACATGGCTTCAGATGCTGTGCTGTCCATCTGGTACTGGCAGGCATGCACTCTGTGAGGAGCTACCATCTGCTCATCTTTCCTTTCTTGAGACTAGGGCAGAAGGGATGGGAGCTTAGGCCACTCAGAAGCCAGTAAGAACGGGTGTTCTTGATGGGTCTAAGCTATCCTCTCTTCCCAGGGTGCTGATGTCCTCGAAGTATGCGGATGGTGTGACTGGCCGTGTGGAATTTAATGAGGATGGGGATCGGAAGTTTGCCAACTATAGTATCATGAACCTACAGAACCGCAAGCTGGTGCAAGTGGGCATCTACAATGGTACCCATGTAGGTGGGGGTCATGAGGGGGTGGGGGCTGGGGCCTTAGGGTCCTGCGTGGCCACCCTCCATCTCATACTCCCACCCCCAGGTCATCCCAAATGACAGGAAAATCATCTGGCCAGGAGGAGAGACGGAGAAGCCTCGAGGATACCAGATGTCCACCAGACTAAAGGTGGGGGACTCCGCTGATGAACCCCAACCTTCCCATCTGCAACACTTCCTTCAGGCCAGGAGGGAAGGGGATGGGGGTCACAGAACACAGATAGAGGAGGTGGAGGGCTGTGCCAGCACCTGGCTCTGGCAGAGGAAGCAGGAGTGGAGGTGGGGGGAGGAAGAGCAGCAGTTTCTACCCAACAGGGTCTTTGCAGTACTCTATCCTGGCCCAGCTCTAGTAAGTCAGAGGCAGAGGGACAGTGGGTGAGTGCTCTGGGTCCCAGTGCACAGTTTATCTTAGAACCTACTGTTTCGTTTCTCCTTGGGCACCCCGGAACCCCTTCTTAAGCTGGCTTCTTCCTGTATAGTCTCTTTTCCTCAGCCTGATTTACACTTTCCTTGGGTCCATCCATGGATCCCTCCTTCAGCCTAAGGGCTATTTTGAGAATTCCTCTTCACATTGAGCCATGGCATTCCCAGCTCTGATACTCTAGATCACCAAAGGCAGACTCTGCAGTGCCATGTGCCTAGCCAACCTTCATCAAATGTCTCAACCCTGCTAACTCTCTGAGCTCACCCCTGCAACAGGGGCTCACTCTCCGGTGAGTACCTGCCTGCATTTCTCACAGGACAGTGAGACTGTCACCTTGCAAAGCCAATGTGGTATCTATTTGCAGTTATGGCATCTGATGTTGAAAAGTCCAAGAGTCCTGGGTGGTGGTGATACATCCCTTTAATCCCAGAGGCAGAGACTCTATGAGTTTGAGGCCAGCTTGGTCTACACAGTTAGTTCCAGGACAGCCAGGGCTACACAAAGAAATCCTGTCTTAAAAAACCAAGGGGAAGGCCGGGCAGTGGTGGCGCATGACTTTAATCCCAGCACTTGGGAGGCAGAGGCAGGTAGATTTCTGAGTTCCAGGCCAGCCTGGTCTACAGAGTGAGTTCCAGTACAGCCAGGGCTACACAGAGAAACCTTGTCTCGAATAACCAAAAAAACAAGGGGGAAGGAGGACCGAAGGCTGTAGCTAAACATCAATAACCAGACGGACCTATCAAAGTGCCAATGGCTATTAGGAATGTTTCTGGCCTCACTGGTTTGTTCAATTTTATTTTATATGTATGAGTGTTTTGCCTGCCTGTATATGTAGGTACCATGTGCTTTCCTGGTGCCAACAGAATTCAGGATATTGGATCGCCTGTAACTGGAATAGATGGTTGTAAGGCTCCTTGTGGGTAGTAAGAACAGAAACCAGGTCTTCTGTACGATCTTCAGGTGCCCATAACCACTCACCCACTTGTCTAACCCCATCACTAATTTTTTGACAGCACTAGCTTAATAGAAAAAAAAAATATGGTCCTGCCTCCTTCTCTTGACCCTTCCTTCTCAAGACTCCCAGTGAGGGTACTTCCTGCTCTGCCTGCCACCATACCTTGCTGTCCACTCCTGCCTGGGCTGTCTACCCCTCTGTTCTTTGCATCCAATACAGGCCTTCAGCAACCAACTTTGCTCCACTCTGGCACCGCCCTCCCCCCCCAGACTTCTACCTGTCCTCCATCTATGAGACTGTGGACCTTAGAGAACAGGGAGGGAGAAGGTCAAAGCTGAAGTCTGGGCTGAAGAGGCAGTCTTGAAAAAGAATCATTAGCTAGGCATGGTGGGGCATGCTTTTAAACCCAGCACTTTGGAGGTAGATGAAAAAGAATCAGGCATTCAAAGTCTAGCACAGCTACGTAGCAAATAGAGGCCAGCCTTGACTCTATAAGGCTCTATCTTTTTTGTGAGGGGACATGAGGAAGAAGAGTTCATTTAGCTCACACCTCCATATTGTGTACCATCACTGAAGGAAGTCATGACAGGAACTTAAACAGGGCAGGAACCCGGAAGCAGGAGCTGATGCAGAGGCCCTGGAGGGGTGCTGCTTACTGACTTGCTCCTTATGGCTTGCTTTGCCTGCTTTCTTGTAGAACCCAGGGATCACCCACAATGGGCTGGCTCATCTCTCATTCAATGGCTAATTAAGAAAATGCTTTACAGGCTGGCCTACAGCCTAATCTTATAGAGGCATTTTTTTTCTATTTTTAAATTTTAATTAATTTATTCTTTTCTTGTGTGTTACATCCCGACTGTACTTTCCCGTCCATTTATGAAGCCCTGTCTTTAAAAAAAAAAATAGAAAGAAAGAAAAGAAAAGCATGGCAGGCAGTGGTGACACACACTTTTAATTCTGGTACTCAGGAGGCAGAGGCAGAGGCAGAGGCAGAGGCAGATAAATCTCTGTGAGTTCAAGGCCAGTCTGGTCTACAGAGCAAATTTCAAGACAGCCAAGGCTACACAAAGAAACCTTGTTTTGAAAACAAGAACAATAAACAGGGGCTGCTCTTCCAGAGGTCTTGAGTTCAATTCCCAGCAACCACATGGTGGCTCACAGCCATCTGTGATGGGATCCGATGCCCTCTTCTGGGGTGTCTGAAGACAGCGACAGTGTACTCACACACATAAAATTCTCTAAAAAAATAAACAATGCTGAGGTGGTAGGACACACCTTTAATCCTGGTATTCAGGAGGCAGAGTTGGGTGGATCTCTGGGAGTTCAAGGCCAGCATGGTCTACACAGCAAATTCCACATCAGCCAGAGCTACACAACCCTGACTCAAAAAAAACTGTATGGGGACCAGCAAATGAGTCCCATGAATTTGGATCCTAGCACCCACATAAAAGTCTGGACATGGCTGCATACTACTCACCCTGTCCTTGGTACAAGGAGCAGGCAGAGACGGGTTGGTCACTAAAGTTTGCTGTACTCAATTACTGTGCTCCAAGCTTAGAAGAAAACTTGTCAATAATAATAATAGTAATAACAATAATAAAAAACAGAGGGACTGGAGAGATGGTTCATTGGTCTGGAGCACTGGCTGTTCTCCCATAGGACCCAGGTTCAAGTCCCATTACCCACACAGCAGCTCACAACCATCTGTATCTGTGGTTCCAGAGGATCTCATGTTCTCTCTGGCCTCTGTGGGCACTGTATGCACCTGGAGTACAGACATGTATGCTGGCAAAACACCCGTCCCTTAAAATAGAAACAAATAAATCTTTAAAGTAAAATAAAATAGGGGCGAGGATGCATGGTAGTCTCCAACTATCTGTAACTTCAGTTCCAGGGTGTCTGACGCCTCCTTCTGATTTCTGTGGGCTCCTGCATATATGCAAGAGAGAGAGAGAGAGAGAGAGAGAGAGAGAGAGAGAGAGAGAGAGATGCACACACATAAAATGAAATAATAAGAATAATAGAGGAAGACATGAGACATTAGCCTCTGGCCTCTATGTGCATTTGCTCACATACATGAATGCACAGGAACACATGCATACATATAAACCTGCCTTAAAGGTAGTTTTTTAAAAGACGCGGGTCAAAGACTGAAGGCTACATGCCAGTGGAGGCAAGGGTGGCTTTGGAAAGGACACGGTCTTTCTGCTCCCGGATTGGTCAGAGACAATACCTGGTGCACACTTACTGCACAGTAGTACTATGACAGAGTAGTGTGTAAACTGCAGCCTGAGGGAGAGGGGCCAGGGAAGGGGACACAGAATTGCGGGACAAATTTTTGATGAGTCAGGGAAGATGGCTGGAGACGTCTGTGCCCTGCTTCAGCACACACACACACACCAGACCTGGATCTGTCCCCAGTGGCAGCAGGCAGGCAATGCCAACCATGTCAGAAGGCTGTGGACTGACTGAAAAATCAGGGGGAGGCTTTAGGCTTGGGATTTGACACAGCACTTGGAAAACATGAAGAAGAAGGCTTGCTGTGTGCTGAGAAGCCAGCACCTGGAGAAACCAAGGCCAGGTGGCCCAGGCTAGCTCTTATCTTTCCATGCAGATAGTGACAATCCACCAAGAGCCCTTTGTGTATGTCAAGCCCACAATGAGTGATGGCACATGCAAAGAGGAGTTCACAGTCAATGGTGACCCAGTCAAGAAGGTGATCTGTACAGGGCCTAATGACACGTCCCCAGGAAGCGGTGAGTGCTGGGCAAAGTGTGGCAGGGCCAAGGGCCTCCAAGTCAGGAAATACGGTTAATATTCCCTAACTGCCCGCAGCACGCCATACAGTGCCCCAGTGCTGCTACGGCTTCTGCATCGACCTGCTCATCAAGCTGGCACGGACCATGAATTTTACCTACGAGGTGCACCTGGTGGCAGACGGCAAGTTTGGCACACAGGAGCGGGTATGGAGTAAAGGGACTAATGGGAGGGTCCTGTGAGCTGAGATGGATTAGTCTACGGCTAGGTGGAGCCTTGGGGGGGGGGGGGTTGGTTGGGGCTGGGCTTTAGAGGTGAGCTAGATGTGGGGCAGGAGACATGCTCCCCATGTGCTAAGCTTCCCATGGTATAAGCTTTCTCGTTCAAGGAGTTGTGGTCTGCAGCCCCACTGCTTCTCTCTGCAGGTAAATAACAGCAACAAGAAGGAGTGGAACGGAATGATGGGGGAGCTACTCAGTGGTCAAGCAGACATGATTGTGGCACCACTGACCATCAACAATGAGCGTGCGCAGTACATAGAGTTCTCCAAACCCTTCAAGTACCAGGGCCTGACCATTCTGGTCAAGAAGGTAGGCAGGGGCCAGGTGGGGATGGGATGGAGCTAGGGAAGGCCCAGGTAACACTGACCATTGGTCACCTGCAGGAGATCCCCCGGAGCACACTGGACTCGTTTATGCAGCCTTTTCAGAGCACACTGTGGTTGCTGGTGGGGCTGTCAGTTCATGTGGTGGCTGTGATGCTGTACCTGCTGGACCGCTTCAGGTGAGCACCGTGCTGACGGCTGGACCCCTCCATGTGTAGGGCAGGCAGAACTGGGCAGGGCTGGGCAGAGCTGCCTCTCCTGCGCTCTCTCCCGCCTTCTCTTTGCACTCCGCAGTCCCTTTGGCCGATTCAAGGTGAACAGTGAGGAGGAGGAGGAGGACGCACTGACCCTGTCCTCTGCCATGTGGTTCTCCTGGGGAGTCCTGCTCAACTCTGGCATTGGAGAAGGTGAGATTAAGCCCAGGGTCTGCATGGCTACATTCCCTGCTTTTCAGGAACTGACCCAAGTCTCTGCCCACAGGTGCCCCCCGGAGTTTCTCTGCACGTATCCTAGGTATGGTGTGGGCTGGTTTTGCCATGATCATCGTGGCTTCCTACACTGCCAACCTGGCAGCCTTTCTGGTGCTGGATCGGCCTGAGGAGCGCATCACAGGCATCAATGACCCCAGGGTGAGGTCCCTGAGCTGGGTTTGGGGAGGAAGGTCAAGAGGTTAAGAGGGAGTGTCTGTTTCTTGTGGGGGTTGGGGAGCAGCCACGAGCTGAGGTCTCTGTCCCTGCAGCTCAGAAACCCATCAGACAAATTCATCTATGCAACTGTAAAACAGAGCTCTGTGGACATCTACTTCCGGAGGCAGGTGGAGTTGAGCACCATGTACCGGCATATGGAGAAGCATAATTATGAGAGCGCAGCTGAGGCCATCCAGGCTGTGCGGGACAAGTAAGCAGGCAGACCGAGGCTGGGGGGTAGTAAAGGGACAGGCAGAGAGGAGCCCCTCACCCAGCAGCCACAAGTGAAAACTGTCTCCTGCAGTGTGAGCGGGGTGGGGTGAACAGGCTGGCCACACAGGGCTCCTTGGACTCTGACTCTGCCTGCAGCAAGCTCCACGCCTTCATCTGGGACTCAGCTGTGCTGGAGTTTGAAGCTTCCCAGAAGTGTGATCTGGTGACCACGGGTGAGCTGTTCTTCCGCTCGGGCTTTGGCATCGGCATGCGCAAGGACAGCCCCTGGAAGCAGAACGTTTCCCTGTCCATACTCAAGTGAGTCTGCCCCATGCCAGAAACCGCCTCTCCCTTCTCCACTTTGCTCCAAGAGCCTCCCACGAGGTTGGGAGTCCCCAGTGCTCCAGCTTCCCTACCCCAGACTGCTCCACCCCAGGCCGACAGCTGTCAACTAGATACTGTATCATGTGGTGCAACAGCCTTAAAGGATCCACTCCAACCAAACCAGACATCAACCCCATGGGGGAGCCTTCCCATTACCAGCCCTGCCGAGGCTACAAGGCCTCCTTGACTCTAAATGCCCCACTTGGACTGCAAACCCTGGTCCACAGTGCTGCCTCCCCTGTGAGCCCTGCCCACTCCCAGTCCTTCCTCCTGAATGCCCACCCAGCCCCAGCCCCACCCCTTCTTCCAGCCCTGCCTTTCCTTTCCCCTTACTTACCTAGGTCCCATGAGAATGGCTTCATGGAAGATCTGGATAAGACCTGGGTTCGGTATCAGGAATGCGACTCCCGTAGCAATGCCCCTGCAACACTCACTTTTGAGAACATGGCAGGTGCGCCTTCCATGCTGCTGTGATCCTGGGATGGATTCTCTTGGGGCTTTACCTCTGGGCAGGCAGCTGAGGGTCCCTTCACACAGGGGTCTTCATGCTGGTGGCTGGAGGCATCGTAGCTGGGATCTTCCTCATTTTCATTGAGATCGCCTACAAGCGACACAAGGATGCCCGTAGGAAGCAGATGCAGCTGGCTTTTGCAGCCGTGAACGTGTGGAGGAAGAACCTGCAGGTAGGACAGGCCACCCTCCGAGGCCTGGCGTCCAGGGCCCCGCCAGGTCACGGTCCTACTCTATCCCTACAGGCCGTGGCACTGGCTCTGGCTCATGGGCAGGACTGGTGCTAGGAGCCATGGCCAGGGGCAGTGGTGAGTGTTCCCAAGGCACAGGGGCAGCACAGGCAGGGGCTGCCTGCAGGTGGCCACCCACTGCCAAGCTGAGCCAAGGGAAGCCATGCACCCTGCTTCAAGCCTCTGCCTGGCCCCTCTGTCTCCAAGGTCAGCTACTGGCACCCAATCCATAGGAAGGCAAACAGGCAGGGTAAGACAAGGGCCCTCCTGTGTATAGCACGTGAATCTGAGATGCACTTAGCCCTCTATCATCCAAGCACCTTTGACACCATTTGGGGACCCCTTTTCATGCTGTCTTGCTTTGTGACTCCAAATCTAAATGGGGCTGGTCTGCCTCAGGCCACATCTGTGTGGATTTGTGGTTAGCAGGGATGAGGCTGCATGTGGGATGGTCAGAGTCCACCAGGGAAAGGGACAGGGTGGGCAGTGAGGCTCATATAGGCCTGAAGACTAGTGGCCAATGGTCAGGTTCCAATTCACTTGTCTCTTCTCTTTCTCTGGGTGTCTTCCTAGAGCTGTGTCCTGAGCTGACATTCACATTGCAATGCGGGTTGTGGGCGGACAGGGCTATTGGAGCCCTCACACCTCTCATCCACCCATTCTTGCTTTTGGCCTTACAGGTCCCCTGGGGACCTGGCCACAACTGTCCAGGGCCATGCTGGCCATCAGACTCCAGGCCAGTGTCCCCGGATCTGCCTCTGTCTATCACTCCAATTCCAACTGGACACGTCCTCTGGTCCGTGGCCCTTTCCTGATGTGTGCCCTTTGGGGTCAGCAGCCTCTGAACAGAAAGGCTGGTGTGGCCAGAGGGGAAGTTCTTCCTGTCCTCAGGGGCTCCTCCTCAGGATGCCTCTAAGCCAGGGCCACCCAGGAGCCAGGGAGCCAGGCGGACATCCCAGGAAGAGTGTCATCAGGACCCCCAAGCCCAGACCCAGCACAAGCAAGGACAGGCCCAACCCGGGGCAGAAGAGGCCACTCTTGAAAGTCTGGCTGTTGGCCCGTCTGTTCAGCACAGTGAGGCAGGCAGGAGTCAGGGCCTGAATGACCGGCCAGGCCTGGCAGCGGCCCCAAGGAGCAGGCAAGGGCAGGTGTGGCCGCCATCCTTAGTTGTCTAATCGCTTATACATATTCATTTTAGGATAGAAAGAGTGGTAGAGCAGAGCCCGACCCTAAAAAGAAAGCCACATTTAGGGCTATCACCTCCACCCTGGCCTCCAGCTTCAAGAGACGTAGGTCCTCCAAAGACACGGTAAGGGGAAGCACCCCAGTCCCGCGTCTCTGACTCCTCCCTTGCCCCATGTCTGTCTCCCTCTCCCGTACCATCCCACCCCTGCCCCCATCTTCAACCCTGGCCATCTGTGCCAAGTCAGTCCTTCACCCACCCTCCACCCATCAAAGGGTGCTGTCCTTTAGAATGCTCCAGACCTCTCCTCAAGCCCTCACTGGTCCTCAGCTTCCCCATGTGTCTCCACGTTAGTCTGCCCACCTCTCTCCCCATGCCATGACCCACACGCCATCTGGAAGCTGTGTCATGTTGTTGGTCAGTCAGTCAGCCTCACTGCCTCTCTGGGCTACCCGGACCCTGGGAACCAGAGTAGCCCTGTCCCAGGTTGCCCCTGCCAGGAGGCCACACCACGTCTGTTTCATCCCTGTTTCTCTTGCCTCCACATGAGGCTCGATGCCTTCATTCTTGCCCTGCAACAGCCCTGCAGGGTGTAGCTGTGATGTCCCATCCGTCCGTCTGTCTGGCCACTGGCCCCGCCCCCCAGACACCTGTCTCACCTGTCTCACCAGAGCCATGCGTGTTGCATCTTCCATGTGGTCTCTGTGTGGGCCGGGGGCTGGGGGCCGGGCCTGGGTCCATCTGGGTGGACGACTGGGGCCTAGCATTGGCACTGATCCTTGGTCACAGGGAGACTGTCAGGTGGGGAGTGGGGTGTTGCCATGTTGAACAGCTCCCTGATGGAGGTGTGGCAGCAGTGCCCAGGTGATCTGAGCATGGATAGGATATCTTTGAAAATCCTGGGGCCTGAGCACCTAAGGCAAAACAGGGTCTCAGAAGAAGACCCAGGAAGAGGGGGCTAAGACCAGTGCTTCAGCTCAAACCCCCAAGCACTGCCACAGGCCACTGTCAGAGCCAGACCTTCTGCCTTCAGAGCTAGAACCCCATCGTTCCCTGCCTTGGGCAGCATGTCACTGCACCAAAAATACATACTCAGAAGGAAGTACTCCAACAGGCTCCCTTTTTGCTAGAGTCACCCTGATCCTACGAAGTTACCCTCTAGCCCACAGGAAGCCCTCTAACCAGTGGGGAGTGTCACCCACAAGGGGCTTGTGTCCCACGAGGAATCTGGATCTGTAGTTACACTCCTATGCCCAGAAAGACAGACAGACAGGATTTGGCACGAAGCAAAACGCCAGGTTGAAAGTACTAGGGTGCTCCAGAGAGACCCACAAGGCCTGGCTGCTCAGCTCTTCAAGGGCCTTGGTTCAGAAAGAGTGGATGGAGAGTAAGGATCTGTGGTTTGCACCAACTTGAGGCTCCAGGAGCTGGCGCAAACACTATCTTCAGGGTCACCCAGACCAGGGAAAGTGGGCAAGCTCTATGCTGCAGGGTCTGAGCCAGAATCCCCACAAGGAGGCGCAGGGGAGGAAGAGCAGGGCCAAGGGAGTTGTGGGCTGGAAATTGTGTGGGGAAAGGGGAAATCTGACAGAGAAGACGATCTGTACTTTTGGGGCCAGGGGGCCAAAGTGGGGAAAGTACAAAAGTCCTGCAGGTAGCAGGCTATTTTCAGTGGGTGTCACTAAGTCTTGGGGCCCCATCTGGAGCTGGCCAGGTACAACCCAGAGATCTACGTGGTTCCTTTCTGGGGACTTGCTCTCAGTTCAATCTTTACCTGAGCCTCCCTGGGCACCAGGGACCCCTTCTTCCGGGCCATCTGGAGCTGGCCCCACCCTGCAGGGTTGACCTCTGGAGACTGGGTGGGGGAGGGCAGCCCAGTTCCCACCCTGTCTCTGGGGCTGGGTGCTGTTTGGAGGGAGGCCTGGGTGGGGGCTCCTTTGGGTGGGGTGGGGTCGGTCCAGCTGCTGAGATCCTCTGCCCCGTCCTGTGGCCGGTCCGGGCCAGGGCAGCACTGGGCGCTCAGGGCTGGGATCCCTGGTGGCCGGCGGGGCCAGCAGGTATTGATTGTTGGTTCTTATTTATAGAGCACCGGGGGTGGACGCGGCGCTTTGCAAAACCAAAAAGACACAGTGCTGCCGCGACGCGCTATTGAGAGGGAGGAGGGCCAGCTGCAGCTGTGTTCCCGTCATAGGGAGAGCTGAGACGCCCCGCCCGCCCTCCTCTGCCCCTCCCCCGCAGACAGACGCACGGGACAGCGGCCTGGCCCACGCAGAGCCCCGGAGCACGACGGGGTCGGGGGAGGAGCACCCCCAGCCTCCCCCAGGCCGTGCCCGCCTGCCCGCCGGTCGGCCGGCTGGCCGGTCCACCCTGTCCCGGCCCCGCGCGTGCCCCCGACGTCGGAGCTAACGGGCCGCCTTGTCTGTGTATTTCTATTTTACAGCAGTACCATCCCACTGATATCACGGGCCCGCTCAACCTCTCAGATCCCTCGGTCAGCACCGTGGTGTGAGGCCCCCGGAGGCGCCCACCTGCCCAGTTAGCCCGGCCAAGGACACTGATGAGTCCTGCTGCTCGGGAAGGCCTGAGGGAAGCCCACCCGCCCCAGAGACTGCCCACCCTGGGCCTCCCGTCCGCCTGCTCTGCTGCCTGGCGGGCAGCCCCTGCAGGACCAAGGTGCGGACCAGAGCGGCTGAGGATGGGCCAGAGCTGAGCCGGCTGGGCAGGGCCACAGGGCGCTCCGGCAGAGGCAGGGCCCTGAGGTCTCTGAGCAGTGGGGTGAGGGGCCTAAGTGGCCCCGGTCGGAGGAGTCTGGAGCAGCCCCATCCTTCCTTCAGCCACTACCCCAAGCTACAGTGGGGGCCCATGGCCCCAGCTTGCTAGGTCACCCCCCCACCCCTCCTCCAGCGCCTGCTCTCTGCAACCTAATTTCCACCTCTCCTGCTGCACCACCCTCCCACGACCCTTCCCCACCCCATTCACTGGGTTGGCTCTGATCTTTCCCAGGGCTAGCCTTCACTGCTCTAGTGGCAGCGCTTCCCAGGGGTGCTCTCTGGCTCCCAGATGTCTAGGGCTCCAGACTCCAAGAGGGCCGAGCCTTCTCTCCTGCCTGCAGCCACAATAGGCTTCCTCAGACGCTGGCTAGTGACGAGCCCCGCACCTTGGGCACCAGGGAGCGCCATCCGCCTCCCAGTCCGGTGTCACTCACCCACTACCTTGTACATGACCAGCTCTCCCAGTGTCCAAGCGCGTGCCTTCCCCGAGCCACCGGCGCGCAGCAGCGTGCTGCCCTCTGCCCCAGGGACACCGGGCGCGCACTGCCACCCCCAATCCCGGTATTCAGTGGTGATGCCTAAAGGAATGTCAGAAAATTTCCGGGTTTTGTCTATTGTTGACGCCTACAGGGAATGTGAAGGGAGGATCAGGGATATGGGGAGAGTTTTCAAAGTGCGGAGCAAGCACTGCAGGAGCCCTAGAAACAACCGCAGACCCCTTAGGCTTGGATAGCTGCTGTTGCAGGGCTCCCAACAGCCTCCAGGGAGACTGGGCCCTCCGGGTCTAGCTGTCTCCTTAGTGCGTGGCGCACTGTGGTGCGGCGGCGGCGCTGCCGTGCACCACAAGCAGTGAGCACGGAGCCCAAGGCTAGGCAGATGGCTAAACTGGCAAGGAAAGAGACCGGCCCGAGAGCGTAGACCACCGCCAGGTCTCGCGCTGCGAGTGACTGAGTGCACCGTTTGAAGGCGGCGTCCGGAAAGGCTGTCAATAGGCTGAGCGTCTGGAGTCTTGGAGACACGCAGAGCAGGGTCTCAGTTTCTGCGGGACACAGGAGCGGCGTCAGATGGCAGCAATTGCACCAAACATTATCCGTCCTGCGCCCCAGATGGCTCACCTGAGGCGGGACGCGGGTGCTTACGCAGCCAGGTGCAAAGCGGGCGCAGCGCGCAGCTGCACGCCCAGGGGTTGCCATGCAAGCGCAACACGTCGAGGGCAGGCAAGCTATTCAGCAAACCCGCCTCGAGTGCCGATAGTGAATTGTCCTGCAGGCTGAGCACCCGCAGTAATGGGAGCGGGCCCAGGATCGAAGGCTCCAGGAGTGCCAGTCGGTTACCCGCTAGGGAGAGGAAACTCAGCGCGCGCAGCGGCGCGAAGGTGCCAGGAGACAGAGTTTCCAGCTGGTTGGAGCTCAGGTCTAGCCATTGCAACACTCCCAGACCCCAAAAAGCTCGCGCGTGCACCGACCGAAGCCGGTTCTCCCGGAGATCTAGGAATAGCAGCGCGCCTGCATCCGCGAAGGCACCTGGAGGCAGCGCGATCACTCGATTGTGATCCAGCAGCAGTGAGCGGAGTTGCCAGCTCAGGCCCGCTGGTACTGCGGGCAGCGCGAGTGTGGAACAATTGGCTTTGCCGCCCAGTGAACATGAACATGCCTCGGGGCATTCGGGGGCCACCGGGGATTTAAAAGGGGCAGTTCCAATGTGCTCCTGGGTCCAGACTCGCCTCAACGCCAAGAGCAGCAGCAGTAGCAGAAAGAGTTGCGGCAGAAGCCGCCGCGAGAAAAAAGAACCCCGCATGGGGGAAGCTCGAGAACACGAGGGGACCTAGATCCCTGTGCGGCTTCGGAGTCCAGGTGACCCAGAGCTTGTCCCTGCCTCACCTGCACAAGTATTAACTCTCCTGCCCTAGCACAACAGTTTCTGTTCCACTGCTAGTTCCTCGACTTGGGCGGTGGCTAGGCACAGAGCCAATACCCAGCACTGCCAACCACCTGTCCAGAGCTCCAGTCTTAGCTTGGCCTTGAGCCCGGAATAGAGCTGATGAGACCATTGGCTTCCCCACTGAGACCTAAAGAGCAGGATCAAAGCCACCAGTTCTGCATAGAATGCAGCCGGCAGTGCCTTGCTCCATACCCCAGTCGCAATTCCATTCCTATTCAGCAAAAGGAGCCCCACAGATCCTAAAAGGATCCCAGTCTCTTGGCAGAAGATTGGTGAAAGTATAAACACATGATGGAGCCTAACTGCAGAGGGAAAGACCTGCAAGTGTAGGAGGGACGACACATGGAAGGCAAAAGAGGGAGTGTGGGAAAGACGTTGTTCAACCCGCTCCACCTCAGAACCCTTGAAGACAGTGTCAAAGGAAAGGGCACTGGCCTCAGTCTGGTCAGTGCAGCTTCCTTTTGGTTTGCCGGCTTACAGGTCCTGTCTTGGGGAATCTGGGAAGGTGGGAGGGCCCAGGGTCAGTCATCTTTGTAAGACAAACAGTAGGAAAGTGCAGGAAAGAACTGAACTGGCCAGCTGGGCTAGGAGCTAGAAACCCCAAAGGTGTGGCTTAGTAACCAAGGGTGGAAACACCCACCATGATTCATGCACAAACACTACCTCTTGAGGGACATCCAAGAAGGACAGCACATAATCACTAAATACTGTTTAATTCTCCAGCCTAGCTGCCCTCCACTACTGTGGAGGTAGGGGAGGAGCGGGAGGGGGTGGAGGTGGCTCTAGAGGAGCAGACATGGTCATGAGGCCTTGGCTATCCAAGGACTGCATCATAGATACGTCCAGATCAGGCTCCATGAGTTGGGACTCCACGTGCACCGTGTGCAGGTCTATGCAATCTTCCTGGACCCCATAGGGCCCCACCAACCTGCATGGTGGACTACATCAGAATGATCCAACAAGGCCTTGGCCACCCAGGGGAAGTAAGCCCTTGAGGACATTGGTCTCAATACAACTGTGAGCTGCATTTCCAGGAGGGGGCAGAGAAAGGACACAGCTCACCCTTGAGACTTCCTCTGACACACTTACCTGTTTTCCGGGTGTCCAGGGCACATGTCACTGAGGGGGACAAAGGCAGGTGTGAACTCTGGGGAAATGCTCATTCCACATGCTTGGAAGATGTTCCTACACCCCTCATACCCAATACGTACCACGGAAAACACTATCCCCAGCCTCTCATGCCATACCATCCCAGGAAGAGGCCCCTCAGAGCATGACTAACAGCCCAGGGCCAGGAGTATGGCCTCATTCCCACTGTGCCCGATCCCAAGCTCACGCACCCCTTGACCCGAAAGACACCAATCGCCACAACAACGAGGGCACAGAAGCAGCTGGCACTGACACCAGCCAGCACCACAATGAGGGCAATAAGGGCCTCACGGCTGAGGCCAAGGCTGCATTCACAGTAGGTTCCAGCTGCAGAAACAAGGCCACAAGACCAGGGGCCAGTCAGCTGCCTGTAGAAGACCTCAGGTCCACCCCCAACCCTGTGGCCCTCGGAAGGACACAAATGGCTTGCCCTGCCTAGACAGGGAGGGGCTCTGGCTGGAGGGTTACTGGGAGGAGGCACCTGAAGCAGGGATGAGCAAAAGGGACAAACATATCAGGCCAAGGGGACTGCCAGCTGGGCAAGACTCAGGCTGGGGACAAGGGGCCATGTCCAGCCCCCAGCCCCACCACACACCTCTAGACGGAACTCATTGGAAGGTGCTGACCTCACAGTGGGGCTGTGAGACAGGGTTTGGGGGCAGGGCCTCAGACCACTCAGACTGACTTGAACTTTATACTTGGATACTGGAATTCCAGGAGTCCTGGGGCAGAAAGCCCTGGATGGAGCAGGTAAAGGGGACAGGGTTGGCCAGCTCTGGCCAGATCTGAGTCGGGGGATTAGGCTACAGCTTTAAGGACAGGTAGAAGTTAAATGGGTGAGAAACCTACTTTGCCTTCCGTCTGGTGTTAAGGCCCACGGTCTCAGTTTGCTTTTTAACATCAGGATTGCAGGTCTCTAAGTGGAGTCAGAGTTCTACCTAACTCCCTGTTAATAAACCCGTCCCCAGGTTGAGGCAATCAGGGGACAAGGAGGCAGTGGGAGGTGGGTGGGTACATGTGTTCAGTTGCCCTTCTTAATTGCTTTGGAGGGCTGAGCTCACATAGTCTCTAAGAGGCAGGAGGAGGAAATGTCAGCCCTGCAGCTGATTGAGCCCAGCCTCCTGCCAGCTGGAGCCAACCAGGAGCCAGGACTACTAGTGTCCTATGGAACCCTTGCTCACCCCCTGGGATAGGAGAGTCAGTGGCTACATTTGCCTGAGCAGGATACCTGGACATATCCTTAGGAGATCCCCCCCATCCTCCCCAGGGAGCAGATGGCTCAGAACTGATTGCACTCTCTTGACTCACACATGCTGTGTGAGGGTCTGTTGCCTTGGAGATCAGAGAGCCACTGCCCAAGGAAGCAAGTTTGCCTATAGGCTAGCATGGTCAGGGTTAACCTACATCTCTGTAGTGAACTTGGTCACCCAGGTTGGGAAGCACAGCAGCCCCACCCTGCTGCCACTCTCTCCTATGGAGGACCTGCCAAGTAAACTAAGAGGCAGGAGGAGGAAATGTCAGCCCTGCAGCTGATTGAGCCCAGCCTCCTGTCAGCTGGAGCCAACCAGGAGCCAGGAGGGGAGCACAGTTTGAACCCAGTGGCCCTAATCACAGGGACATTCCGACTGGCAAACACGGGTACCCTTCTAGGGTTGGTCTTTAAGGAACAGCTAGCAGCTCCTGACATGGGCTTCAAATTGGTTGAATGATGTTGAGAACCAAGACTTAGTCCAAAGGAATGCAGAACAGAAGGTGTGCCTGGGGCCCCGGGCTGGCACTGTCACCCTGCCAAGCCAGCCTAGCAAGTTTATATCCTGGTTAGGACAAAGACACACCCGTCTGTGACCTGGTGGTATGAACCAGACAGGAACATTCGGTGGGGGTCCTTCAGGGCCTTTGCTGCCACCACAGCTCAGAGGAGCAGCTCTTGTAGCAACAGCACTTAAGTGGGGTAGGGAGCTGGAGGAGAGCAAACCTCATTTCTGAAGTACTGTGAACAAGGCTCCCTAGATTTCTGGGAATCCTTAGGCTATGACCAAGGTTGTGTGCCTAATACCTGCCTCCACCCTTGAAAATCTGAGGCAAGATGATCCCTCTGGAACAGGAAGGGTGAAATGAGACCTTTGAAGGGGACTCCTGCTCAGGACCCAAGCCAGAGCTAGTGGCTGAGGAGGAGAGACAGTGGTTCTGTAAGACTGGGCTTGTGGGCACTGGGGGTAGTGCCAGCAGCTCAAGCTGGGTGCAGCTTGTGGCCTGGGATCCACCTTGGGCAGGATCTGGGTGTGCAAGGAATGATTCCAAAGGGCTTTTGTTTCCTTTGAGGATGGTCCCTCAAGTCAGTATTTCCTGACTGAAAACCGCTGTCCTGGGACAGGGACACAGGAGCCCACTCTGTGTCCCATGAGGTCCTGTTGTCTAAGGTCAATACAGACCCCAAGGGTTAAGGACACCTGTGTCCTCAACAGGTGTCTGGGACACAGCCTGCCTGCAAGAGTAGCTGAGCCCTAAGTTGGGGAGAAAGCATTATTGTGTCCTGGGTCCTCTTCTCGCCCCTGTCCTCATCCTGTACTTCTGAAGGCAGCTCTGGGGGACATGAATCTGAGTACATACTCGTAAGCTCCAAGAAGTATGGCCAGTAAAGATGACAAAGGTCTAATACTCCCTGGCCACTAGCGTTAGGTCCTTAGGCAGCCCTTTACTGCTAGACACAGAAGTGCACTTGACGTAGGTTGTCTCGCCTGAGGATCTGGTAAGTGCAAACTGTCTAACAGCACAAACCTTACATTGACCCCACATACACTACACACAGATGAAGGCCCAAGAGTTCCCTTTAAAGGCCACAAAAGCAGGATGGGGCCAAAGGCTAACTCCGGAGACTCTAAGCTATCAACCCTATTCACTCTTGCCGAAACAGGTCCCAGCATTATGTCTAGGACAGGCTACAGAAGGTAGCTTTAGGGGAATCTATTGTCCAAGCATATAAGCTCAGGCTGGGGTAAGCCTGGCTTCTTGGGTGGTTCTGTTACCTGCTGCTGGGAATCCAGGCCCTGTAGGGTTATGGTAGGGTGGCTACAGAGGACAAACCTGTGCATATTCATGGGGCCCAACAAAATACACGAAAGGATGGGCCAATATGCTTTAATTTGTTCCTTGGGTGCTAGGCAGGGAACGGGCAGGGGCTGGGCACAGGAACACGGGGACAGAAGGTATCCCAGCTGTCCATCCAGGGACACACATGCATTGCACAGGCATGAGTGCTGTAGGCAAGAGCTTGGAAGAGGAACATCAGTTGGAGTTCTTAGGCAAGCGGTAGACACCTGCAGAGTAGATGAGCTGCTGGTCCCGGACCTTCTTCTGCAAGTAGCCCTGTAGTTCCTGCAGGTCAATCTCAGCCAGCGCAGGGCCAGTCATTACAAACATCCGGAGCATGCTGTAGATGCGCTCAAGAGAGAGGCTCTCTAGATTGGTCAACATGGCCTGGATGTATGTCCAGAAGAGCTAGAACAGAAGTCAGGCATGGTTAGTTGGCCACTTATTTGGCTTACCCCAGCCCAACGTGGAAATGGCCAACATACCAGTAGCTCCTCTTCCTTCTGGTCAGCCTGGGAGGCCATGCCTGAGTCGCTCTCATCATCACTGTCAATTAGCACCATGTTGTCCCTATCCTGAGGCCGCTCTTCCTCAATGACAGAGAAAGTGCCTGGAGGCTCCTCCCGCAGCACACCCTGCTGCAGCCACACAGACATGCGTCTTCGCAGCAGTGCCACAGGCATCTTTACCACCTTGCTCAGCTCCTCCAGGGCCCAGCTGGCTGTGTGCAGAGCCACAGGAGCACTGGAGGTTATACCTGCCCCAGTATCTGTTAGCCAGGTGGGCCCCAGATGCACGTGCAGTGCCCTGTGTAACTCATAGGTCAAAAGAATGGTTGCTACCCCTACATTCTGCAGGGGCGGGGTTGTCAGTGTGTCACCTTACAGCTCACCAGACAGCAGTGCCTAGCACTAGCCCCAAGGCAGTGTGCCCCAAGGCAGACCAGATGGGGTGCTAGGGACTTACCTTGGTCCTGGAAATACAGCAAGACCACTGCTTGCACTGGGGTCACCGCAACAGACAGGGTGCGGTCAGCCAGCTCCACGTCCATTGTCACCAGGCCCAGGGTGTGCTTCCAACTGAGTGTCCGCATAGCCTGGGCAGAAATCATCAAGAACAGTCCAGTGGGTCCCAGGCAGGTCCAGATAAACAAAGCATGGGCTCATATGTCACGCTACCTGGCAAGGAATGGCTCTTGCACCAATGGCCTGTACCAGTGCCATCCCTGGCAGGCAGGTAGTCAGCAGCAAGAGCAGGAGACCTGGTTCCAGTCCCCAGCTCCTGAACAACCACGATTAAACAATGGGTACTGCTGATAAGTTGCGTCCCTCTCATGTCTCAGTACCTCAGAACATGAGCTATTTGCAAACAGAGTTAATGTAGATGTAACTAAGAAGAGGTTATCCTGAAGCAGGGCAGGCCTTAGGGTGATACACCAGAAGCTGGTGAGTATGAGAGTAGTGTCTTAGAGGTTCAGGAGGAGCACTGTCCTAGAGGCTCAGGAGGAGCACTGTCCTAGAGGCTCAGGAGGAGCACCGTCTTAGAGGCTCAGGAGGAGCACTGTCCTGACAGCACCCTGACACTGGACGTCTACTTCCCAGAACTAAAACAATATTTTTCTGTTGTTTAAAACCACTCAGCCCATGACATTTTGTTAAAGAAGTCATAATAAATGAAGATTCCGCTGTATGGATGGTGCACGCCTTTAATCCCAGCACTTGGGAGGCAGAGACAGGTGGATCTCTGTTAAATTTGAGGCCAGCCTGGTCTACAGAGTGAGTTCCAGGACAGCCATGGCTATACAGAGAAACCCTGTCTCAAAAAGAAAAAAAAAAAGGATGATTCTGGTTCTAGAGGGAGATACTGCTATAAAAATGCCTGAAATATAGAAGTTTAAACAATGTTTATACAATGGGATGTACATAAAAGTTAAACCCTAGATTTGTTACAGTCAATTGGCATAACATGGAAGAGGAGGAAGAGGATGCTGGTGAAGGCTCAGGAAGGAAAAGAGCTGTTGCACAGACTGTGGAGAATAATGTTGGTAGAGATGAGGACATTGAGAGGACCTTCTGGTGAGAGCTCAGATGGAAATGAGGGACAAACTACCAGCCACCAGGGGACGCCGGCAGAGACCCACCAGGCTGTGGCTAGACGCTGCTGGGGTGAGCGTGACTGGTAGATCCACCCACAACACACGATTCGTCCAGGAAGAACCCCCCTCATTTTCTTTTTTTCATTTATTTTTTTAAAGACAGGACCTTACCCTCTAGCCGAGTTGTCTTGAGACTTGCTATATACAACAGCCAGCTTCAAACCTGTCATGCTGCTGCTGTGCCTGCCTTCTGGGATGACAGGCAGCACCAGCACACTTGGCTCAGAACCACGCTGTTACTTGATAAATTGGGCACTGCACACTTCATGAAAAGCACCAAGGTTGTGAGTGTTATGCCAGCAGCAATGCTGACAGTCTGAGGTGACAGAGACTCAGAAGAGTGCACACGGGGCTGCCAGGCAAGCCCAGGGCACAGAGGCCTGAGCTAGATTGTGAACTCCGCTTGCTGACTTTCAGATTTGCTTTAGGTTTATGATCCTTTTTGCTGCCTTTGGGAATGCCCATTTCTGAACTGGGCTTGTTTTAACAATGTACTTTGGATCAAAACAACCTCACAGCATCAAGCCTGCTTCAGATGGATACTTTTTTCGGGGGGGGGGGGTCCTCATTATATAGCTAGGCTATATATTGAACCACTATCCTTCTGCTTTAGTCTCCTGAGTGCTAGGACCATAGATATGCACCACCCACCTGGATTAGAAGGGATTTTTAAGAACTGATGTTGAAGTGGTTAACTTTGGAGATATTGGTATTGCCTAATTTGTGCATGCAAAGACTATTAATTTTAGAAACCACAGACTGCCATGGGCCAAACTGTATCTCTTCAAAGAGATAGTGAGTAAAGCCCAGGACACTGACTCTCTAGTGACACTATAAGTCCTATCTCCAAATATGCCCTTACTTGGAGACAGAGTCATCAAGTACGTAATCTGCTAAATGAGGTGGCCCCACCATGGGGTTAGTCCTTAAGCCGATATAACTAGTACCCTAAAAGAGGGAAACAGACATAGGAAAACTTGGACATAAAGATATGCATTTACCACTGGGCCGTGGTGGCCACGCCTTTAATCCCAGCACTCGGGAGGCAGAGGCAGGCGGGTCTCTGAGTTGGAGGCCAGCCTGGTCTACAGAGTGAGTTCCAGGAAAGCCAGGGCTACACAGAGAAACCCTGTCTTGAAAAACAAAAACAAACAAACAAACAAACAAAAAGGCCATTTACTTAGATCTGCTAGGGCTACTGCAAGAGGCAGGATTGGATTCCCCTAGAGCATTCCAGGGCAACACAACCCAATAATACATTTCTAATTTGGTAAACCCTGTAATTTGCAGTATTTCATTAAGGTAGCACCCAGGACACTGATTCCTCTGCTCTAGTGGCCAACTGATGGTCTGAGACCCTCTGGGACCCCCGTAGCTCTTAAGGGAGAATCATTCCAATAAACTCACTTTACAGATAGAAAAGAAGGCATCACCAGTGGCCTCCCCTGGTTTCAGCCAGTTTAGCTTCCCTAATACTGGTTCCAAAGCTATGACACGCAAAAGGGTCACAGCACATGGGCTTCACCGTCAGTCATGCACAGACCCAGCCGGATCCTTTAGGAGCTCTGCAGGTGAAAGATAACGGAATTGTGGCCACAGGCCCGACCTCTTAGCACAACCCTGGGGCTTACCAGAACCACTCCGGTATCGGCAAAAATTAAGATAAATGACACTAATGTATGGCCATCCTAACTCTTTGGATCTGATCAACAAGATGCAGCTAAGCCATGTCTGGGACCCAGGGCTAAAACTTAGCGAACCCAACAGGTATCTCATCGTACCAGAAAAGGTCAGAGGAGAGGACACTGAGTACACAGGACTGGCCACTCATACTGGTGACCAGTAACCACACTTTCACCTGGTGTCAGTAAAGGCCACAACAAACACCATACCTGGACTCTTTCAGAAACTAAGCCAGGCAGCGAGGTTCTCACAGCTGACACAAACACTGACCTTCTTCAACTTCACCAGGCAGGGCCTTCTACCTGGGCCCTACTTTGTTACCCTCAAGTACTCAAAGGGACTCATCTAGGGGCACAGATCCTTAGCCTGAAGCCAAGTAAGGCCTTCTGATTACAGGAAGAAACATGAGACTCGGCACTTTCCTCATCAGGAACAAGATGCTGCATGCAGACGTTCCTACGGCATGCCTGCCTGTACTTTGATGAGGAACAAGATGCTGCATGCAGACGTTCCTATGGCATACCTGCCTGTACTTTTTACCTAGTTGCTCCTAGCCTGACCCCAACACGGTCCCACAAGCTTTTTCAGTTAGAGTCTGCCCAACTGAATACCTGCATCCTACACCCTTCTCCTCTCAGCATCCCTGGTCCAGAGAACTCACTGGGAGATTTTACTTATTTATTTATATATATATAAATATATATATAGTCTAGAGCGGGACTCTCCACTGTGTGTCAGATTCTTGCCTCCCATGCCATAATTGACCACAGCTCAGGAAGGATCCCTGAACTTGGCCATACCACTCACTGAACTCCAGCTTCTACAACATTAGGGCTCAGCTATGCTACCTGGGCATGGACCACATAAGCTAATTCTATTGTGGGGCCTGACGGTATGACCAGAGATACAAACTACCAAGAGGCCTACTGGCTGTACCTTCAGTTTCTCATACTTCTTGCAGTAAACGTCTAGGGCTGCCCTGATGTCCTCAGGCACCTCCAGCTTCTCATCTTTGAAGGGAGGCCAAAATTCACTGGACAATATGACAGCATAGACCCCAAATGGTGGCTGTTCTTCCACAGGTCGCTTCTCATCCTCCTCACGGATATTGGCATTGATGCGGCGGGAATCTGCCATGTCCTAAGAAAGGATACCTTATCAACATCCTGGGCTTAATGGTGGTGGTAGGCGCGACTGTTGGGGCAGTCCTGGATCTTTACCTTGAGCATGACCTCACAGAAGTGCATGGGGGCTTCACCAAAGCGCAGCTTCAGCAGTTCCACATTACGAATCTCCCTGGAAGGACAAGTCTCTGGGAGGGGCTGCAGTGTGACTCCATTTCAACTGGTACCCTAAGCAGACAGCTAGGCCAGACAACCCACCTGCTCAGGATACCCTGGGTTGAAGGGAAGGCAGGAAGCACAATACTAAGGCCAGAGTTTGGTTATTTTGGCTGTTAAGGTTTGGTCTTTTGTTATGTATTGTAATGCTAAATATTGTCACTCCCAAAGTCTGGTTGTCTCGGGGACAAAGAGATCCTCATGTACACCAAGTGATGATATGTATCCTTGCTCCTTAATTTAAAACTATTGAGTAAAAGATGCTTACAGTCTATAGCTGGGCAGAAGAGAGGTAGACAAGGTTTCAGTTCCTAGGCTTGGAGTCTGAGGCAGGACCATGAGGAGGAAGGAGAGGGGGAGGTGTAGAGAAGATACCATGGGGTAGATGAATCTTAAAAATGGCCATGAGGGCTGGCCAATAGGAGTTATAAGAGTGTCCCAGATTAATAGGGAAGTAGACATAATAGCTTAGAGAATTGGTATAAGCCCAGCTCTAGCGTTTTAAAGGTTTATTATATATATAAAGTTGTATGCCTTTTATCTGGGAACTAAATGATATAAGACGGGGTAGAAACACCCAATTGAGATTAATTATTACCACAACACTTGGTCAATAGGGGCAGTACTAGTCATGTTTTTTCCTCTAAATACAAAATGAAGGCTTTAGGCCTCAGCGCCCCCTGGAGGTCAACCAGCTCCTTGCCTTACCTCTCAGGGCTGAAGCTGAACTGGTGGAGGAGGCGATCCGCAAGTAGCGAGCGGTACTCATTGATAAAGAGGTCTTTGCTGCCGTAGATGCTGACCAGCAGGCTGATGATGTCTGAAGAGCGTCGCTTGGAACTCGACTTTGCTGCACAGTATAGAGGAGCAAGTTCATACCTCTAGCACTTGGACAAGGACAGTGACACCTTAGAGTTTACCTGCTGGATACAGCAGTCTCACACAGCCTGGAGGGCTTGCTCTCAATGTCTTCCAGCAGAGCTAGGGATGGTTGGTTCCTAAGGCAACTGTTCTGATAAACAGTGCCTCCTATTTCACAAGGATCCTCAATCAGCCATAAGGAATAGAACAAAGGTCCTTGCGCTTTCCTTTAAAAGGTTGAAGATGCTGTGTTCATGCTAAGACCCAAGCAGAACAAAGAATCCACAGTCTGATAACCCAGCAGAGTATGGCCAAGCAAAGATGGGACCTGACTAGAGAATACCTCAGGACCAAATCACAGGGTGGGGTATGCAAACTTCCCATGAGTCTGGTCTCTCAGGTATAACCCACAAAGGCACCTTCTATAGCTAGCTAAGGTAGCCAAGTGAGAAACATATAACAAACCAGCTAGTGTTAAGCAAGGCCCTAACCTCTGACCCCAAGTTTGAGGCAATGGCTGCTTCTGATATAACCAGGGTTGGGTAGAAACATACATAATCAGAACCCAAAAGACCACCGAAGAAGCCCAGGAAAAGGCAGAGGTTAAGCCAATAGGTAAACTGACCTGGATCAGCATCCACAGGGTCAGGGACCCAGTCCTCAGGTTCACCAGAATCATCTTCACTGTCCTGGCCAGTCTCCAAGCAGGCCGGGTCAGTCTTAGACAGCTCAACAGCCAAGTCCCCAGTCCCATCTGAGTCCCCAGTTAGCCCAGCCACAATCTGCCGTACTGTATCCTCTCGTGTCCTGCCAGGATTGAATGTTGCTGTCCCCGAAAATGTGCATGGGCATCATGACACCTGCTACAGCCCATGCTAGTGTGACCGGTGCTAACTAGCAGATACTAAAGGCATGCCCATCTGGATTCATAAAAATAAAAAGCCCAGCACTACTCTGAAAAAAAAGCAGGGGCTGAGATTCTGAGAAGGGCTTAATGACCAGGTTTGCCAAGGAATCCACCAGAGCGGTCACAGAGGTTCCTAAGGCTGAAGCTGTACAGAGATCAGGCCTCTTCTCATTGTTAGGTTTGGCCAACAAGGCTGGATCCTAGATAAGCTTCCTTTGTATGGGGTTGGGGGAGCAGCTCCCCACCTTCACACACACTCTCTCTTTAATACCCACAGCATAACGCTTTGTAGTGGGGCAACTACCTAACACTAGCAAAAGGAAAAAGGCTCCCTACCCTGAGCCAATCCAACACTACCCAGGCAGAGCCTCCTATGTCTACAGCATGTCAGGGTTGACTGCCACTCTGGTTCTGCAAACACCAGAGGTCAGCAGAAAGAGCCAAGTGCCACTGGCACTCACCTCAGGTAGCGACGGATAGGCTCACAAGCCACCTCCAGGATGACCATAGAGGGATCTAGCACACGTAATGCCTTGATGGCAGAAATGTAGAGAGTGATGATGTCACATGTGTTGACACCTAGAGAGTAAGAGCCAGAGATCACACAACGGCCTGGACAGCAGCCTCCTGAATGCCAACACCTGAATGGGCAGCTGGCCAAATGGCTGGGTGACCTGAAGGTTACGACGTGACCTCACTCAAGCAGATTGTAGTGAGTTATCTTCCTGCCTCCACCCTATCAATCCATTTATAGACACAGTCTCTAAAATTATAGAGAAGCAGTCTGCTATAGTTTGAATTTAGAATGTTCCCTACAGGTCATGTTTTTAGGGTGGGTTTGTTTGTTTTAAGATTTATTTTATATATGTGAATACACCTGTCTCCAGACACACCAGAAGAGGGCATCCATCGGATCCCATTACAGTGGTTGCTGGGAATTGAACTCAGGATACCTGGATGAGCAGTCAGTGCTCTTAACCACTGAGCCATCTCTCCAGCCCCCAGGCTTATGTTTTGAATGCTTGATTCCCAACTTGCAGTGCTATTTTAAAGGCCCAAGAGTCTTTAGTAAGCCAGGTGTGGTGGTGTACTCCTTTAATCCCAGCTATTGGGAGGTAAGCAAAGGTAGATCTGTGAGTTCAAGGCCAGTTTGGTCTACATAAAGAGACCATGTCTCAAAAAGAAGAAAGAAAGAAAGAGAGAGAGAGAGAGAGAGAGAGAGAGAAAGAAGAAAAGAGCCTTTAGTCAGGGCTTAGCTAGTAGAAGTTATGTTACTTTCTGAGGACTTGGTTTCTTATCTGTCAAGTGAGCACAAGTGAGTACGTCAACCAACATAATTTTTCCATTATGACAGACTATAATCTGAGATCAAGAGAATATACCCTTCTGCTCTTAAGTTGATTCTATCATATGTTTGGTTATAGAAACATAAAAAGTAGTAATATATAAACCGTGCCCTTAGGAAGCAGCCTATTCTAAAAAGACCGCAAACCTTCCCCAGACCAAATCATGCTCTGACTCCTCCAAAAACAGACAAAGCTCAGAGTTAGTCCGGCTCTCCCAAGACTTCAAAAACTGCTTAATAACATGCTCCTTTCTCAGGCCTACAAATCCAGGGCTAGGAACTGTGTGTGAGACCTTAGGGCTATTTGAACGGCCAGGCCACAGTGGCCACACAATACCTGGGTGGAGGAGTCGAGTCTCTAGGGCCACCTTGAGGGACACGAGGAGCTGCTGCCTCTGATCTGTTCTCTCCAAGCAGTACTTAAGGTCCTCGATGGCCGGCCGGGAGTCTGGAAAGTCTGAAGGGAACCGTGACACAGCGATAGTACGTGAAAAGGTGTAATAAGCACTAAAGAACATACACAACACAAGATACACAATCTGGCAGGGCTCAGACAAGGGCCACCCATCCGGTAGGAAATGTTCTATTGTCAATGTAACTGTCACTGGAGGCCAATCTGACCAGAATGATTGCTTCACTGAAGGAACGCTCTCTAGATCCACTGTGGATCACTAGTGCAGCATCCAAGTGTGAGGTATAGTGACATGTGAAGCTCCCACAGGCTGCCCTGACTCACACAACAGTCCCCTCCATGGTTTACAGTGGTAGATAGCCGGACTATCCCAAGTTGTACTAGTTCTTGGGAAAACAGAAATAAACAGTGTTGTCAAATGACTCTAGCAATTAATCAAAGATGCCTTCACATCTTTTTTTCCCCTCCTGATTTTTTGAGACCACGGGGTGTCTCTGTGTAGCCCCTGGCTATCCTGGAACTTGATCTGTAGACCATGCCAACCTTAAACTCAGATATCCATCCACCTGCCTCTGCCTCCCCTGTGTTGGAATTAAAAGTGTGTGTCACCACTGCCTGGCCACAAATCTTAATTTTTAAGATTTAAAATTTTTATACATGTATTTGCTCACAGGGACTGTTTGCCTGCCCGTATGTATAGGCTCCATGTGCATGCCTGGTACCAGTGGAAGGCAGAAGAGGGTTTTGGATCCCCTGGAACTGGAGTTACAGATCGCTGTGAGCTGCCACATGGGTGCTGACAACAACCTGAGTATTCTGTAAGAACAACGAGCCATCTTAACTGATGAGCCATCTCTCCAGCCCTATCCTACACTCTTCTACATGCTGACACTTAATTATAATAACCACACATGACAAGAGGCCAGGCCAAGCAGGAACCAAGATGAAAAAAACAAGAGTGGATACCTAGAAGCACCTGCTCAATGCTGATCTAGACTCTAAGTCATGTCAGAGGAAGTTCACTCTGTTCAGCTCAGCACCTTGCCAACAGCAGAGGGAAAGCAAAGACAATCACCAGGAAAGGTAGGTCCTGCAGAATAAGAGGCAGGACCAACCTCGGATGATGCTGAAAAGCTCCTCAATGCGTAGGCTGGCATAGATACGGTAGAAAAATCTCTGTACGTGGCATCGCCAACGACGCAGTGTGTTCCCAGCTTCTGGAGATGTTGGTCTGGTGGGGTTGTCCTGAAGGAACACTTTCCCAAGCCAACCAACCACTCTCTCGATCCACTGTGAAAGATCATTAATGTGTAAGGTGTAATAACATTTAAAAGCTCCATTCTGACCCAATAACTACACACCTTTGGCAGGACCCTAAAGGAGCCCTGACCTGTGTGTGGAGGCCAGAAGTATCAAGTTGTCTCCACTCCACTGCCCAGGGTTCAATGCAGCTGCCCCGAGAGTTTCCAGGCTCACAACTCTAGGCCAACACTGCTGGAACACCCACTCTGATCACCCCCATCATGGCTAACATGCATCCGGAGCAGAAGAATGGGAAGTAAGGAGTGAAGCAGGAACGAGGTGTATGGCTTCATGGGGCGGGGCCTAGCTTCTTCACACGGCTGGGAACCCCTAGCAGAGTTACAAACCATACTTCAACAACAGGGGCAACCCGAGGCATCCTCTGAGACACTCTAGCTCCATGCCAGAGTCCAGACTGGCTAGAGGTTAATCCTGAAGGAAACTATCAGCATATGTTTTGTAGGGCAGCAGAAAGAGAAGGGTAGGCCTGTCTTGCCACACCTGCCTGGGGGAACTCCTTGGAGCCATCTCCAAGTTAGTTTGTTTGTTTTAAAGAGTTATTTTATGTACAGGAGTACACTGTAGCTGCCTTCTGGAGAGGGCTTCAGATTTCATTACAGATGGTTGAGAGTAACCACGTGGTTGCTGGGAATTCAACTCAGAACTTCCGGAAGAGCAGTCCGTGCTCTTAACCGCCGAGCCATCTCTCCAGCCCTACAGTTCTTATTTTAAATGTACAGACCTATTTAGTACTTACCAGATTTGTCCTTGTCACCAGGGTCCAGGATTGGCCTCTATACAGCACCAAAATAACCTCAACCATCACCACTCCTGGACAACTTGCCTACTGTGTGGAAGCAGGTCTACCAACTGCACTTTTGCCCGTAACAGGAAACAGACCAGGGAGGAGGCTCTCACCTTGTGGAACTCGCGCAAGAAGGACCGTTCATATTCTCCTCGGCAGCGGTCTTCCATCCTTTCCCGGGTCACCTGATGCAGGGTGGTTGTCACCGCCTCAGCGCAAACCCGCTCCAGCAGACTGAGCCTATGCCTGGAGGAGATCCCTGCTCATGGAGGACCCACAACACACATCTGTCCCTTACCTAGGAAGGCTCCTCCCATAAAGATATGGCTCACACACCCTATGCCTATGTCCAAGACAATATAAATGTGATACACAATAATCCCTGGTTACAAGTATAAGTGAAAATGACCTCAGCAGCCAGTTTATTAGCTCTATTCAGAGGTCTTTTGAAATCAGGACTAATGAGACATCCAAAGAAACTGATGCATGGCCCGGAAGCAGTACTTACAGGACCTGGCTGAGTTGGTTGAACTGCTCCAGTGCCTGCCGGCACCAGCACTGCTGCTTGTCACTGCCACATCCTGCACACAGAGGGCTCTGCAAAAGTCGGTAGTACCTGCGGCGGGCATACCGGCTGTCTAGCTCACCCTCTAGTTCGGGGTCTGTGCCCCCTTCTCCTTTTCTCTTGCTCTGCATATAGACTCTCAGGAAACGACCATAGAGGCGCTGGACCATCTCCTGGAATGTCCTGGGGGTAGAAAAAAACAGGACTCCCCGCAACATAGTGTGAACTTTCTCCCGAAGCCCCTGAGCTCCAGCGCCCATCAGCAAACCCAGACGAGTCCATTTTTCTAGGAGTTCTAGGCTATGCAGATAGGGATCTAAGCGGCTTTCCAGCAGACCGAACGCATCCAGGAGCAGCCCAAGGCATTGAGGTTCATCGATAGAGTTTTCGCGCAGGGCAATGGCATTCCAGAACTCCGTGGCGATGTTGCCTTGAAGGTCATTCTGCAGCACTTCCACAAACCACTCTTCCAGGACAGAGTGCAGACCGTGGCCCCTCAGAATCTCCACCGCTGCACGAAGCTCTTCCTCCTTCGGTGGGACTGCACCGCTGGTCCGGGAAGATGCCTGGAGCACGAAAAACCGTGAGCAGAGGGGCGGAATAGGGGTAAAAGGAGAGCAGAGGCGTGGGGGAAAAAAAAAACAGCAACCGAAGGGCTGCCAGGGAACCAAACAAATCAGGTAGCTGAGGAAGGAGGCAAGTCCACTACAGGCAGAGCATGGAGCAGTAAGGACCCAAGGATGTACTCCCTAAAGTACGCAAAGTCGAGGGAATCTGCACAGGCCCGCCAACCTTTCCCCGGCCTCACCAGCCCCAGAGCGGCCGGCGGCACCAGACCGGTGCTCACAGTACTCCAGGCAACCAAGAGCTCCTGTCCAGGCCTAGAATCGCAGTCATCGGTGGCGACAATTGCCGCTGCCGCCGCCGCCGCCGCCGCCGCCGCTGCCACACCTTCGGCCTCCATCACTGTCCACAAAACAGACCCGCCCAGCGAGCGCACAGTGATGGCGCAAGCGCGGGCCTGTGGCGCAGCCGTGACGTTTGCTTGTCCGACCGCGCGCGCGCTGTGGAGGTAGTGCGCAGGCGCGGGCTTGGCTGTGCAGGTGGCGGTTGAGGCTTCCGGACGTGGTGCCGACCATGACACAACAGGGCGCGGCGCTGCAGAACTACAACAACGAGTTGGTCAAGTGTGAGCGTCGGGCGCTGAAGGCCCAGGGTCGGGCCGACCCACTCGGGAGGCTGCGTGGACACACCTCACGAGCCCCGCTCTGCGGCCTGCCCCTCTGTCGTGCTGGTCGGGGTCCGAAACTCACGAGCCCCAACCTACAGCTCTGTCTTCCCGCCCACCCTAGGCATCGAGGAGTTGTGTCAGAAGCGAGAGGAGCTGTGCCGGCAGATCCAGCAGGAGGAGGACGAAAAGCAGCGGCTACAGAATGAGGTGAGGCAGCTCACGGAGAAGTTGGCCCGCGTCAACGAGAACCTGGCGCGTAAGATCGCCTCTCGCAACGAGTTTGACCGGACCATCGCAGAGACAGAGGCCGCCTACCTCAAGGTGGGGCTCTCAGATGTGCGTTGTCAGTGCCTCACTACCATCTGAGGCTAGGTAGGGCACATTGTGCTTCAGAGGCTGTAGGCGGGACAGTGGGCTGTCTGTGGGATCCAAGAGAGTGAGCAGTGGTGTGTTGGACAGAGTACATGATGTGGGCCTGAACTCAGCCTGGCTTTGCAGGGTGGAAGGGCTCTGGGACAGGTGCAGGAGGGAAGGTAATTTTACCACCCCCACCATCCTCCATAACCCGTTGGCACAGATGGCCTGATTGAGATTCCCATCCTCCAGTGTCAGACTGAAGCAATGGGACCCTTCCTACCAGAGAAATAACATCCTTTTATTTTTCTGGCCCCAGATCCTGGAGAGCTCTCAGACTCTGCTTAGTGTACTCAAAAGAGAAGCTGGGAACCTGACTAAAGCCACAGCTTCAGACCAGAAGAGTAGTGGAGGCAAGGACAGCTGACGAGTGCCTGTCTCAGCCGTGGCCTATGGCTGCTCAGTCCCCAACATGTCTGTCCTAAAGCATCTTTGTTCTTCGTGGCCTCAGATGTCTTTTATCTCTGGTGCCCGGAGGGGCAATTTCTGACCTCCACCTGCCTTGGGTGACAAGAAAAGCCCTAGGACAGTCCAATGGAAAAGGTGTTCCCAGCTCTGTACTTACATGTGCTCTGGGACCCTGAGCTCCTGGTCAGCTCCATGAGGGGCCTCTCTCTAAAGCTTGTGTATCCCCTTGGGCTGCCAGGAATGTCCTGGTCCGAGTACTGTGGGAGCCCCTCACTTTGTCTCCTCAGCCACTAGGGCCTCAGGCCAGGCATGTTGAAGAAAGAATCTCACTCCAGAACTGAAACCTTAGGGCCCATCCCCATGGCCTCTGGTGTTTCAATAAAGGTTGTTTTGCAAGATCTGTGGCATCGCCTGCAAGCTACCATTTATCCTGTTGGTAGGAAGAAGACCTGCAGGTTTTCCCATCTTCAAAACACAGAGCTGAAAGTGCTCACCTCCGTCGGGTCAGCCCTAGCCCTTAACTCTCCTTGTAAAGCTGCTGGTCTTCTCCCCAAGTCCAGCACACAAACCACTTTTCTGTGAGAGGCTTTGCTATACAATGGTGCTCAATACAGAACCTGGCTTAGAGTAGAGACAGGGACAGTTCCGTCCCTCAGTATAAAGCTCTGTTTGGTCTGATACACTGCTGCTGCTAGGACCTTCTCCCAACTACTTCTGTTGCTCACTTCCTATTTCCACGTGCCCTGTGGCTCAGCTTCTGGGGCAAGTTTGGAAGTACTTGTTGACCAAGAAGGTCCAGAAAAAGTACCTATGAAGCTGGGCTTTTATTCTCTGAGAGAAACAAACCTTAACACTCGGCTTCAGCCCTGTAAAGCAGTGTATGTGCTCTTAGGTGCCAGGAAAGGAGACACATTTAGAGCCTGAGGATAGCCCTATCTCTGCACTGGCTGCCAAGGCCTCTGACAACACTTCTCAAGCAGGCAGCTCTGCGTCTCCCTAGACTTGGGAACTCTCTGTTGCTATAGCCTTGTTACAGGCTTATAGGTCGGGAGGTATCCATATCAAACATGAGAAAAGATCTCCAAATTTCCATTTAGCCCCATTCCTGTGTGATACACAACTAGCCCCTGGGTCATGGAGTTGCAGAGCCCAGAGATTAGGCCCACTTCCTATGGTACCAGCTCTAGGGAGAAAAAGCAGGTTTGCATAGGGGGAGAACGAGGGAGCCAGGCCAGCAAGAGCTCAGAGTGTGACAGTGACGGTGACGGTGCCAGACTGGGGCCACCTTTGAGCTCAGAGTGTGACAGTGCCAGACTGGGGCCACCTGTTGTTTTTTTGCACACAGGTGTCCAAGTTAGGCTTCCACCTTGTTCTCAGACTGAGGGCTGTGTAAAGAAGGCAAAAGCAGCCTTGTTACAGTGCTGTTTATTGAGTCCAATATCTGGGGAGAAAAAGAAACCACCCTGCCATCTTTCATGAAGAGTAACTGAGTTCCACCACAGTAGAATCATAGGCTGAGGGCAGGAGCTTGGATTTCGGCAAAGAACAAATAGCTAGGGTAGCCTCTCTCTCCTGACAGTGGCCACTCCCTGAAAGGTAGGGGCTGAAATGTCTGACAGCACCCTGGGACAAGATCTGCTCAGGCCTCCACCTCATCACAGATGAGAATGGCCAGATGTCAGCCTGTCCCACAGGCAGTTCCTGCCTGTTCTTCCTTGGCGTGAGGTGCAGATCTGGCCCTAAAGGCAGAAGGAGGCAACAGAGAAGGCAGGGAGAGCCAGGTAGAAGGGGCACAGAATACAGTCAGGGCTCCTGGGTATTGACTGGCTTCCAGGACCACCACACCTGGGGCTAAGTCTTGGCCATCCTGACAGTTGCAGGGTCAGAAATAGAGGGCTGGCTCACTACGGAAGTCCGAGAGATCGTTCTGACTGGCAGGTGTGAGCTGAAAGAACAGAATAGAGCCACTAAGGCTTAGCCAGGCACCAGCCCTCCCTCCCGTGGGCTGCGTGTTCACCCAGCACCCTCTACCTGGCTTACCATGACCTCCTTTGGTGGGAGCGCCTCCTCAGTTGGAGCCTGCGCCAGTGTCTGTTCCTGCCACTTGCTGAAGGCCATAGAATGCTTTGGAGTGTAGCTGGACAGACCTGTGAACCAAAGACAACAGGCATGGATACCTGCAAGTGTGGATCCAAGTTCCACTCCCAGGCTGCCCATCCCAATGGGTATGATTACCTGAGCTGCTCTCAGGTCCCACACTGCTTACAAATGTGGCCCGGGGCAAGAAAACTGTGAAGGGTTTCTCTGAGTCAGGTCCCACTTCTTCCTCTTCACTGTCCTCCTCTCCTTCCTCCTCTTCCTCCTCTGCCTCTTCCTGTGCCAGAGAGCTCTCGGAAGGGTACTCAAATGTTGTATGCAGGCTCTTGTCATTGAAGGAGATCTTCATCTAGAAGTAAGAGCCATGTCAGCAGGGCCCTACCACCCAGTGAAGCAGAGATACTAAACATGGAGAGAAGACCCTTCTACCAAGAGTTATAGACTCCACCTATCCCACGCTCTGCCTGCAGCAGCTTCTAAAGCTAATTTTGTGTTCTGGGTATCTGTGCATGAAAGAATTCTAGCACCAACCATCACTATCAGGGGCCTGCTTAAGGGGCTAACACCAATCGGTTGGGCTGTTGGTGCTACACACCACCTATTTTTCAGACTAGTGGGGACCCCCACTTTTATAGAGTCTAGGGTACCAGCAATACCATCAGTAATTCCAACTCCTACCCTACTGCATGCCTCACTGGCTCTAGAATTTCATAATCAAAATTTTCCTTCTCTCCCAATGGCCTGGTTTTAAGGGACAGAAAGATGTGGGCAACCCTCTGTCATGACCCTCCTGTCTGCTGCCTGGGCTGGGAGCCCCACCTCCACAGTCAATGACGCTGAGGTTCCCTAGCCCTTTCAGCTGAGCTCAGCCTAGTGGTTGGTAATGAACATGAGCACTTGCCTGCAGCAGATGGGGCAGTCTTGCTGGGCTCGAAATATTAAACTCCTAGGCACAAGACACCAACAGCCAGCTCAGGTTCCCCTCTTCCCCTGGAAGGAGCCAGAGGCCCAACAGGATGGAAGACTAGCCTGGCAGGAGGGTTGAGCCTGTCCTGAGGCAGCAAAGTGACCCTGGCATAGGCCACAGAATGCACCAAGGACCCACAAAAGCAGGATGCCTAGACTATGAACCAGTATCCTGCCTTCTGTCCCTCAATCAGTGGCCACAGATGCCCACCAAACTATTAATACCCCTGAGCCTTCGGCTCATTGGAAGATACTTTGCCCCAGGACCAGGGGGAAAACCCCAGGAATTGGAGCTTCTAGCTTCTCAGCCTGCTCAGAGACGTCTATTCTCCCAGGCCCTCCCTACCTTGGCCATCTGCACACATTAACAGACAAGTGGGGAGACGCCCCTGGTCAGGCAAAACAGAGATATTCACTCCTGTCATAGGAAGACATGCTGTACCCTGCTTGGCCTCAAGGCCTATCTAGTCCTTGAAGACTAGATCCCATTGGAGTCAAGTTAGGTGGAAGCTGAGGGATGATGTCACCTGGCCTTCCTGACTAGCTTTCTGAGATAAGTACTCTAGGAGGAGCCCAGGACAGTATAGGGCCTAGCATGCCTGGAGCCTTCTATACCAAAGTGGCCCCTGAATGGAGCTCTTGAGGCCCATCCCCCTACTACTGAGAATACAGGACCAGCTGCCAGGGCCCAGCTAGATTAGCACACCCTCATTAGTCTGCATGACCAGTTCCCAGCAGGGAGGCTGAGGGGACAGACACATGTGGTGCCTGGCACAGCCTGGCCAGGCTGGGGGTGGGGAAGCAGCTCATAAGCCTGCCTGTCTCAGCTGGGGCCCAGGCCCCCTATCACTATCTCCCTTGTCTCCTTTGGCAGACCAGTATTCATAGGGCTCCTTCCCCCTTCCAGCACAGGTCAGTGGGTCACATGTAACTCATGTTATAACCCCTGCCAGGGGTGGAGTCACCAGGGCAGGTGGGGAAGGTCTAGACAGGGATTGTCACTATACATATCTGGTCACCAGTATCAGGGGGACTTTACCCAGCACACCTAATATGGCAGGCAGGTGATGGAACCTCTGGGCTTTCACAGGGCCCTGGGTGGCAGAACCTTCCAGCTTTTACAGGGCCCTTTTGTTCTCGGGCAACCTGCCCTACCCATACACACCCAGCTTGGGTTACCAAAAGGTGTCCACCCTGGGACTCAAATCGGAGGAAACTGCTCAACTGGCCGGGCTGGAGGTGATGTTTAGCCAAACCCTGCCCCCCCTCCTTTGCACACAGCCCGGCTCCCATCCCCCATTTGGCCCCCAGCCAAAGTTCCCAAGGGTAACAGGACAATAGATCAGAGCTACCCAACTGTGATAGCCACAGCTGCTACACCACCCACCCACCCACCCAGGGCACACCCTGTACCAGTAAGGTTTCATGAATAAGGGTCCTGTTTCTCTTTGGGGTTCTTGGCTCCAGAAAGACCATCTAGGGGTCACCCATGAGAAGAGTTGGGCGAGAGAGACTGAATCAAAAGGAAAGCAGGTGAGAGGACATTCAGGCCAGCTTCAACTAGGAGAGGCAGATGCAGACTGGAGGAAGATGGTGGTGCTGGAAAGAGCCAAAAGACAGACCCACCTTCAAATGAGGGCTAGGCTGAGGGCCATAACTAGGTCACACAAGTGAGGGTGGAGGGCTGAGCCCTGAGGACACTAACATGCTAGGGTGTGGCACAGGAACGGAGGTGGGGAAGAGGAAGCAGGAGTCAGACAGGTGGGAGCCACTGGTGCTCCCAATCAGGGAGGGAAAGGTGAAAGACACCCTTCTTAACCAAGAAAACAGTGGGTTGGGAGGCTGCAACTTCCCACCTCAGGGAAGAGGGGCACGGGCAGGGCCGCTGTCTCCCAGTAGACAACCTAAATGGAAATGTTCCTGCCAGGCTGTCTCTCAGAGACACTGGCCATCAGAGGCAACCCTTACTACTCGGAGCAGGGACTATGAAGTCATATACCCTCTGCTAAACTGCCAGACCAGTGAAGAGCAATCCCCCCAGTCATACCCTAAAAAATCACCAGCATTGCCTTCAGCTCACCCAGTCATGGTGGGGAGGGAAAACAGTGTGCAGTTGCCCCAAGGTTCTTTTGGACCACCTACTCCCACAGGAAGAAACAGGAGTCTGCTCCAGGACAATTACTTGGGAGTACCCTGGGTTTTCCTGGGGGCTGCAGGTAGGAGAAATGTCAGGGAAGGACAAAGTACATAAGAGCCTCACCCTGCACACTCTCTGAAGGTTGGGCAGCTTTGTGCCCTGCCCCCTCCCACTGGCATTCTATGTCTTGCTGGGCAGGGCAGCTGGTGCATGCATAGGCAGGACAGCACAACCAGCAGGTTGTGCTGCTTCAGGAAGCCCTGCCCAGGCCACTTGGCCGTAATAAGCATCATCCATCTGGACCCTCAATTCCCTCCGTCTGGCCCAGACAGCCAGGATGCTGGCCAGGGTCCTGGCCCAGCCCCCTGCTAGCCATTAGGCCTTGCCCTGCTTTAGTGTCTGAGATCTATACGAACCACCATACTGGCAGCCCTGCTCTTCCACTTTAACCTAGGCAAGGGTGATTCTCAAACTTGTCTCTAGGCAGGGACAGAAGAGCCAGGCTCTTAGGAGCAGCTCTTCAGTTTCAAGAAGCCAAGTATCGCAAGACTCTGGAGATAGGAGCCTGGACTCAGTCCTGTCCTCTGAGCTCCATGGCCTCAGGAACCTCCCAACCCTCAGCTTCCTCAGCTATGCAGGATGTTTTCATCACTTCCACTTCTTGGACAAGCATGGGGATGGCCACCTCACAGAGACATCAGGATCAGGAAGCAGGAAAAGATGGGGAAGGATCTAGATCAATCTGCTCCAAGGACTCAGGGTAAAGAGCACAGGTGAGAGTGGCAGAGACATGGTCGCACGTGGCAAAAAAATAAATAAATAAAAATGTACAGCCCTGAGTCTCCTTCCTCACCAGAATTCCCACCAAAATCACCACGGATGCCTGCCATGGCAGATGGAATTGGCAGGAGAGAGGATGGCAAGGCCACTGTGACAGGAAGAAAAAGAGTGAGGAGGTAGCATGGCTCAGGACAAAAGGTCCCCTCCTGAGAAAACTGAGGTGGGGGGCACAGTGTTAACCTGGGTGAACCTAAATTCTAGCTGTTGTAGACACTGCAGGTGCCATCTCAGCAGAAGAGAAAGGTGCACTTCCCTGTACCAGCTGACTAAGAGTCATGTGGGGTAGGTCTTGGAATTTGCCCCAGGGGACAAACACAGACCCTGGAACAATCAGGAAGAATCTGAGAAATGATTTCCTGTGCCCAGAGGGTTCCAAGCCACTGGTCAGAGCTAGCCAGGAAATATGGCTCACCTAGGTCATTTGAGCCTCTAGGGGATTATTCTTGAGTTTCTCTGCCCAAGGCCCTCTTGACCATGTCTGGCATGAAGCCTGGGTGTTCAATCCATGCTTGCAGAGGACAAAGGCCTGCCAAGATCTGGCTCCCGGACTTTCCAGGGTGCTGAGAACTCCCTCCAACTGGCTTATGGGCTGTGTGCCCAGACTGACCTCAAAGTGAGGAGGGCTTGCAAAAGAACGACTGGCCCTCTTCCTTCCCATTTATACCCAGGCTCTGGGTATCTGTCCAAGCTAAACTCCACAGGAATATGCCAGCTACCTCCAAATCAAAGGCCAGGCCAGGCCTGAAGGTAGACTTGTAATTAGCTAGAACTACCCATTCCAAATGGATGCTGGAACTCTGCACTACCTGGCTACTTCTCCCAAATATCTGAAGTAAACAGTAGGCTGACTAACCCCAGCCTGGGGCTGTCACAGTTCACAGAGGCCCTGGACCTGGCCCAAACACACTGCCCCATTCTCCTGTGGTTTAAGGAGAAGGCATCCGGGCCAGCACACTGCCCCATTCTCCTGTGGTTTACGGAGAAGGTGACCGGGCCAGCAGCCCTCTCCTTGCCACTTACCTTTTTCCTCGAGGAGCCAGCTTTGATGAGGCAGGACTTGTGCAGGGCCAGGTAACCACCGATCACCTCGATCTCATGCACAGTGGGGTATCGTTTCTTTAGGGTGTTCTCCAGGGTAGTGTGGGGTCCTGCGAGACTATCAGGATCCTGTTCCTCTGCCCCTTGCTGGGACTGCCCATTGGTCTGACTTGGCTCCTGAAGGGTCCCTGGCTTCCTTTTGGGCACTACTATGAAAGTGTTGCTACCTCGGTTCAGGAGCTCTGAGGTGTGTCCAGGCCTGGCAAGGTGCAGGTCGTACTGGGAAAGCTCACCAACTGCTGAGGAGGGCAGCTTGGCTTCTTGAAAGGCCTCCTCCTCTGAGTCTATTTCATCAATGAAGGTGACCGGAAGTCCTGGACTCACAGGCTCCTGGCCATTCTTGGCCAAACCAGGAACCCCCAAGCCTTCAGCTGGCTCAGCTTCAGCAGTGGCTGGTAGAAATGGAGGTGATGAGGCTGGCCTCTGCCACCTAACAGACTTGTCTGTGTCAGAAATGGCTGGCCTGGGGCAGCCCCCCTCCTTAACTGCCCACTGCATCTCAGCAGCCAAGGAACTTTTCTCTAGGGCAGGTGCACCATCCACTGTAGACGCCAGCTGGGATCCAAGCCCCTGGCTCTGAGAGACACAACCCACCTCCCCCTTTGGCTCCTCGAATTGCCTCCCCGCCAAAGGATAGTTCCCAGGGGCTTTGCGCTTGGGGATCAACAAGAAGGAGTTGCGGGAGTTCACTCGGAGGTTGGCCAGGGCCCTGGCCTGAAGGTCCCCGATTGGGATAGTTTCCATGTCTGGCTTGGAGGATGGCCTTATTTCGAAGGAATCATTGGCGCTGGTGGCAGAGGAAACCCACTGGCGCTGACTGGGAGTGGCACTGGCTGGGCTGGGCGCTGGGAAGGCAGGGGTCCCAACTGGAGTGGCACTTGGGGTCCCAGGGCTTGGGGGCGGGTGGAGGGAGGGTTCCTTTGACTCCACCTTTGGCTTCCACTTGCCCGGTACAGGCGGAGAGCCTGATAACCCATTGGCAGGGCCGGCAGGGGATTCCTGAGTCATGGGTCCATTAGAAAGCGATCGATTGACCGTACTGCGGGGCAGGCCCCGGGGGTGGACAGTGAAGGAGTTGCTGCCGGTCTTCTGTAGGAAGTCGCTGCGCCGGGCCCCGGGCCCGGCAGTGCCGTCGGGGTGCGCGGGCTCGCAACAGGCAGAGCGCTGACCCACGCGCTGGGCAACGGGAACAGGCGAAACAGGGGGTGCGGGCTGGCTGGGGAGCACCGGTGAGGCAGGAGCCAACGACCGATTGGTAGGAGCGCGCGTGGCAGCAGATGCAGACGCCACGGGAAGCTGCGGGAGCGCAGGGCGGAAGCGCTCTGGGCTCCCGCGGCGGCAGGGCACAGCAGGCGAGTCGAACTTTTCCAGCAGGCGGCTGACACGGCCGGGCTGCGGTGCCTCGTACACCACTACCTCGGCAGCACGGATGCCCGCAGCGGGTGGTACAGCGGGCGGGAAGCCTGGCGCTGACTCGATGATAAGGATGTTGTCGGCTCGAATGGTCCGCACGCCGGGCACCCGACAGTACAGCTCCAGCAGCTGCTGAGCGGGCCGAGCCTCGCGCCGCCGCTCCGATTCAAGTCGCATGAACGGGTTCTGGCTTAGCGGACCCAGACTCTCGGCCAGCACCAGCGGCTCGTTAGGCCCATCAGGCGCCGCTCCAGATCCCGGGCCTCCGCTTAGGGCGGCCAGTTTAGCTCGCCTCCGCTCAAGGATCTCTCGTTTCCAGGCGGGCATCACGGTTCGCGGCCCCGGGTCGAGCCGCCCTAGGCCGGCCATGCTGCGGACGCGCGGCCGCCGACCAAACTGCACGGCGACCGCGCGCCGTACAGACTCTCAACTACTTGCCTCAGTACCGCGCCGTGCCACGCCCCCCTTGGTAGCCGCCAATTGGGCAAGAGCGCTCGGACCTAAGTGCAGAACTGCCTACCTATAGCAGAAGCATACGGCCCAGTTGACTGGAGAATACCAAACTAAAACCCTCCCCTTTAGCGTTCTCATTGGACTACGACCGGCACCAGCCAGACCCTATTGGTGAAGGTCTGTGGACACTCCCCAATGAAGCGCTGCTCAATGGCTGCTCCTCACTTCCGCCTCTGCGCTCTGGACCCCGCACCTTGGACCCCAATTAAAGCAGGGCTGGTAATTAAAGCAGGTATCGCCTAGCAGACCCTTGCGACCTAGGTGACCTTGGCACAGTTCTGACTTCAGCACACAAGCTGCACGGGCCTTCCACCTTTAGGCCCAGACTCCGCTCCAATCTGCAGTCCTTGAACTGCTGTGGGCAGGCAGCCAAGGTCCCCTTTCAGACCTAGAAATGCTGTTTCTGAGAGCCACCCAGGCATAAAGAATGTGTTTTCGAGTATCTTGGTTTTGTAGGTCCCAGACCTACTATGTGTATGAATATCTGATGCACAGCTTACCACCCATAGTCCTGCTGGGTATCCATTATATGTAGGAGGCACCAAGGAAGCAACCTTGTTTCTGCGCGCACACAGGTTACACATAAAAACAGAGCTGCAGCCGGGCAATGGTGGCGCACGCCTTTAATCCCAGCACTTGGGAGGCAGAGGCAGGCGGATCTCTGAGTTCGAGGCCAGCCTGGGTCTACAGAGTGAGTTCCAGGACAGCCAGGGCTACACAGAGAAACCCTGTCTCCAAACAAAGAGCTGCACACTTTTAGGCAGTTCTGACATGCAGAAAAGTACAAACGCAAGGATAAAGGTCCCACTAACTCCTGTTGAAGCACCTACTTCCAAGAATGGGTAGGGGGCTAGTGACTCTGAAGGGTCACAACCTCACAGTGGGTAAGTCTTGAAATTTTTCTTTGAGTAGAGCTGCATAGTGCACAATATATACTCCTCCCCAGCATACACAGTAGGGCAACTGCTTGGAGGCATTAGAAAATTAGGGGCTACAGACTGGTAGTGTGTTTTTCCTTTATCTGCCTTACAGTCCACAGCTAGCTGAGGCCTGGCATTGCTGCCTCTGGTGCTGCTTGCCTTCCAGGGACTTTGCTTCATGGAATGTGTTTCTCTGCAAAAACAGATTCAGACTAGGGGTAGGTGCCATTAGGCTTCTGAGTTGCCTGGCAGTCTATAGCTGGTACCACCTTAGCTGTATCTTTAACTTACCTGCTGGCCCACTCCATCAATATAAACTGGTGATTATACACTGAATTTCAGCTTTGCGAAAGTCTCTCCCAAGTCACTTATTTACCCTTGGTGGTATCGGATTGGATGCAGAGCCTTCTGAATGCTGGACAAGCACTCTACGACTAAGCTGTAGCCTCAGCCCCTCAAATCGCTTCTTCAAGGGACACTTCTAGTACTCGTGGCTTTTATACTCAGAATTCCAAATTCTAAATTACCAAAGAAAAACAGGAACACACAAAACAAAACCTAAGGAATGTTACAAGGAAAACCACTCCAAAGTTCAGCTTATATCTTGCTTTGAGGTAAAAATTAGCCCAATCCTGGTTTGGAGACATTGTTCTTTAGCTGGGGGCAAACCGGACAAGTCACCCCTTGACTCTTCCTCAGTGTGTGACATGACTGACTATTCATCCCCAGCAGAGGAGGCATAAGCTGCTGGGCTGGAGCACAGACCAGCTTACCTGTTCTGCAAATGACCACGCTAAAGTATTAACCTAGTGATTCTCAACAAGGACAGTTTTGTCACAAGAAAACATGGCAATGTCAGGATGAACTTCTGGTTCTTACAAAGGAAGGCATTCAGTATGTAAGGGCCAGGCATACTATTAACCTTCTTCTATCCTTAGGACAGTCACTTCTTCATCCAAAAGAAATGGCCCAGGGACTGGTGAGGCGAAGAGCATCTGCTGCTCTACAAAGGGAGGACCTGGATTTGGATCCTAGCACCCAGACGCTTTAACTTGTTCCTGGGGATCCAATGCCCTCTTCTGGTCTCCATGGACATTGCATGTGTGCTGCACACCCACACAGATTTTTTTTTTTTTTTTTTCTTTAAAGAAAGACCTAGTCAGCTGCTGATGGTGCATGCCTTTAATCCCAGCACTCAGGAGACAGAGGCAGAGACAGGCAGATCTTGGTGAATTCAAGGCCAGTCTGGTCTACAAAGGAGTTCCAGGATAGGCAGGGCTGTTGTTACACAGAGAAACCCTGTCTCAAAAAACAAAGCAGAAGAATGATCCCACTCAAATAGCTAAGTATACTGAGGCACCCTGTATTCTGCAGATCACATTTCATCTGTCAATTATTAACTTTTGTTGATGTTCCTTTAGACTTTCTCCTGTCTTCCTCTCCCTCTTTCTCTCACGCTGGGTCTCACAGCTATGCTGCAAAACGATGACGTAGTTTTGATCCTCCTGCCTCCACCCCCCTCTCAAAGTAAGATTAGCAATAAACTATCAACAAAATTATATCCAGATATCCCTTTTCTTTTTTTACAGCCACTCCAGGAAACAGTGTGGCATCCTGTTTTAAATCCTTTAAAAATGTAAAATTTAGAGCTTATGAGATGGCTCAGTGGGTAGAAGCGCTTGCAAGCAGGCCAAGCTACCTGAGTTTGCTTCCTGATATGACAAGGCTGACAGAAATAATTTGCATAAGTGGTATGGCATACGTACACCTGCATTCACACACACATACACAGAAATAATTTTTAAATGTAAAAACCATAATGTAGCCGGGAAGTGGTAGCGCACGCCTTTAATCCCAGCACTTGGGAGGCAGAGACAGGTGGATTTCTGAGTTTGAGGCCAGCCTGGTCTACAGAGTGAATTCCAGGACAGCCAGGGCTATACAGAAAAACCCTGCCTCAAAAAAAAAAATAAAAATAAAAATAAAAAAACAAAAAAAACAATGTAGTTCAGTTGGTAGGATGCTTCCCTAAACCAGATATGGTAGTGCATGCCTTTAACCCTAGCTCTTTGGAGGCAAAGGCCAGCCTCTATGAATTAGAGGACTAGAACAGAGTGAGTTCTAGTCCAGTCAAGGTTACACAGTGAGTTCCTGTTTCAGTAGTAGTAGTAATGGTTGTTTAATATGTATGATGCCCTGGGTTCGATTTCCAGAATCACATAAAACAGGAAGTTAAAGGTCATCACTGATTACAAAGTGAGTTTGAGGCAAGTCTTTGCTGCACAACACACTTTTTAAAAAAAATGCAAACTCTGTCCTTAGACCTGGCCTCAGATGATCATTTGTCATCTCAATTCTGCAACACTGTCATCAGAGCTCACCAATGGCTACACTAATAAGTCAGGGTTCTGGTGTCATGTACTCTGTAAAGTACAGCCTATTGTTTTTAGCTGGGGTGGGTAATAGTGCATGTTACCCATCTCCTACAACAAGAAGCGGGATTTTCCAAAAAGAGTCTACACCCAAAGTGCTCTAGCCATGGTGCAGTAAAAACCCCAACCCTATGACCCTCTGTCTACATGGCAAGGAGCATCTTAGCATTCACCTGATGCAAACATTGAGATGCCTAAGTATGTATTGTTAATTTCAGGAAACATTTTTTTCCATCAGCAGATGGTCTCATTTGGCACATGACAGACATAAACTCAAAGACCTTAAGCTAATAAACTTCAGCTGTTCACAAGCTCATATGCATATGTATCCACTTCCATGAGCACGTGAGCACCCATTCCTGATGTCTATGCTTCCTTTTCGAGGTCTGTCTCAAGTGTACTAATGATGCCTGCCACAAGGTGGTGGGAAAGTCCGTGAAACTGCAATCTGTTGGGCCAGGAACTCAAGCAGTGTCTTGAGACCAGAATTGTTTTTTCTCAGATGGCAGATGCCCACACAGGGTCCTATTCAAGCTCTCTTTCAACAGTCTGCTCTCTCTGCGTGAGATGGAATGATCAAAAGGCTAGTCTTTGCCAGGACAAAGGAAACGGGATGCTAGCCCTCTTACATTATCCACCGTATAGGTAAGTTAGAAAGGATACGCTCTGTGGTCAGTGCTGCCGAGTGAACAAGCTGATTTACAAAGGGGGTACATCACCATGGGAAACACTCAGAGCCTATCAGGATATTTTACTTATATGCAGTCTCCAAATGTTGGAAAAGTTCACTATTGACTGGCAATTCAGAGCATGAATAACTGGAAATAAGTTTTAATAAACGAGGCTTCTTTTTTAAGTTTTGCTCGAGGAAATGATCTTAGATACAAAGAAAACTGGACAGTAAACTGGGGACAAGCAGACACTGATTTCTGACCAAAGTTCCACCAGTGTGGCACCAAGTAGGGTCTGGACTGGGAGGTCCAGAACTCCAGCTTGCAGTGCTCCATTTCCAGCCACTGCAGGAGGCTAGTTGACGCGACAAGCCCGGATCATGAGCAGCTGCAGGAGAATGAAGACCGGAGACGTGATCAGGCCGAACCAGAGCTCTCGAGTCTGCTCCACTAGCTTCTGGCAAAGCAGCATCTCAAAGACAAACTTGAGGCTAAGGACGGTGAGAACCCAGAAGAGGCGCAGTACAGCCAGTCGCTTCTCCCCATCTTGGAAGAGACGAACGGAAACGATGGTGGTGAAGTAGGTGCTGAGCCCATCGGCGGCGAAAAAGGGCACAAAGACGTTCCACCAGGAGAGGCCAGGAGCCAGGCCATCCACTCGCAGTGCCAACAACACGGAGAACACCAAGAGGGCCAGCAGGTGCACGAATATCTCAAAGGTGGCGAAACCCAGCCACTGCACCAGCTCCCGCAGCGAGAATAACATCGCACCTGTTTATTACCGGCCGCCGGTGCCCCGCACCGGGCCGTGACGTCTCCGACCACGGACCTGACGACCGCCTGCTGCCGCCGCTGCACACGCGAGGCAGCAAGCAGCCCAACCTGGCCTGGACGCCGGCCCTGGGGCTCCGTAGCCCTCAGGACCCTAACCCCGGACAAGGAACAGGATGCTAGTAGAAGCCCGTGATGTCCAGCTGCAATCCCCGCCCCTCCCCGCTGGCGCAGCAGAGACGCGTCATTTCCTGTTGACAGCGGAAAGGGGAAGTTAGTGCGGTGTGCGGTTCTGGCCGGCGTGTGCGGTAATGCAGGTTCCACAGCTCCTGGTGCTTTTCGGCAGCCAGACTGGCACAGCCCAGGACGAGGCGGAGAGGCTGGGCCGCGAGGCCCGGCGCCGGCGGCTGGGTTGCCGCGTGCAAGCTTTGGACTCTTACTCCGTGGTGAGGCTCGGGCGCTTCAGCGGAGACCCTCCACCGGACTTAGCCTCGGACGGAGGACGTTTGAGTCGGGCCGTTTGGGCCCAAAAGGATTTAGGGGAAAGGGAGGCACGAGGCTGAGGCCTGAGAAAGAAAAGGCCCGGTAGCCACTGGGAATAATTGTCCGAACACTTTTACTCTGTTACCCTAGGTGAAGGTGGTGGTGGGGATTCGGTGCAGGGAGGGCACTGATCAGGGCTGCCAGAAACCTTACACCTACCTATGTCTTGTCCTTGAGGCGAATCTCATTAGGGAGCCCCTGGTGATATTTGTTTGTGCGACCACAGGCCAAGGAGACCCTCCTGACAACATGAAGGTAAGGCCGGCCTAATGTGTACCCTCGTCATGTTTTCATTGCTGTATAAGAGCCCCAGAGCGCTCAGAAATAACTTCCCTTCAAAGCATGTTGATATGAGAGGTGCCTTTGGGGAGATATTCTTTGTGTAGATCTGAGGAGAGAAATAGCTCTTAGTAATCACTCAATAGACTTGACCATTTGTTTCTCAGACCGATGTGAGTCTGGTCTGAGTCATGTGTTGAAGCTTTGGAACATTCAGAGAACACTCTTTAATTCTCTTCCTTTTTCAAGCACATATATTCCTGGCACCATCTGGGACACAGCAGCCACAGTTTTCCTTTATGGAGCTCAGTGGCCGAAACAACAAATTTAATGGTCAATTACCAGGAAACACCCAGTGCTAGGGAAAATGCCAGATGCAGGGAGTAAAGGGATCCTGAACTTTGTGGAAGGAAGGAGCACACCTTTTAATTCTAGCTTTTGGGAGGCAAGAGCAGATGGAGCTAGACAGGGCTACATAGGGAGAACCTGTCTCCAAAATAAATTAATAAAAGCCAGGGGAAGATGATGGTAAGAAGCAACCTGTGTGAAGGGCAGAAAGTTGAGAATTCCCCAGCCATGAACTGTGCTGACAGAAGAGGGGAAGGGAAGAAAGGTTCATTCAGAAAACCTGGGTAGTTACAGTGAAACATGTGGGATTAAGATGAAAGCTATAAGAACTGTGGAAGTGACACAGTGATGCTGTCAGTGTAGCAAGACCACCACCTGTATGAAGATGGCAAGAATGATGCTTGGGAATGCTCACCATAAGCAGGAGGTGCTCATGTGCTTTGAGCTGGGTGGTGGCCCAAAGCTGAATAAACCAGGCACATTCCAGAGAGGCCAAAAAGGTAGAGTCAACAGGTTGTGTAATCAGAAGGATCTAGAAGATGAGGGACAGAATCACCAACACAAGAAACACAGTAATCTCACCTGTGGAATGAGACTATTGAAGTGCCCAAATAGAACAGAAAAAAAAAAAAAACCACAGAGTCCCTATCCTTCAGGCCTGCTGTCTAGCATGGATAGGGTTAGAGAGGAGTTTCCCTTCCCAAGGTCAACTATAGGGTGGGAGGCTTGAGAGGCATTCCTAGGATCTGTGGTGATTACTAAGGAGAGCAGTCAATGGGGGCAGACACTGATCTCCAGCACTGAAGAAGATGAAGTAGGATCAGGAGTTCAAGGCTACCATCACCTACATGTTAAGAAACTACATCAGTCAGGTATGGTGATATACACCTGTGATCTCAGCACTCCAGAGCTAAACCTAAAGGACCAAGAATTTGGGACCAGCCTCAAACTAGTGTTAACCAAAACCATGACTCAAAAACTAACAACTTGTCAGGCAGTGGTGGCACACTCGGAGTCAGAGGCAGGTGGATCTCTCAGTTTGAGGCCCCCTGGTCTATAGAGGGAGTTCCAGGACAGCCAGGGCTACAGAGTGAAATCCTATTTCAAAATAAAAGTAAGACAAGGACAAGGAGGTGAGGGAACAGTGACCTCCCTCAGGCTTGAGGTGGTCTGTGGATGGCCCACATAGGAGCAGGAGTCAGCAGTTACTGTCTTACCACAACTGGAACCGAAGTCCTTTGAAGAGGCTCAAGACCCAGCATCCTAAAACACAGGCAGGAGTATGGTTCCTCATGTCTGTGGGACAGGAAAGCCTTGGCCTTGGCCTCTTTGCCCTAATCCTCTTTAAAAACACATTGGAATTATAGGAAAAATTCCAATAACTGGGTCTCTGCTTATCCCTTTCTGGTGAAATCTACTGTGACAGGCATATCCCAGAGCTTTTCTGTCAGCTTTTCCATGAGCTTCTTAAGTACAAAGAGGAGAGAGAGAGAATGAATGAATGAATATGAAGGAATGAATATGTTTGCTGGAGTGAAGACTCTAGTGAAAGGCAAAAACAAACAGAACCCAGAATTCAGTATGGATGCAGCCTTCCTGGGCTGAGACCAGGACCAAAGTAGGACAGACAGAGGTAGGGAAGCAGGAAAAAATCTGCAAAGTAATTCTCCCAAGTGTAACATAGAAATTGGACCGTGGAGGAAAGCAGTCAACAGAACTTAAAAGATCACATGAGGAGTGACAATGAGGATGGGATAGGCAGGCAATTAATAAGGACAGTAACAGTGTCACACAGCTGGGTGGTGGTGGCACAGCCTTCAATCCCAGCATTCCAGAGTCTGGTGGATCTCCTGAGTTCAAGGCCAGCCATGTCTACAGAGAGAGTTCCAGGACAGCCAGCGACACAGACCTTGTCTACAAGCAAATAAACAATGTCACATAATGGAAGGACAAAACTGCAGCCTGGGACAGTGACCACATGCTTGCAAAGGGGCACCCACAGACGATGGGTTTAACTATGGGGGGTAATAGCATGGCTTGATGGCTGACAGGCCAGAGAGTACCAGACACTGTAAAGCTAGAGTTTGAGGGCATGAGTTAGTGAACCGACACCTTCAGAGAGTCAGCACAGCCCATCTCCCTTTTTACCCGGAACACTTGAGTGAGACCTTCTGGCTGATCCACCACTACAGTAATAGAGAAGCAGCCGGAGGGTGGTAAGTGAGTTCACCCCTAGACCAGAGTAAGAAGAATACGTCACTGAGTATACTGCAAGAGGGCATCAGGCTGCCCTAGTAATTAGATGGCTCATTGAGCTCCAGGTCACCGTATATGAGAAATACACAGTTAGGGTAAGTTTTCTTTGTGTGCTGGTTCCTGGTCTGTAATTTTGTACCATGTGAAGGAGATATCCAGATTGGCTAGTGTACAGTTCTGGGCTCTGATGCTCTTCCTTCCACACCATCCTCTCCCTGCTGGGACCTCAGACAGAAAACTGGCCTGAGCTGCGGTCCTAACACAATTTCCTGTGGCTACAGAGCTTCTGGAGGTTCATATTCCGGAAGAGCCTGCCGTCCACTTCCCTCTGTCAAATGGATTTTGCTGTCCTAGGCCTCGGGGATTCCTCATATGCCAAGTGAGTAGGCGGTGCACTTGCTGGCCAGATGGGGACAGTGTTTAAAGTCAGGGAAGAAATGAGGCAGGCAACTGGGACCCCAGGTGCCCATCCACTGTAGACCAGGTAGCCCTACACTGTGTTGGCTCATCAACCTTAGCCACAAATATCCCCTCATGGGCACACTAATTTTTGTAAGGACTTGGCATAGAGGAGGCCACTGTTGTAGAAGGAACAGGGTGGCAGAGTACCACCATGGAATTCGGGGCATGGTGAGGCTCGGAGCAGCCAGCATTACATTATAACACCCAGTCTGTCTCTGTTCCAAACATAGTCTGAAGTATTGACAACTTACAAAAAGCCCCGAAATGGCCAGCTTAACCTTCAGGTAGCTTGTTAGGTAGGCTCATGGGTTCTCCCTGTCAGGGTTTGTGGACAGTTATGTCCCTAAACTAGCAGTGCTGTTAGCTTTGTTCACTTCCTGGGGTGATGATGAGGGATTTCCACTCAAAGGTGCAAGTAGCTATCTAATACTTAAGACCTGTTTTCCACAGGGCCCAGGGTCATCCAGCACCGAGGCCACTCCAGCCCCCTAAAAAGTTGTGTGCATGGCAGGGTTCTTGATTACTTTAGATAAAAGAACAGAAAATGGGACTGGAGAAGATGGCTCAGAGTGATTGAGAGCACTGACTGCTCTTCCAAAGTCCTGAGTTCAATTCCCAGCAACCCCATGGTGGCACACAGCCATCTGTAATGGGATCCAGTGCCCTCTTCTGGTGTGTCTGAAGACAGCTACAGTGTATTCATGTAAAATTAAGTAAGTAATTAAAAAACAAAACAAAAGCAACAGAAAATGGAAGCTGAGTATGGTGGCACACTCACTCACAATCCCAGCACTCAAAAAGCTCATATGGGAGGACTGGCACAGCCTCTAGTATGGGGCTGTATCTTACAAACCAAAAAGAAAAGAAAATGGGAAGGAGGTAGCGTGGCTTGCTCTACCAGAGGTTCTGCTCACTGGCAGTGTGTGGACACAGCGAGGGTGGGTGGAGCCCAACTGTGGGTGTGGTTCCCAAAAGGACAAGATGATGCAAAGACCAGTGAGTCTCACAGACCAAAGAGGGGAAAGCTTCTTACAGAAAAACATGGTTATCTGCTCTCCACCCTGCCATCTCCAATAGTAGCTTAGGAGCCCTGGCCAGGGAATCCACGGTCTTGATCACTTCAGAGATACAGGTTGATAAATTGAGACTGTCCTCCACATGGCAGCTTCTTGAGATAAGAAACCTACCATTTGAGGTCGCAGTTGTTGCTCCAGTCTCTCATCCCTACATGCTGAAGCCCCACCGCCTCCTAGAATGCTACCAGTGTGCACCACTGAGGAAGTAACCCTTGAGGGAGGTCCCACACTACTTTACTCTGCCCAAGAGGTTGACTACACTACCGCCCCTTACTGTTGGTTAGCCCACACTGTGGGTCTGCCTTGGTGTCTCCAACCACAGGTTCAACTTTGTGGCCAAGAAGCTACATCGCAGGCTGCTACAGCTAGGGGGCAGTGCCCTCCTGCCCCCATGTCTAGGTGATGATCAGCATGAGCTGGGGTAAGTGTTGGTGTCAGTGTCCTTCTGTGGCACCCCATCTTGGCTCTGGCCCACAGAGGCCAATGCCTGTACTCTTTCCTAGGCCTGATGCTGCCATTGACCCCTGGGTAGGAAACCTTTGGGAGAAGATAACGGTCATGTACCCAGTACCCCTCGGCATCCCTGAGATCCCCCATGGAGTCCCGTGAGTCTGAACCTTGGGTATATGGATATTAAGTCTTTGAGCTGTTTTACCCCAGCCCACCCAACTGATAGTTCCACTTTCCACAGCTTGCCCTCCAAATTCATCTTCCAGTTTCTTCAGGAGGTCCCCAGCATAGGGGCTGAGGAGCTGAACATAGCCAGCTCAGCCCCTCAGACACTCCCATCAGAGTTACAGCCCTTCCTGGCCCCTGTGATCACCAACCAGAGGGTCACTGGCCCCCAACACTTTCAGGATGTTCGGCTGATTGAGTTTGACATTACAGACTCAAATATCAGGTAAGGAGTCCTCAAGCAATCAGGCAGGGTGCCATGTGTTCCTGGGAAGCTGATATGGTCAGGGAAAGGGTAGGCAGTCGGTAGGGCTTCCGAAGGGTACGCCAAAGCCAAAGATCAGGCAGCTCAGGAGCTCGGAGAGCTCGGCCTCCAGCCCTCCAGCTCGTCTCCGGCTTCTTAGTCCCTTTATCCTTCCCCCCAGTCCACATCCCTTCCGTCCCCTCAGTTCTTCTGTCCCTTCCACACCATCCCCACATTTCTGGTGACTTTTTCATACAGTTTTGCTGCTGGTGATGTTGTATTAATTCTGCCCTCTAACTCGGAGGCCCACACCCAGCAGTTCTGCCAAGTGTTGTGCCTGGACCCCAATCAGTTTTTCACACTTAAGCCACGGGAACCAGGTGAGTATGGGAGATGCACCAGCTCTGAGGTCCAAGGTGGCCTGATGACTCTGCCCACCAAGCCTCCATGCCATTCCTGCAGGTGTCCCTTACCCACCAGGGCTGCCTCAGCCCTGCACTGTGTGGCACCTTGTGTCACAGTACTTGGACATTGCCAGTGTGCCCCGGCGTTCCTTCTTTGAGCTCCTGGCTTGTCTCTCCCCACATGCACTGGAGCGGGAGAAGCTGCTGGAATTCAGCTCTGCCAGAGGTCAGGAAGAGCTCTGGGAGTACTGTAATCGGCCCCGGAGAACCATCTTGGAGGTGGGCTTGTGGGCAGGTAGATGGGCATGGGCCACCGAGCTATGATATGCACACTACCACACAGTAAGATTCCATTTATCCAGGTGCTGTGTGACTTTCCACATACAGCGAGTGCCATTCCTCCAGACTACCTTTTGGACCTAATCCCTCGGATCCGACCACGGGCCTTCTCCATTGCTTCCTCCCTACTGGTGAGGGACTCTCTGAGTAGAACTGAAGGCTGGCTGGGAAAGCTGGGACTGGGTAGGGTGTTTGTAGATGGGCTGTCTCTCTAACAGGGACTGTCCCTCCTGGGATTGGGAGCAGGCAGGAGTGCTTTAACAGGATAGAGCCATCACTGTGTCCATAGGCTCATCCTAGGAGACTACAGATCCTTGTGGCTGTGGTAAAGTACCAGACTCGCCTGAAGGAGCCCCGCCATGGCCTCTGCTCCTCCTGGCTAGCATCCCTGAATCCTGGGCAAGGTAATCCATAGTTCTGGGGTAGGGAGAAAGTATAGCCTCAAGCTCCTGTCTTCCCCTGTTCCTTCTACCACAGAAGCTCAAGCCCCAGTGAGCACCTCTGCATTGTCCTTTGACCCCCTACATGCCATCTCCCTTCTGCTGCAGGACCTGTCCGGGTGCCTCTGTGGGTACGGCCTGGGAGCCTCGTGTTCCCAGAAACACCAGACACACCCATTATCATGGTGGGGCCTGGAACTGGTGTGGCCCCCTTCCGAGCAGCCATTCAAGAACGAGTGGCCCATGGCCAAACTGGTGAGTACAGGAGTTCCAGAGCAGTGTGACCACTGAGGCTGGTCTAGCTGAGTTACTGCATCCAGACGGGGGCCACCCTGTGTACCCCAGGAAACTTCTTGTTCTTTGGCTGCCGCCAGCGGGATCAGGACTTCTACTGGCAGACTGAATGGCAGGAGCTAGAGCAGAAGGGCTGCCTGACCCTGGTTACAGCCTTCTCCCGGGAGCAGGTGAGTATATTCAAGTTAGATAGGGCAGGAGTTGGGATGGCTGGAACTGAGCCTCTGACACTTGCAGGAACAGAAGGTATATGTGCAGCACCGACTCCGAGAGCTGGGGCCACTTGTCTGGGAGCTGCTGGATGGCCAAGGTGCCTACTTCTACCTAGCAGGGTGAGCCAACTTGGGAATGTAGGGGAGTGGACAGCCTTGGGGGTGGGGGGGTAGTAGGGGTTGGGGCTCCAGGATCACAGAGTTTTCTGTGATGTTTCCTGCCTCTCCAGCAATGCTAAATATATGCCTACGGATGTTTCGGAAGCCCTGATATCCATTTTTCAAGAAGAAGGACGACTCTCCACTGCAGATGCATCTGCCTACCTTGCCAGGCTCCAGCAGACACTGCGCTTCCAGACTGAGACCTGGGCCTGAGGAGCAAGCCACTTGCTGGCTCCTACCCACACTAGCAGCTGCACTGGAGAGCCTGCAGGAGTCCAGAGGGCCCTCCTGCTGTCTAATCCCAGAACGCTGGTTAGACCCATAGTTTAGCTTTTTTCGTCCAACTGACCAGGAGGGCAGTCCCAGCATACAGCCAAACTCAGTGGGACCCAGTGTCCCATACATAGCCCCAGCCCCAGTGCAGCCTGCACTCCTGGTTTTCTCTCAGACCCCTTCATTGTGCCCCAAATCTGCATTATAGGCCATACCACCAAGGGCTTACTAAGCCCTCCAAGGGGCATAGAGCCGTGTGAGGGCTGCACTGCCCCTCTGAACTTGTGCTATTCCCATTCATCACAGCGCCTGTGCACCTCAGCTCAGTTGAAAAGCCGCCAGGGGCCAAGTGTCCTGAGCATTGGGAATGGGCAAATCCGTCTGTCTTCAGGTCCATAAACATGAGCAAACTGCCTGGGTAGCTGCTTGCTTTTCCTTTTTTTTTTTCTTCCAGATTTGAGGGTGGTGGGAGGGACATTTGATTATCTGCATTTGTTAGTGGTGGGCAAAGACCTTTCCAGGGCATGAGCACAGGCTGTGTACACATACCTCCTCGTCTGATACCTGTGCTTGAGTCAAACCACACCTGGATGTCTGATGTGTAAGTGCCTCCTGGTGTCTCTCCCCTTTGTGCTTAGAGGGCAGGTCTTGGCTCTGTCCTTAAACTGACAGCTCAACTAAGCTAGTCCCCTTCTCTGATGGCCACACAACTCAGCCAAGCACATATGCTTTGATGGCCAAACAGAGATAGAGCTCTTTGGAAGTCCCAGCCAAGAGCCAGAACACACTCTTCTTTCCAAAGAACTGGAAGAATGATCAGGTGGAGGGGGTGTGATTTGTGTTGGCCAGCCCATGGGCAGGGCCTCCACCCCTGGTAAGGGAAACCCTGTTGGAGGAGTCAGACAGGTCCAAGGGCAGCTGGGAGCTGAGGAACCTCTGTTTTGTCCGTCAACTTCTGGAACAGGGACCAGACCTAGCCAACAACACTCTTAGGCCTGAGATACCAGGAGTTGACATGCTGCGGAGATCCAAGTGAAGTTTACTTCCAGTGGTGTCAGCAAGCCAAAGGTGTATCTAGAGGTTAGTGCTCCAGTGAATGGGTGGAGGCCAAGCTCTACCTGGCTCCTGAGGGCCACATTAACCTTCATACCTGCAACAACCCCTGCTGTCACCCTGGAGTCACAGTCTACACATTCTGACTTCTCTTCTGGTGGCTCTACCCTGGGACCTAATGACACCAGCTCTGTGTCTACTAGTTCACCCAGTGCTTCTCTGGGTCCTGAGCTCTTGGACCCATTGTGCCAGCTACCAGCAGATGAAGAGGCACCTCAGGGTGCCAGAACTCCAGACAGTAAACCTGAACTGGAAGCCAGAGACCCATCTGATACCTGGGCCTTGAAGTCAACTGTGGAGGAGCAGGAAGAAGGTGAGGGGCAGGAGGAGGAGGAGGAATGTCCCATCTGTACTGAACCTTATGGGCCTAATGAGCACCACCTGACCCTACTGAACTGTGGTCACAGCCTGTGTGTGGGCTGCCTGCACCAGCTATTGGGCATGACCCCCAGAGCTGATCTGGGCCGTGTGTGCTGTCCACTGTGTCGTCAGAAGACACCCATGTTGGAGTGGGAAATCTGTCAGCTGCAGGAGGAACTGCTTCGAGCTGATGGACCCCAGCGCCCAATGCCCACTGCATCCATCACAGCCCTGCATCCTGTCCCTTGGCCCTGGGGGTCCTTAGAGCACCGCTACCAGCTGCGCTTCCTGGCAGGGCCTCTGGGAGGACGGAGCTGTCTCCCCTTCCTGCCCTGCCCTCCCAGCCTAGGTATCTGGTTGTGGACACTGCGGGAACGTGGCCCCTGTGCCCGCCGCTTGTCACTGCTGAGCTTGCTGGTACTTGAACTGCTAGGGCTGGTGGTCATCTTCATGCCCCTCGTGTTACTAGGGGTGCTCTTCATGCTGCTAGACCGTTCCAACCACTAAGCAGAGCCCAGGATGTTGGCGAAGCTTTGAAGTCCATGCACAGATTCTGGTAATCAGCAAAGACTTGTTATCACCAATACCAAGACTAGATGTGCCTGAGAGCCTGAGCCAGCCAGAGTGCTTACATACCCTTGCAGCCTACATACTGGCTGAAGCCAAGGACACAAGGACGGCCTCTGAAGGAGCTTGGCCTGGCAGGAAGAGCTGTGAAAAGAACCCTATGTGCTTGCCATGGACAGGCACTTCACTGGCCACAGACAGAAGCTGGGCTACACTGCCAGCTTGTGGTCCAGCTGGTGAGGGACACAAATGTGTGATTCTCGCAGTGATTCTGTTTATAGTAAGATGTGTTTATTGGAGAAAGCAAGGGCTGCAGAGACTCACCTGCTCCAGACAAGCTGCTGTGTGTCCCTGAAGACAACAGCAGCAGCCACAGTAGCTATCAGGAGAGGCCTGCACTGCACAACCAGCCTTCAAAAGTTCCCCACCCCACCTAAGATACTCTCACCAGAGAAGGTAGCCCAGAGTAACCTTCTATTGCCTTTGTATTGCAAGAGCCAACGGCCCATCCAGACCCTGAAGCCTCCAGATGCCCAAGGTCCAGCTCTGTTCCTAACTGACTCTGCAATTCATGTCACTGGACCAGGAGCCCTCACTTGGGAGATGCAAACAAATGTAAGCTCACTTCATGGTTCATTGGTGACACAATGTAGGCTGTAATGTTTCAGACGGAGTGCTGTATAACAAGCATAAGAAAGGCTCTCAAAAATCCCAGCACTCGGGAGGCAGAGGCAGGCGGATTTCTGAGTTCGAGGCCAGCCTGATCTACAGAGTGAGTTCCAGGACAGCCAGGGCTACACAGGGGAACCCTGTCTCAAAAACAATCAAACGGTCCTTACTGATGCTATTGTCACCATGGCCATAAACAAACAGTCCTTACTGATGCTATTGTCACCACGGCCATCTTCCTTAATGCCCCATATCTGCCGTCCAGGCACAGCTCAGCCCTTCAGTGGTACCAGTTCTAGTCATAGGCTGTAAGCCTCTGCTTTTGCTGTCCGAAGGCCATTTCCATATATCCTTGGCCAGAAGAAAGGTACTTTTTGGGGGCGGGGAGGGGGGACAGGATCTCTCTGCAACCCATGCTGACTTCCCAATCCTGCCTTAGCTTCCAGCATACTGGGACTACCAATGAGCTTCACCACACACAGCTAAAAGTTCCTTCTGCCTAGATGGGCCACATCCCCGTGTACTACACACTAGCAGTCCTCTGCACCAGTATGTTCACAGCTAGTCCCAGGCCTCCCAAGCAGCAGTGTACTCGTCCAGCTTGGCCTTCAACAAGCAGAGTAGGCCATCCCTGAATGGAACTGGGTCGCCCTCTGGCATCTCCTGGTTAGACCATGTTTGGACTACAGCCTGGGGAACTTACCCTAGGCCCAGGTGTGGAGGCAGCCCACGGGTGTTAGCTTCAATCAGTGAACAAGTGCAAACTTTGGCAAAGAGTTTTAATGGCAAAGTTGGCTGCAGCGACAATGCCACGCAGGGTAGGGCCAGAAGCCACAGTGGGCAAGAAAGGGTCAGCAGGCAACAGGACAAAGCCAGTTCCCTGAAGAAGCGGCGAGCAAGGACCTGCAGGCAGTAGTGGGCAGGTGGACACTACATGATGGAACAGGCAGATAGTGGGTTCCGCACATGGCAGGTGCATGCAGCCCCACAGTACTGCCGGAAGGTCTGGTAGCAGCTGCCTTCAGATTCACCCCCCCACTGGCCACCGGATGGGGCAGTCAGGGCTTCAGGTGGCAAGCGGCTCAGGATGGATGTGTTGACAGCCAGTGCAGCCAGGCCATAGTCAGTGAAGAGCACAGTCTCACGGTGGCAGGTGGGACAGGAGATGAACTTGTACTTAGGGCAAGACTCGTAAAGAATCTGCAGGCACTGCTCACACACAGAGTGCAGGCAAGACAGCACACGGGGCCGCCGCTGAGTGGCGTTGTATGTGTGCCCACAGGTGGGACATTCCAGGGGCTCACCTGCTATCACTGGCCCAGATGATGAAGGTGCAGAGGCTGTTGGGCCAGGTCGAATCACATACTGATTTACAATGACCTCATCCACTGGTGCCACCCGGGGGAAGCCCAACTCAGAACTGCCCTTGCGGGGCCGCCTTGGCAAGGGTGGAGTGTGGGATGCTCCTTCCAAGGTAGGCATGTCCCCCCCACATGCCTGGTTGACAATGATCTCTGTGTCTGAGGGCCAAGCACGCTTGGGTGCCAGAGTGGGAGTGGGCCTGGGTGCAGGTGGGAAGCAGGGGGTGGCCGCCGGGAGCTCAGGGAACTTTTCAGGGTGGACAATCTTCATGGCCTCCATTTTGAGGATGACATGGGGGCCTTTCAGGCAGGACATGAGGAGGCCCGGCCATCCACTGCCCACCTCAGGCCCAGGGTCAGCTGGCATCCGGCTCTCTACAGTCAGACTGGACGTTGGCACAGGTGGGGGTGTTGGGTGGGGCCGTGGGGGAAGAGAAGGGGCTGCATCCTGGTCCTGCCAGGCCTGGTGAGGACCACGGTTACTCCGTGGACTGCAAGGGGCAGCCGGTGACAGCTTGGAGGGCAGCCCCCCTCCCAGTGGCCACAATGGCTTATCTGGTTCAGTCCGAAGAGGAAGAGGAGGGGGAGGGGGAAGCAGGCGGGGACAAGGGGGTATGGGAGGCTGTTTTGGGCTGTGGTGCTCACCCAGGGTCTCTGTCTGCTGAGGCTGGAAAGGGGGCGTGGAGGGGCCTCCTCCTGTAGCAGAGGTCAGCAGTCCCTGGGCCGGGACATCTGGGCAGGCAGGGGCTAGGTGGGCCCCATGGCTCCAGGACAGGGCGCCCAGGGAAGGCAGCTAGCCTGATCCCTGGCTGCCGGAGGACCTGGGCTGCAGGCTCCGCGGCAACAGCAATGGAGAGGCCTGCACCAGGCCCGAGCTGCGGGTGAGAGATAGCGTGAGGGCAGCATGGGGCCCACCTCACTCTCGCCCTCGCCCATCCTGCACAAAGGACAGGGTGCCCGACCTCTGACCCTGACCTCATCCGTGGGTTCCATGTCTCCACGGAACTCTGAACGCAACCCCCTCCCCAGTACACGGACTCACTGTCCAGAGGACTGACTATGAAAATGGAAAGGGATGATGTGTGTGGCCCCCGCCCCTCCCCCTCACTCCCGCCCGCTCACCTGCCCCAGCCTGGCGTTCCCCGGCTGCGCCGCCGCCGCAGCAGAGGTTGTCTCAAAGGCAGGCCCGGATGCGGCGCTCACACCTTGGCTCTCCCGCTCTAGTGGCTCCGATAGCTCCCGCGGCTCCAGTGGAGACCTCGGGCTATGGCAGGCTCAGGCGGCACCCAGGGGCGCGAGCGCTGGTGCTGGACGCAAGGCTCGGCGCGGTGGCGGCGACAGGGGCGACGGCGGCGGCGGCGGCAGGTGCGTGCGGAGCGTGGCGCGTTCTGCGGCGGAGGCGCGGGGACCGCAGTGCGCGCGGCGCCCGCCCGCGCCCGCAGCGCCACCCCCCGTCTGGGGACCCGCGCGGGGTCCACGGGGCGGGGCCAGTCTCCTAGCCGCCCCTCGATCCACGCCTGGCCTGGCGTCGGCTCCCAGTGTCGACCTCCCAGCTAGCTACCGGCTGGTCAGAATGCTCATGCCGCCAACATTCCCTTCCCTCTTGGCTGACACCCCCCAATCCCCCACGAGGGGCCAAATCAGCCACCGAATTTTGTAAGGGAAACGTTCACGTTTTGCTTCCTCATTTTGAGCCTCACAATGCCGGAGCAGGGGTTCCAGCGTTCCACTTGTGTCTCAGCTACCTTTCCAGCTCTGAAAGGGCAGGGTCCTTTCCCTCCAAACCCCGACACACCCCCTGTATGAACGCCGGGAGTTTTCCAATTCACTGACGTATCCACACTGCACAAGGATTCGTCAAAGAGGGAGATGGGACAGTAAAAGGGACAAGGGGTTAAGTGGATACCAGAAGAGTGGACAGAGGGAGCTGGGGCAGTCACAGGAGGCTCAGAAGGTTCACGGATTGGAGGTGGAGAGTTGGAAATACCTGGATGGGCTGGCAGTCCGGGTGGAGGGTGGAGGGCCCACTGCGCATACTCACCTGCCTAGGGTGGGGTAGCCCTTTCTTGGATCTCACCAGGTCAGCACGTGCTTCTCTGTCCCACAGTTATGTACTAAACTAACCCCACCCAGGAGGCCCCATTCCTTTCATCCTCGTCCTCCTCCTACCTGGTCCTCTTCCACCTGGGCTACACCTTTGCCCGGGGAGAGCCCTCCGCGCAGAAAGGACACACTGGTGACCAGGTGTTTACATGTTCAGAATGCCATTCTCTACCCTCCCATGGCCACCGTACATGTGACCAACATTCAGTCCTATACCTGACCCTGGAAAGTCCAAATTTGCTTCAGGCTACAGCCCCTGTCTGTACAATTCGACGAATGGAACAGTGTTCCTGGTGAGCCAAAGCTGGGCCAGACTTTACAGTTCGGTGGAACCACTGGCCCACTTCAGGGCTTCTTAGCAAGACAATGTGAGAGGAGGGGTCAGGTGCTGAGGTGCAGAGGGGAGGAGTTCCGTGGGAACCTAGCATGATGCGGGGCAACTCTGATAGCTGTGGCCAGGGAAAGGAATGGCCCCACCCTTCCCAGGAGGGCTCTGCTCGCTTACCCACTCACTCAGCAAGAGAGCAAGGCCACCTACCGCCCCACCCTCTGCCTAAGGTCCCGCCCCGTGAAACGAAGCCACGCCCCGTAGGAGAATAAGGTTCCCCAAACTCCACGCCGGTCTGAGCTGAGTAGTGCGAGCCAAGGATCGGTCCAAACCGGGTCTTTAAGAAACCCTGGAGCGCGAAGGCTTCTGGGGAATTAAGTTTCCACTGGCACCTCAGCTGGGTTTACGCATGCTCCCAGCTAGGGGCGGAGTCTAAAGGGGCGATGAGCTAGCTTAAGGGTACTTAAGTAGTGAGCTCTGGTTTCCATCTCTTAAGCGTGTTTCCCCCAGACCCATTTCCTTCTACTTGTTAAGTTGCTAGGACTCTTGTCTCGACCTGCCAGACTGGCTCTACGCAGGCTTACTCAGTCACCCTGGCTTGCAGGCCCTGTCCTACTTGGTGTCCTTCCTGGTGTTTTCCGGACTGGAGTGTGAGCCCTTCTCACTGGTTGTAGACCCAGGGAAGCCCACTGTTGTCTCAACCCTAGCCTCACCATCATTCTTCGTGCCCCCTATGGGCAAGGAGGTGAAGCTGCAAAAGCAGAAGGGTGCCAGGGCCAAGAATGGGTGCTGGGAACAGAAAACTTGGGGGAGATTTTGCCCCAACTCACCAACACAGGGAAACTGCTTAAGAAAGGAGCTGAAAATGTCACTTGTGTCTAAAGTTCATGTCACCAACTGTAAGATAAGTAAAGTGTATCTGCGAAGTTGTGTCAAACTATTATTATTATTATTATTATTATTATTATTATTATTATTAAAGTGGACAATTCTCCAAATAGTTTTAATTGTCTTATGCACTCAAACATCTTAGTATGTGCTGGGTACGGACAGCTGGTGGCAAGGAAGAACTCAGAACGGTAGCAGAAGAGATGTGAGTAATGGCTGAGTAACCCCAATACACCTGAAGACCCCAGAATCTGAAGGCCTGTCTCCACTTCCTTTCTGGGGCCATGACCCAAGGAGGTAGAGCATGCTCAGATGAATCATGATTGAGTCACCCCAGATTGGCAAATGCACCTTAAAGCCCAAACCTTGGCCTCCACCCATCTGGGAATGAGGGGTGACTGGCTGCTGTGCTCTAGTTGTTGAGGCCTTAGGAACCCCATCTTTGAGCTCCGCCCCAAGGCCCCACCCCTCTCTAGGAGGGAAAAGGCACTTGCTGGTAGCTCTGCTCACAGGCACTGGGACCTGGAGCTGGAAGACTAAGAAGACAGACTGCTGCTGCTTGCTGCAGGTGAGTCCTCCTGGGCAGCCCTTGCTCTCCCTTGGACCAGCTCATCAGTGCCTTCTAGCCTTTTGTCCCCATTCCCAGCTGCATCCTGGAGCATTTCTTGGTAGAGGGTGGTAACTGGGTACTACTGAGGCTTACCTCCAATACACATAGGCCGTACACACATCCTGATGTCTCCACATCTGCACATAGATGCCTTAGGAATATGGCTCTCCACAGGGAAGACTCCTCCTAAATGGATGTCTTCTTAGGCTACAGGCTCTCAAGCAGCTTTTCTCTTCCCTGAGTCCATACCTGTTTCTCTGCTCACTCCCGCAGCCTGGACCATGGACCCCCATGAGATGGTTGTGAAGAATCCTTATGCTCACATCAGCATCCCTCGGGCTCACCTGCGGTCTGACCTGGGGCAGCAGTTAGAGGAGGTTCCTTCTTCATCTTCCTCCTCTGAGACTCAGCCTCTGCCTTCAGGAACTTGTACCCCAGAGCCAGCGGGCCTCTTAAAAACTACTGAAGCCCCAGGGCCCAAAGGTATCAAAGGCATCAAGGGTATTGCTCCTGAGCAGAGCCAGCACACCTGGCAGTCACCCTGCAATCCCTATAGCAGCGGGCAACGTCCATCGGGACTGACCTATGCTGGCCTGCCACCTGTAGGGCGTGGTGATGACATTGCCCACCACTGCTGCTGCTGCCCTTGCTGCTCCTGCTGCCACTGTCCTCGCTTCTGCCGTTGTCACAGTTGTTGTTGTGTTGTCTCCTAACTGACTATCCAACCTCAAGGGCTGTGGGGCCCAAGTTTCTTCTCAGTGCCAAAGTGGTGCTGGACATCAGGAGCAGCCATTGTCAAGGGCATCAGCCATTTCCTGCCCTGGACAGGGGAGCCTGTCCACCAGGAAGGTTCAGCTGGAGCCCTCTGGAATAGGGTTCCAGCCACTAGCCATGTTGGCAGCAACAGGGACACCCTTCACATCCTGCAAGACTCTGGCAATAAAGCAGGGTGAGCATTGTGCCCGTGACTGCTTTTTTACCAGGGGCCCATTTGGGAGAGGGTCCTAGTCTGGACAACTACTTTCGTCATATACAAATGCAATCTCCCCAGTAGGCTCCCAAACTTTGTGGGCTCTTCCAGAGCCTGGAAAGATCCAGAGACTGCCTCACGACAGCCATAATTTAGGGACCTTGCAGGTCTCAGTCTGCCCAGGAGCGTAGGTGGCAATATGTCCACTGCCTTGGGCCAGTTCCCGGTACTCCCTAAGGCTAAAGCTGAGATAGTAAACAAGGCTAACCTTAAGTCACAAGGCAGGAGGGTGCCATGCATGCCACTGCTAGGGGGCCCTGAGAAAGTACTTACTCTAGAGGAGGATCAGATTGGAGGACTGTTGGTGGGTGGAGCTGGTGTTAGCAGGTTTCTAGGAGTGGGAACACAGGACACAGGACCCAGAATCCAGCCCTGCCCAATGTGAGTCACCTCCCAGCCTCAGCCAGGGCATGTTCTGGTTTCCCACAAAATGTAATTCCTACAATCTAGAGCTCTGTTGCTTTTGTATTTTGAGTGATCTATACTAGGCCTTGAAGGTGACACAGGGAAGGGTTGAGGGGAATGCCCTCTCCTTGTCCATCCAAGCAGTGTAAGATGCCTGTTGGGGGCGATGTATGAGATGCCAGGATAGGGAGTAAGTATGCAAGGAAGCCAACCCTGGCAGCCCAGTATTTCCGGGGCAGGGCAGAGCCACACACCACATAGAGGAGAAGAGCCGGCCTCACAAGACAAACTAGTCCTCCTGAAGTCTGCCATCCCCTGATGCAGAGACAGGGCCTAGGAGAGGGCAGGCTAGATGTGTCAAGGTCTCCAGGTATGGGCAGATAGGTCATCGCCCTGAGTCTCCTTTCTGAGCTCTTTGTCCCCTGTTCTAGTAAAGGCCAGTACAGAAACCTGTCTGACCAGTGTTAAAGGCAGACTGCCAAGGGGGTGGGTAAAAGTGAGTAAGGAAGGTTGTTCTGCCCTTCGGCTTTCTTGTAGCATCCCCTTGTGCAGTTCTAGGGCCTGACAGCCTATCCCAACACAAGTGGGTCTCCATAGTTCTGCACTGCCTTCAGTCCTCATCACAGGGAACACTGAGCCCAATTCCCTGCACTATCTCCCTAGACGACTGCAAAGGCTGTGAGTCTGATGGGCAGTCATCGAGAAGGTGCTTTTGATGAGCACTGGGAGTGCTTTGAAGATGATGGGTGTGGGAGGGAGATCGGCACACTTTGTGTTAAAGTGCTACCTCAGGGCCAATGGGCTGGCTACTGCCTGAGACATCGCAGAGTAGAGCCAGGCTAGGGAGAGGGGATGATGATGCTGAGAAGTGGCACAATTTATCAAGAATATACACCCTACTCTGGAGCTGCTAGTGGGTGGGGGCAGGCTCCCTGAGATGTGATGTGAGCTGAGGTGATGTGAAGAGTGGGCTTCACTCAGGCCAAAGCAAGAAAATATTACAGTGTAGGGTCGGACAAGAGGGCCAAATGCTGAGCCTGGGAGAAGAATACAGGAACGGGGAGGACATAGGTGCTGGGGACAGCTAGGGCAGAGAAAGACAAAGCCGGTTCTCTAGGAGTTACAGGGCAGAGTGGTCTGAGCAGCATCCGTTATGCAGGGGGCTGGCTCACCTTATCTCCTGCCCAGTGGGTGGTGCATCAGATCCAGTTGCAGGCGCTTTGTGGCTGAAAGAGGAGCCCACTTTAGCTTGATGCTGCCACCACTTGCCTCCTGCTGTCTTGCCTGTGTAGATAGTAATGCGAGCTCAAGGAGGGAGCCATGAGGTGTCTAGGGTCCCTACCCCCTCCTCCTACAATCCTCTAGCTTGGAATAGCTTTCTGGTGGAGCGGATGCAGGTAAGAGAAGCCTGGGGTTCAGGAAGGCTAGGGGTGGGGTAAGCAGGAGGGGCCAACGAGGGGTCTCAACGGTGTGATAGAGTGCTGTTTCAGCCAGTGGCCACAGAAACAAGAGATATGCCCAGACTTTATGACAGCCCAGAACTACCACCTTTCCTCCAGGTGTGTAGGCACTTACTTTCCTATGGCCCTGGCTTCTGTCTTCTGGGGAGGCATTCTGTAGACCAGCATGGGTCAAACTGTTACATAGGTGGGCAGGGGTGAATTGTAGCTTGGGCTATTGCTCCGTTGGTTCCCTCACACTGTCCCTAGGATGCTGCAGCCTGAAGGCCTCCAAGCCTTGGAGGAGGGGACAGCCCCACGGAATGAATGCATCATCTGCTATTCTGCCTATGACCTCTCAGTACACTTGCCTCGACGTCTCTACTGTGGCCACACCTTCTGCCAGGCATGCATGCGGCGGCTGGATACTCCAGCCCATGAACAACATTGGATTCCCTGTCCACAGTGCCGACAAAGTACCCCTATGCCCCGTGGAGGGGTAACCATGTTAGACCTGGACCTGGCTGCCTTCTTGGCAGTCAAAGCAGAACGGGAACCATCAAAAATAGAACCCAGGTCCTCTGTCCCCCTCAAAGCCAGCACCACCATCACTCAGCAGCCAGCTGGACTCTGTCCCACCTTGGGTCCCCAACCCCACTTCCCTCAGCCTGGACGCTGCTGCTGGGGCTGGGGAAGACTGTGCTGGTATCCCCCTGGGAACTCTGAAGTCTAAATTCTGGCCATCTCTAACCCACAAAGGAAACTCTGCTTAGTAGCTTGCCTACCTTGGAGCCACTGATCATACACAGTGCAAACAGAACAGCCTGCTAGCAAGACATCTTCCCTATAGACCCACATGACCAAACATAGCAGTGTCACGTTGATCAGGAACATTTCGGGCCACAGTCAAAGGTCAGAGTCAATGGCCACGGTGCTATAAGACCCCACAGTAGGCTGGTGACCTCCCATTCTACTGGTCTAGATTCCCATACCCCAAAGTAGCCTGACTTTGTTTGGCTAGCCAACATCCTGCTGTCTATGTCTCTTGTAAACCCAGGACTCAGCTCAAAGAATGATTCCCAAGAGTCTATGGGGGTGAGTGTACGGGTCTGGAGAGAGCCAGACTATGGTTGTTTATGAGTGACTGGTATCAGAGCAGGTTCTCCTCTTTATAAACATCCAGAGGTATGAGTCAGCGGGGAGGGCAAGTTACCCCCTCTATCCCTGGAGTCTCATGTGTTACTGTCTATCTAATAATGGTCACTGAGTTCCTACCATGAATCAGGCTCTGTCCTCAGAGGGTCTGAGAGGGTCTTCAGCACAATGCTACCTCTTTGACAGGTACCAAAGAGGGGTGCCATAGGGGGCTAGCTCTGACAAGGGGTCTTGATTGAGGTCTCATGGCTCATTATCCTATCTCAGGACTCTGAGCTTCTGTCTACCACTGGTGACTATAACAGACCCTTCGGCAGGTGCTAGAGGCTAGAGATGACTGACAACCCCAAGGCCAAAACTGTAAGCCTATATCCTGCTAGGAAGGAGCCCCTGGGAGGAGCCTCCTGGGCAGTGGGTGTAGGATGGGAGGCAAGAGAATTTGCTGAATAGACATTGAGAAAACTCCTTCCCTGGGCAAAGTCCCTCAAGCAGCTAGGGACAAGGCTGGGCAGTGGGCAGAGAAGGGTGCTGGAACTTGCAGGGCTGCTGGGGAAATAGTCTTCAGGGGAGGGCCCAGTCCTCATCCCAAGGACTGGAAAGGGCCTGATCCACAAGAAGGGACATTTCACATGCATGTGTGAACAGGACAGCACTCAACTGGGAAAAGACACTCAGATAGGGGTCAGATGATGGGCCCTGCCCACCTCCTTCCATGCAGATAGAGACTCCAAGTCCTGAACTTCCTGCTGGGCTCCACAGAAAGTCCTTCTGGAGCAGGCCCTACCCTTTAACTCAGATTTGAACCTGCTGACCTCAGAGCCTGGGTGCATTCCCAGGCCACCTGAGGAAATTCATCTTCCACACCCACCTGGTGCAAAGGGCTTCTCTCTTGTCTCTGTCAGGTGCAGAGATGACCATGATAAGGTTTGCACAGTTTGCATCACAGAAGAAGGGCAGCTTTTTCATGGGGTTTCTAGGCAGCCCCAGCCAGAGTGACAGCATCCTGCCTGGGTGGTATAGAATGTCCATTAAATGTATCAGATGCCTACTGGTGGCTGTGGTGTCTAGCTCTATTTTGCTCCTGGCCAGATGTTGCCCATCTCTGGAAGAAGTTCCACCCCAAGAGAGTTGGGCTGGGGGCTCAGGACTCCTTGCCCTCAGGCAAGGGTCTGAATAAGGCCTTGGGCCAGGCAGGGTCTCCCCTTGGGGGCCCCAGCTCCTGGGTAAACATTAATGGGGCTCCACACACAGCAGGTCATGTGCGCACCCGACAGATCTTTGACCTGCAGCTGTTCCCGCTGTGCCTCCTCTCTGCTGGTGCCCCCTCACCACACATGCAGGTAGGAGCTCCAGACCAAGCTCTAGGACACTGAGCCCAGAGCCAGTGAGCATCAGGTCCAGGGTTTGGGCATCATTTTGAAACCCCAGGACCCTAGGGCCAGCCTAGAGGCAGGCTGGAGGGAGGGGACACAAAGGACCCCTGGGCCTGAGCCCAAGCACTGTGGAAGGGGCCTGGGTAGACTAAAATTCAAAAAGTTTCAGACCCAGAGACCCATGGGGTCAGAGCTGCCAGGAGAGCCTTGACATGGGCAGGGGGCTCCCAAGCTCTGCTCCCAAGTCTGGGGGGTGGAGCTCTTATCAAGCAAAGACGTCACTTGTTTGGTATCAAATACCAAAGTCTAATCTGGGACCATCTGCAGTGTCCTTACTGACACTTGATAGGCGAAATCCCAGGGTTCTCTAGCTATCGGCTACTTCCTGCCAGCGCCCCAGAACCCTGTACCTTCAGTCAGCTATCAAACTTTCTTTCAGCAAAGACCAGTGAGGGAGCTGGGGAGCCAGTGTCCTATTTTTTCTGCCCCCTGAAACTAGACTGGGCTCGGCTGATAACCATCTGAGGTCACCGTATCCATCTGTTTGTGGTCAGAGGGAAGGGAGAGCCACCAAAACCTGCAAGGTGTGAGGGGATTGGGGGGTGGGGGGCTGCAGCTGAGGTTTTAGGTCAGGCCCCTGACTTTAGCCTGTTTGGTGGGTTTGAGGGTGGAGTAGGGGGAACAACCAACTTGTACCTGGCTTGCCCTCAGCAGATTTAGGATTGGGCCTGGGTCTTCTCCTTCTTGAACTCCATGTCGAAGTCCCTCGCTGGTGGCCAAGTTCCCAACCCTACTCTGGATGCAATTGACCTGGTGGACCAGAGTCTGAGAAATGCAGGTATCAGGTGTCCCCAGGCTCCTATCTCTTGACAATTGTCCTAGGGAAAAATGAGATTTCTCTGGCTTCCCTCTTGAAGTCAAGAGGTCTCTTCACACCTCTGGCCCAAGCCAGACTCACTGGAACCCTTCCTTGTCCTGCTTCTGTACCTCACCCATGGCCCTTTGTACCCTAGCCCCCTCCACCTCTGCCTTCCTTTTGTCCTTCTCCTTGGGAATTCTACAAACAGCCCTACTTGACTGTCTGACCCCTGCAGGGACCTCCAGGTCCATCCCAGGCTTAGAGGAGGGTGGCACAGACCCCTGGACCTTCTCTCAGCTGAAGAACACTGACCAACCGACAGGTAGGCCCGGGGGTGTGCCACAGCATACAGGCAGGCCCCAGGCTTTCCGTTTCCCAGCACAGTATAGTCTGGGACTTAATAGAACCCATCTCCTAGAAACCCACATTGAAATGCTTAAGGAATGCTTCAGTTCTGGGACTCCTCCTTCAAGGTCATGGGTTAAGCCATATGGCAAAGGAGCAAGGGAGGACAGAGGAGGGGACACAGACTCCGCTCTGGGGAACTAATACAAGGGGAGATGTGGGTCCCTGCCCAATGGAATAGAAGGGAAATCCTGTGCTCTGCCTGAGAGGTAACAGGGAACATGGACCCTGTTCTCAGGGAGCAAAGTGTGTGTGGGGGGGGGGGTTGGTGGGCAGTAGCCAGCTAGTCAAAGATAGTCCTATCTGATGTCCCTAGAGGCTGGCAGGGCCAGCAGGCTTCGCCAGGTGGTCAGCAGCTTTCTCAAGGCATGTGGACTCCTGGGAAGCCTCTACTTTTTCATCTGCTCCCTGGACATTCTCAGCTCTGCTTTCCAGCTACTAGGCAGTGAGTAGTCAGGTGGGAGGTCAGGGTGGGGATGGAAAATCCGGCATTTTACAGCCTGGTTGCATCTCCCTGTGGGGAATAGGCAAAATGGCTGGAGACATTTTCAAAGACAATGTGGTGCTGTCCAACCCTGTGGCCGGCTTGGTCATTGGTGTGCTGGTCACAGTCCTTGTACAGAGCTCCAGCACATCTTCCTCTATCGTGGTCAGCATGGTGGCCTCTAAGTGTGAGTGCACCTCTCTTTCCCAGGGCAGTGGGGGGTGGGAGAGGTTGGTGAGCAGGCATTGCTGAAATGGCACCCCTACAGTGCTGACTGTTCAGGTGTCTGTGCCTATCATCATGGGTGTCAACGTGGGTACTTCCATCACCAGCACTCTGGTCTCAATGGTGCAGTCAGGGGACCGGGATGAATTTCAGAGGTGAGTAATGGCTGAAGAGCCAGGTTGGTTCTGCCTTAGCCTCAGTGGAGGCTGCTCAGGCAGACAGCCTGCCCTGTGTGACTGCAGGGCCTTCAGCGGCTCAGCTGTGCATGGCATCTTCAACTGGCTCACAGTATTGGTAATGCTGCCACTGGAGTGTGCCACCGCAGCATTAGAGAAACTGAGTGAGCTGGCCCTGGGTGCTGCTAGCCTGCAGCCAGGGGGGCAGGCCCCCGACATCCTCAAGGCACTGACTCGGCCTTTCACAAACCTCATCATCCAGGTGAGGACAGGTGTACCAGAGGAAGGTACCTGCGCCTGGCTGACTGCACAGGAGGCAGAAGCCCTGTCTTGGATGGGGACAGAAGAGGGTTTAAGTTTATAATAGGCTGAGGGATAGGAATGCCAGACACATAATCATGCCCCCTTTGTCTACCAGCTGGATAGCAGCGTGATTACTGGCAGTGTTACCAGCAACAGCACTAACAGCAGCAGCCTGATTAAGCACTGGTGTGGCTTCAGGGGGGGAGTCGGTGAGGTGCCTCTGACCCTATCCCTCATTTGACCTCTGACCTGCTGAATCGTCCCACCCACTTGATTGTGAGCCTTCTGAATCTCTCTCTGTCTGCCTACTGTGAGCCTGGCCTGAGTCCTCCCTATCCCTCAGCCCCAGGGAAGCCATGAGGAATGTGGCCCTGGCCTCTTCAGCTCTTGCACACAGAGAAACAGCTCAGCATCTCCAGAGGAGGACAGACTGCCCTGTGAGCACCTCCACCTGTCCCACCCCATACCCTGCTTCCTGCTCTGACTCTCCCCTACTCACCACCCTGCCCTGCCCTACCACAGGCCACCACCTGTTTGCGGGCTCAGAACTCACAGACCTGGCTGTGGGCTTCATCCTGCTGGCGGGCTCGCTGCTGGTACTCTGTGTCTGTCTGGTCCTCATTGTTAAACTGCTCAACTCTGTGCTGCGGGGCCGCATTGCACAGGCTGTGAAGACTGTTCTCAATGCAGGTGGGTGTAAGGGCTCCTGGGTCTGGGATGGACAGGGATTTAAGAATCACCCAGCCTCCACCTTGCACTCCTGCAGAGTTTCCCTTCCCCTTTGGCTGGCTCAGCGGCTACTTGGCCATCCTCGTTGGTGCAGGCCTAACCTTCTTGCTTCAGAGCAGTAGTGTCTTCACAGCTGCCATTGTGCCTCTCATGGGTGAGCCAAAGTGGGCTTGGGGTTGGGGGAGCTGAGCTGGGGCCTCCTGCTAACCCTTCATTCCTCCAGGGGTTGGGATGATCGACCTGGAACGGGCCTACCCCCTATTCCTGGGCTCCAACATTGGCACCACCACCACAGCACTGCTGGCTGCCTTGGCCAGCCCTGCAGACATGTTACTCTTCGCAGTTCAGGTACAGCCTCAACCATCTCCCTGTCCACCGCACATACCCTGTTTTCCTTGGACTCCTCAGACTCTGACCATAGGCCAGCAGCTCCACCTCTCAGACCCATGGGGACATTGCAGGGACCTCAGAGCCCAGGCCTCCGTTCTTCCTTTCCAGGACTGCTTTCCCAGAATGACCTGTGGTCATCTCCTGCCCTTTGTCCCTCTATCATTGACAGACCCCAGATTCCCTGAAGGACCCTTGCTCCTCTGGCCCCTCCATCCTGGACTCTTCACTGTGTCCCGCTGGGGTATCCAAGTGTGGTTGTCTGGTCCATGCCTGCAATGTGACTTTCCCAAATTCCTGTTCCTCCATGTACTAAGCTCCTGTCTTCCCAGACTCCATCCTGGGGATGCTCCAGCTCAGCTGTGCTAGCTCCAGCATGCCACCGGCTCAGCTGTGCTAGCTCCAGCATGCCACCCGAGCTGAGATACAGTTCTGCTTCTGAGTTGCCTCTTCCTAACCCCAAATCTCCCAGCTCTGTGCCTTAACCCTATCCCATCTCAGACTCTCTAAATCACCTCGTCTTTGGTCCACTGCCCTGACTCTAGAGTCCCTCTGCCCAGGACAGGATCGGGTTCTGAAATCTTGGATTGCACTGGCTGCTGCTCACAGGGAAAACTGAGCCTAGCTCTCCCTGCTTCCCACTTGTACCTTTGTGTCTGCCTCTGTGTCATCTTTGTCACTTAGACCCCCTGAGCCTGCACCATTCTCTCCCAGACTTCTGGACTGGGCTCATTCACATAAGGCTCTATGTCCTGTTCCCTGCCTACCTCCCATTGTCTCTGATAGCAGCAGGGATGTGTTACCACACAAGGGTGCTGACCTAAGCCTCTAATTCCTAAAATTCGGGGGAGGGGAATATGGTGAATAAGAGCCTACTCTGGCTAGACTCTGTTGTCCTAAGTGGTCTGTCTGAAGCACTCAGCAGGACACAGCAGAGAAGCTTCAGACTTGACCAGAGTAAGGAAAGGCACAGTTTCTAAAGAGCCCAGTTTCTCACTGGTCCAAGTTTCTCACCCCCTCTTGCTCTTCCTGCCTACCAGGTCGCTCTCATCCACTTCTTTTTCAACCTGGCTGGCATACTGCTGTGGTACCTGGTGCCTGCCTTGAGACTGCCAATTCCACTGGCCAAGCACTTTGGAGGCCTGACAGCCCAGTACCGCTGGGTGGCCATTGTCTATCTACTATTCAGCTTCCTGCTGCTACCCCTAGCAGCCTTTGGACTTTCCCTGGCAGGGGGCTCAGTGCTGGCTGCAGTGGGGGGTCCTCTGGTGGGGCTGGTGCTCCTAATCATCCTGGTTAATGTCCTGCAACGACACAGACCATCTTGGCTGCCTCGCCGTCTTCGATCCTGGGCCTGGCTGCCACTCTGGCTCCATTCTCTGGAGCCCTGGGACCGCCTGGTGACTGGTTGTTGCCCCTGCAGGGCCTGCAGCAGCTCCCATATGACCAGCAAAGTGGCTCACTGCTATGAGAACCCACAAGTCATAGCTTCTCAGCAGTTGTGAAAAGTGGGTGCCATGGCCCATCAACCCAGTCCCACTAGCTTCAGGGCATTGCCAATCTTCCCTGGGGTTGAGGGGAGGCTACACATAAATGTTTTAGTCTCCTGCTTCCTCTCCTTTGCAAATAAACAAGGTTACTGTTGAGGAGTGTTGACCTTTTCTCCTAGATGGGGTTGCCTGAGAAGCTATCTATCCCAACGCTGAGTGGAGATGGCCAAGCAGCGCCATGCTGCCCCTAGCGGAGACTCGAGATTAGGATGGTGTTCCTCCCTAAGTCCGCGGCTTGTTTATTTCTGTGGTGGCTGGTGACAGCCGGTTTACAGGAGGCCTTCCGGCAGAGAGCTGCCTGGGAAGGCTGGGCAGGGGAGAGAGTCCAAGTTCACATCGAGAGGGAGCCTGAGATTCTCCAGCAATGGGTGTGAGGAAGCTGCAGTTGAGTAATAGGACTTTTACCGAGTTGTACAAAAAAAGGCTGACTTTGCGTCCGGCGGGCAAGCTTGGTCAGGCGTGGTCTCCCTAGCCGCCAGGGGGCACCCTACCTCCTGCAGGGATCCTGAACAGCAGGTTCAGACTAGGCCCAGACTTGTCCAGGTGGCTTCCTAGGACTTGCCCATCTAGGTGAAAGTTTATAAGGCCTAGGCACCATTTTCTTTGCCTGGGTGCCTAAGAAAGGACTTGGGAAAGGGTGGGGCTCCTGCCCTCCTCCTTCTCTCCTCCGGATGGTCTGGTTTCAAACTGGAAGGTTTGTCCTACATTCAACAGGTAACTGGACACCAGAGAAGAGGCAGCGACCTCTCACCACCTCCTACAGTTTAAGGCCGTTCACAGCCTTAATCCCACCCCTCTCACACCACCAAAGAGAAAGCAACCCAAACTCAGGCACATGTTATAGCAATCAGAGCCAGAGTGGCGCTGACAGGGATCCCTTTTGGTTTGCCCATTTCAGCGTTCAGGCATCCAGCCTTTTGACATTGAAACATATTGTCATCTGCGAAGCTCATGATAGAGGGCGATGTGATTGAGTTACAACAAACAAAACCCTCATGAGTTCTTGAGTTTGAGCTGGCTGGCTTATAACTATTCTTGCCCACATGTGGCCCCCAGGACGCATCGGTATGAATTTTCTTGGCCTAAAACTTTTCCTTGTACCTCCAACCTTCAGTCTTGCCTAGCTACACTGAGTCAACAGGTATGGATAGCATTCAGGGAGACTAAGCCTGGAGAGCCCCTAGAGCCATTCATCAATTGCCCAAGGGTTCTATCCTTGTTGTATGTGTGTGAGGGAGATTGTTTTAAATTACTTCAGATTTATGTGCGTGAGTGGTTTGTTTGTTTGTTTGTTTGTTTTTTGGTTTTTCGATACAGGGTTTCTCTGTGTAGCCCTGGCTGTCCTGGAACTCACTCTGTAGACCAGACTGGCCTCGAACTCAGAAATCCGCCTGCCTCTGCCTCCTGAGTGCTGGGATTAAAGGAGTGCGCCACCACTGCCCAGCGTACGGGCAGTGTACTACTTCTGCCTGGTGATGTTGGAGGTCAGAAGGTGTCAGATCACCCGGATAGAGGAATGGTTGTGAACCACCAAGCCCTCTGCCAGAGCACTAAGAGCTCATAATCACTGAACCACATCCTGTGTGTTCCCCTCTATCCCCCATACACACTGCGGGTGCCTCCGTGGCCCTTTCTGCCCTTTTAGACCGTCCCGGGTCCTCTATGTCCTTAGCCTTTACCATCACTCAGGTTCTGGGCCATTCCCTACCCCCAGCTCCTAGGCTTCCTAGGCCTAGAATTTACGATGTCCACCAAGAGAACTGACTGAGCCGAGGACCTGGAGAGATGAGCTCCAGCAGGGACAGAGCAAGGTCTGTGCACTGCAACCTTAGTTCACCTACTTTTGTGATGGATTGAAGGGTGCTGTTACACAGCCTCACAGTGTTCTCTGATGTTCTAGAGGAGGGGTGGAGCCAGGCTGCGTCTCTGGAAGACCCACTGAGGGAGTCAGTGAGGCCTAGTCCACAGGGGAAGCACCTTGGCACCTCTCCTTCCGGGGTGAGGGGAGGCCTTCCACAAAAGCTGACCACAGGGTCCTTTAAGGCCACAGAGACTGTCTGCCTGCTGCTCCTGCCTGGCAGTAATGCACCCTCCCACTGGGACCATGGCCACCAGTAAACAGAGCCTTCCTTGTGTAGTCTCTAACAGCTGTAGACTGGGGGGTAGGGCAGGCACCCGATGCTCCCACAGCTTGTTCTGCCTTGCTTCCCTGCTCCCCTGGCCAGCTCTGTGCACATCTTGTCAGGCTATAGACTCCAGGACTTCTTGCTATACTGGGTCTTCTTTCCTCACTGGCACAGGAGAACTCTTGACTTACAGTAAAGATCTAGAGTATCTTCCCCTACCAGCTGTGGGCAGCCACTGCCCTTGGTGGGCTTATGCTATTTTGTTTGTACCTATTGGCTAGCTTGGGACCCAAACATCTCAAAGAAGCCCAGGAAGCTCTTTGTTAAAATAGAGAACTGCTTCCTTCTCAGATGTGTGCTGCTTATGAGAGTCTAGTGGTTAAGTCGACATCTTGGCAGCTAAGCTACTCTGTAGGGCCCAGTATCTTCAACTCAGATATTCTAGGTCTCAATGACATTCTAGGCATTGAGATAACCCTCAGCCAAAAAGCAACCTGGTACCTCACACACATTTAAACCTCCTGAGGTATGGGTCCTGTCAGTGTGGTCAACAGAACTCAGCCCACCCTTCCCGAACTACTCTTCTGGGGAAAGGGCAAGACAGGTCTTGCTAGATGCTGGCACACTGGTTGGTAAGGTAAGTATGAACAACAGGACTGCATCTTGTATCGAGCAACAGACTGCGGCTGCTTAGGATACAGGACTCTGCTTGTCCTGATGTTCTTTGACTGGTGACATGGTTGGTACTTGGGTACCACAACTAACAGGGATTGCCTAACACCCTTAGTTTTGGAGGTAGTTCATCTCCAAAGCCAGACATACAGAAGCCTGGTGGCTAGACTGGGACAGACACCATAATGTAACATTCCTTTAAAAAGTTACAAGTCAGACATGGGGACTAAGAACTATAACCCTTGCATTCTGGAGACTAAGGCAGAATTGCCTTGAGTTCAAGGCCAGTCTGAATTCCAGGTTACAGGCTAGAAAATCTGCTTCGTGTAAACAATGGCATAGAGAAATTACCAACTAGACTATTTCATGGGCAAAAAGATATTGGGGATCAAGATGCTAAGGCCACTGGTGGGGGGAGCGGAGCAAATGGAGGAAAAGGATTGATTTGGAGCTACTTGCCTATAACAGAAATAGTTGATTTGGGCGGGAAGGTTAACGTTAAGGTGAACAGAAATCACCTTAAGAGATCTGCTCTTCTGGTAAACAAAAACCTTTAAGCTTGTTTACCCGGCCAAGTCCTGTTTAGGACAATGTCAGCACTGCCATTTTGGGGTAGGGGTGCTTTGGACTTGACGCTGAAAAAAAAAAGTATAGAAATATGTACATGTATTGTTCTCCAAGCGATCCATTACAGGATAGGGACTTGCACACGTTTGTTTGTTTGTTTTTCCCTCTCACAGTCATGGCCAGGCATGCCCAGCCCTGTAGTCTCCATGCAGCTCTGAGCGCACTTGGAGCTCAGGGCTCCAAGGAGACCGGCTCCAGGCCAGCAGGTTTCCACAACATCTAGTGCGGCCGAAGGGGCGGAGGGATGGTCCTCTCGGAGCGAGAGGACCCCGCGCCTGCCCAGTGCGTCCCGGGAGGGCCCAGCGCCTCCGCCAGAGCCTATTATTGTTAGTGTTTCAATTCGCCTCAACTGGGAAGTTTGCAAGGTGTATTGCGGACCGCAGTGCCCGAGGCTCCTTTCTCTTCCCAGCGGCAGCTGCTACACTTTCCAAGCTGCCCGAGCCCAAAAACCTCGGAAAAGTCGCCCCCTCCCTTTCATCCGGAAGCTGGCTTTCCACGTCCCGCCCGCGCGCTGCACTGCGGCGGTTACCAGGACGCCAAAACAGCGCAGCCAATAGTGTCAGGCTCTCGGAGTGCTCCCAGGAGGCAGCCAATGGGAGTGCAAATCAATCATTTGAAACACCCAATGGATTGAGCACTGCGGCTCCAGGGCGGGGATTGTGATAGGGAGAACCTCAGGCAGGACTGACCAATAATGAGCGTATATCGTTGGGAAGGCGGGCCCTAGACCGCTAGATTGACGGAAAAATAGCCAATCAAACAAGGGTAATTCGAGGCCTCGTTCTGAAGGCCCAATCCTATGCTGGCGAGGGCGGGTCATAAGAGGTATATAAATCTTGGCAGAGCGTCGGTTGTAGCACTCTGTGCGCCTGCTCCTCCCTAAGCGTTTCTCCTCTACAGCCGCTCCGCAGTCGCCGCCGCCATGAGGGAGATCGTGCACCTGCAGGCTGGGCAGTGCGGCAACCAGATTGGCGCCAAGGTAGGAGACTAGGTTTCTGCGGGACGGACGCCACTGGGACGGCCAGCCGGGGAAGATGGCGGAAGCGGCCGCAGCGTCGCCCTTCATTGCGTCCTGGTTACCGGCATACGCTGGGCCGAGACGTATTGCGGGTGGCTGGTGGCGGTGGGGCGGATAGTGCGCGGCCCTTAGGGATCCGTCGCCCAGGCGCTCTTGAGGCCGGAGTGGAGTGGGGTGGGGGGAAGGGCCAGCCGCACCCATCCGGGGCGGGGCTGCCTTGGAGCGCACCGGCCGGCGTGACTCAGCTAACGCCCGACTCCCTTGCAGTTCTGGGAGGTAATCAGCGACGAGCATGGCATTGATCCCACTGGCACTTACCACGGAGATAGCGACCTCCAGCTGGAGCGCATCAACGTGTACTACAACGAGGCCACCGGTAAGGCTCCTCTACCCCGTCCATCCTCCTGACCACTCTTCCAGTTTGAGCACACTTGACACCCTCCTGTCCCACCAGGTGGCAAGTATGTGCCCCGCGCCGTGCTCGTGGACTTGGAGCCCGGCACCATGGACTCGGTGCGTTCGGGGCCCTTCGGGCAGATATTCAGACCTGATAACTTCGTCTTTGGTGAGTGTGGACCGGGCTTGCTACCCGTGAGGCTCAAAGGTCAAGGGGCTGACCTAAAGTTTCTGCTTACTAGCCGCCCAGGTGTACACTTTCTTGCCCTCTGAGTCACTCCCTTAGCTGAAAGTAGCTTTAGGAGGAAGGTCCAGCTGTCCTCGGTGGAAGGTCCAGCTGTCCTCGGTAGGCTAGTTGCCAGTAGAGAGTATGAGCAAACCTGACCTAGTGGCAGGGGCACCTGTGCTCTCCTTGAATATTGGCAGGGGTGCCTTTGGAAATATTTACTGTCTTAGCATTAGTGTGTTCTGTACATCTGTGGTCTGTCCCACCCACCCCTCATGCAAGCCCCCTCCCCCCCCCAACGCAAGGATCTATGTATCCCTGGCTGTCCTGTAACTTTAGACCAGGAAGGCCTTAAACTCAGCTACCTGCTTCTGTCTCTCAAGTTCTGAGATTAAAAGCACAGCACACACACCCCCTTTTTTTTAACAGGGCAGATTGTTGTGGGTCTGTACACTTTATTTAGCGTCAGCTCATGCCATTTGGCCCCTTAGGCACATATCTAGTGACCTGCTGTTTTCTCTTACAGGTCAGAGTGGGGCTGGGAACAACTGGGCCAAGGGGCACTACACAGAAGGTGCAGAGCTGGTTGACTCGGTGTTGGACGTTGTGAGGAAGGAAGCTGAGAGCTGTGACTGCCTGCAGGGCTTCCAGCTGACCCACTCCCTGGGTGGGGGGACTGGGTCTGGGATGGGTACCCTCCTTATCAGCAAGATCCGGGAGGAGTACCCAGACAGAATCATGAACACCTTCAGTGTGGTACCTTCCCCCAAGGTGTCGGACACAGTGGTTGAGCCCTACAATGCCACCCTTTCAGTCCACCAGCTGGTTGAAAACACAGATGAGACTTATTGTATTGATAATGAAGCACTCTATGACATCTGCTTCAGAACCCTAAAGCTGACCACACCCACTTATGGTGACCTGAACCATCTAGTGTCCGCCACCATGAGTGGGGTAACCACTTGCCTGCGATTCCCTGGCCAGCTAAATGCTGACCTGCGGAAACTGGCTGTAAATATGGTGCCCTTCCCTCGCCTGCACTTCTTCATGCCTGGCTTTGCCCCCCTGACCAGCCGGGGAAGCCAGCAGTACCGTGCCCTGACAGTTCCTGAGCTCACCCAGCAGATGTTTGATGCCAAGAACATGATGGCTGCCTGTGATCCCCGCCATGGGCGCTACTTGACTGTGGCTGCCGTGTTCAGGGGCCGCATGTCTATGAAGGAGGTGGACGAACAGATGCTTAACGTCCAAAACAAGAACAGCAGCTACTTTGTTGAGTGGATCCCCAACAATGTGAAAACAGCTGTCTGTGACATTCCACCTCGGGGCCTAAAAATGTCTGCCACCTTCATCGGTAACAGCACTGCTATTCAGGAGCTGTTCAAACGCATCTCAGAGCAGTTCACAGCCATGTTCCGACGCAAGGCCTTCCTGCACTGGTACACTGGTGAGGGCATGGATGAGATGGAGTTCACCGAGGCTGAGAGCAACATGAATGACCTGGTGTCAGAGTACCAGCAGTACCAGGACGCCACGGCTGAGGAGGAGGGGGAGTTTGAGGAGGAGGCTGAGGAGGAGGTGGCTTAGAGCCGGCTTAGTCACTGTGGCATGGGAGCAGTGTGAACTCTTTATTCATTCACAGCTTGTCTACTAGCCATGTCCACTGTGCGTTTGCTGTCCTGTGTCCTGACATCACTTGTACAGATACCACCATTAAAGCAATTCATAGTGTATGGCTTCGCCTCTCCAGTTCCTTCTGATAGGCTTTTCGGGTGCTGTTACCGAATGTCAATGCATAGTTGTCCTGCATGGCTGCAAGGAAGAAAGGCTTAAGCTGAGTTCCTGGGATTAGCACATTGGAGAGGTCAGTGCAGACTGTGCACTACAATACCTTCTCTAGAATCTAGGCATGGAGTAGCCAAGTCCAAACTGGGACTCTGGCCAGTGAGCCAGCAACTGATTATCAGCAAGTGTGGAGGATAAAGCAGGACCATTTGGCCCTGTCACAGGTTTGGTGTGTAGTGTAAACTTGTCCCTTTGAAGTAAGTATGGGCTTCTGGTAGGGAGCAATACTCACATGGGATGAAGCCCATGTAGAAAGGAATCAGGCCTTGGCTTCGGTAGATGGTGTTTGGCCAGTGGGTCCTAGGCAGCCTTTCACTCAGTGCACAGACTGGGTGTCTGAACACGAACTGGAGAAAGGGGTATGTGTTTACCTTCATTGGTGACCTTCCCCATCTGATGACCCCACCTGACCTTACTAGGGTAGGGAATCAAACCTTACCACTATGTGAACAGCCCCAAGCCTCAACAAGCTTGGCATCAAGGATGACCCCTGGGAACGGATCCATAAGGTGGGAGTGGGAGCAAGACTGCAGGGAGGCGTAGCCTATTTGAGGTATGTGAAAGCCAGGCTAGGACCATGCTTTCCTACCTGCTTCTTGTCAAAGTCATCCATAGCTTGTGTGACTCCATCACGGTAATTCATGCCCATTACCCAGGCAAACCGGGGAACAAAGCCAGCATAACCTAGAGATGGGTGGATGATAGGCTTAGGGCATATCTTTTACACGCTTCCAAGTGTGTCGAATGCTAAGCCCCTTTATCCCTGAAATTCCAGCTGTTAAGCCCATTACATACCTAAAGACTGGGCCAGGCTGTGGTGGCGCACACCTTTAAACCCTCGGGAGGCAGAGGCAGGCGGATTTCTGAGTTCGAGGCCAGCCTGGCCTACAGAGTGAGTTCCAGGACAGCCAGGGCTACACAGAGAAACCCTGTTTCAAACAAAACAAAAAACCCAAAACACCACCTCTTTGGGAGCAGCTGGGCTAGTTTAAGAAAACGTTAAATATGAGAGGCTTACCTGTTCTCTGTGTAGGACAGGGCCCAAGTAGCAATCCCTCAGTTATCTTGTCTGGACCCTTGGAACCTTGTGGGAAACAGCTCAGGTAGCCAACGCTTACCTGAGATGGCCTTGCGTTGGATTAGATTGGGGTGGTCTAGCTGGGGCAGTCGCTGGAATCTGCCCACATCTATTGTCTCCTGTGGGGGGTGTGGAGGCAGGTACTCATCCCTCCTGCAGTGGTAGAGCTGGAACAGGGAAGTGCAAATTACTACTACATAGCTTCCACCTGGGGAGGGAGTGGGGACAGTAGTGACAGGAGCCCCAGGCCAGAGTCTCCAGTTACCTGGTGGTGTCTCCCTGGGGTCTCCTGAAGAGGTGCTGCATTCTTCCAAGCCTCCTCCCCATATGCCAGCAGTAGACCTGGATGGCCCAGGTCTCTAGCTTCCCCCTTTCTGCCTGGAGGGCATGGTGGGTAGGGGGGGTAAGGCATGAAGCCTGCAGGCAGTGGTCCCTGTCTGGATATGTTCTCTACCCGTGGCGACCCCTGGGTGTCCACCTCCTGGCGTGGGAGCTGACCCAGGATCTCAAAATTCTTGTAGGGTTTCAGACCTGTACAGACAGGGTAGTCCTTGAGCCATGTAGGAAGGAGGGTGGAGCCCCAATGGAGGCAGAGCTAGGTGGGATTCCCACCCTTAGACGTGAAGCTCACTGGTATAGTGGGGGATGTAAGGCTCTGTCAGGTCCCTGCATGGGATCCATGGTGGCTTGGATTTGCTGAAGTCCTCAATGAACTTAGGCTTGGACATAGGTGACAGAACAGAGCAGGGGCTCTTCTGTATGCTGGGATCTGTGAGCAACTGTGCCGTGGTGCGGCCATAGGTGTTTCCCACTTGGTAGCGCAGTTGAGGATAGAAACCAGCATAACTGTGGAGAGAAGCAGGGAGGAACCACTCCTGCAAGTTAATTAGCAGCCATTGGACATGCGGTTACCAGCCTCTGCTGACTACATGCAGGTCATGGAAGCACCTGACTCCTGGGCCTCCTGGGCCTCAGGGTCAGCATATGCCACATCTTTACTGACATCACTACTCTCAGATTGTCCTTCACAGCAGACCCATATACCCCGGCAGTTCTCTCAGTTTCTGTGCACAGGTGGTTTGCCCGCATGTATGTCTGTGCTCCACATGTGCATCTAGTGCCTGTGGAAGTCAGAAGAGGGGGATGGAACCCCTGGAACTCGAGTTATAGATGGTTATGTAGCTACCATGTGGATGCTGGGAGTTGAACCTACATTATCTAGAAGACTTGTGAATGCTTTTAATAGCTGAACCATCTCTCCAGCCCAGCACCTGCCTATTCTCAACACTCCTGGCTCACCCCACAGTCAGCTCCAAAAGAGACCAATTTTGAAAGGAGGTATATAGGTCCTTCAGTTAATTCCCTATCTTCTGTGGTCCAACGTTGCACTTAAATCTGTGTAGGTATGCACACACAGGAGGGATTTTGATTTTATTTATTTTGCAGTGCTGGAGAGTTTGCATGTGTATGCTAGGCAAGCACCCTACCTCTGGTAACACCTTGTCTGGTTTTGTTTAATTGGCTTCCACTCATCCCATCTCTAACCCACTTCCTTTTCCTGTGGAGAGAAAGTCTAGCGTTTGCTTACCCAGTCTCTGCCAGCTATTTGGCTGCCATAGTTTTTGCCCTTGACAGACATGCTGGCCATCTAGTACTGCATTCAGGTTGAGGCCACAGGGAGGGCAAAGCCCAGCCTTCCTCTACAGTTCCACCTGTCCCAGAGCTCTTCATCCCTGACAGTCTCTAGTCCATTTTAGTAACCCTGGCATTGGGCCTCTTCAGCACTGGTCCTCATCCTCTTGGAGTCCAGGAAGCCCCAGCCCTACTGCAGTCCCTTTTCCCCAGCCCCAACCTTTCTCTCTGTAGAGCTCCCCGCTCTTACCCAGGGATGTAGTGGGGTTCTGGAGTGAAGAGGTTGTGTTTCTGAGTAGCTGTCATTTGCTTTGACTCTGTCCTTGCTGGTTCAGCCCTGTGTCCGCCTTCCTTCCCTGAGGAGACCTGTTGCCTGGTAACCATTGTGAAGGGGCCAGCATTATGGACCCTGTGAGCACTCCCATCTTACAGCAGCATCTCTGGTCCAAAGACCAGCTTGGGAGGTCCTGAGCAAGGTAGGGGCCTTAGAAGGAAGCCCTACTCACCCAGAGTTCAGGAGCCAGGAGCGGAAAGTGGGTGGACTCTCACTACCCTCAGAGGCCAAGACCCAGGTGAAAAGCAGTCCCTACTTCATGATGGGGTCTTTACTCTAGTTCTTTTCCACTGAGGAAGTCAGCCCTGAGTCAGGTTTCCCAGATGGACAGCTGTGTGGACTCTCCAATGGGCTTGTTGTCCTGTAGTAAGACATTTCTAGCACTTAACAAATCCTCATTCTGTTTTTTAATGTAGAAAAACTTTGGGGGCTGAAGAGATGGCTTAGTGGTTAAGAGCATTGGCTGCTCTTCCAGAGGACCCAGGTTCAAATCCCAGCACCCAATGGTAGCTTGCACCTGTAACTCCAGTTCCAAGGGATCTGACACCCTCACACAGATGTACATACAGGCAAAACACACCAATGAACATAAAATAAAAGGTCTGTCTTCGATGCTGTTGAGGTGGCTTGGAGGTAAAGAAGATCATGAAGCCAGATGCCTGAGTTCAGTCCCACGAACTCACCACATGAAAGAGAACCCACTTCCAAAAGTTGTCCTTCGGCTTCTACTAACACACACTAGCAAATGAAGCCCCATTTAATAACAAAAATCCTTGTTGCGTGTATGTGCAGATGTGTGCAGAGCCCGGTGGTTATCTTCTAGTGCTCCTCTGGAACACTGTCCGTGTTGTCTAAGGCAGGCTCTCTCATTGGTATCTGAGACTTACTGATTAAGCTGGGCTGGCTAACCACTGAGCCCAAGGATCCATCTCTCTACTTCCCCAACACAAATTTATGAAACAAATTTTGACTGGGTGTACACGTGTGCTGTGGCACTGTGGAGGTCAGAAGACAGCTTTTGGGGAGCTGGTTATCTCTTCTACCTGTGGGTTCTGGGGAGTGAAGTCAGGATTTGATGGCAAGTACCTAAGCTTTTATGTGCACGCTGGTGATGCAAACTAAAGTCCCCACGCTTGCACAGACAGCACAGCTGAGCTATCCCCCCAGCTTTTAGGTAAACTTTATAACCATTAAATGTATATAGCATAAAGGGGGGGGGAGTAGCAGATTCTCCTCCATGTCAAATCAGCATAATGGCAGGCAGAGTAAACTTTGCAACAACTGTTATGCACAGATAATTCCTCATACAAGACTCGTGCAGGGCTAGAGACATGATGGCTCACTCGACTTCAGCACTCAGATCCAGGTATTTCACAGTTACCAAAGCGCCTGGCCTCTGATCATCTGCACTCAGGTACATAAACCTACACACAGACGTACACACACGTAGTTACAAATACTAATGATAAAAAATGAGCTGGGCATAGTGGCACCTAGCAGCTGGGAGGCAGAGGCAATTTGATCTTTGAATTTAGCCAGCCTGGTCTACAGAGTGAGTTCCAGGACAGCCAGGGCTACACAGAGAAACCCTGCCTAGAAAAACCAACAACAAATAAATTCAGGTGATTTTTTTTTAAGTTGCATTAAAAATAAATCTTTAAAAAAATCTTATGAAATATTAAAAATTAACCATCCAATATTAAAATGCAAATGTAAGCACAAGTATTTGAAAATCAAACCAACCCACAACCCTTAAACCCTTAGAGGTTTCTACCCGAATCAAGTAAGTGCGCCTCCATTGCTGGTGATGGAAGTTTCTAATGTGGGTCCACAGTTCGCTAATGTAGATCAAGTCTAAACAAGACACTGCTTCCACCACCCTAATGAAGTGCTCTGAAACTAGACAAAGGTACATGGTGGTTATGGGACTAGAGGGGTGTGGGAGAGCTCTTGTTGATTTTTAGAAGATCCAGGTTCAATTCCACACCCACATGGTAGTTCACAACCGTGTGCCACTCCACTTCCAGGGGATCTGATGCCCTCTTCCGACCGACACAAGTGGTACACCACCCACATACCAATTCTTGAGACAAAAACAGACACACGTGTAACACCATCACAGCTGTATGTGTTTGTTATGTAGCCCAAGCTGACCTTGAACTTGTAGTGATCCTACCGCCTCAGCCTCCCAAGTGCTGCAATTCCAGGTGTGGGCCACCATGCCCAGCTCCACAGCAATATGAATATGTATGCTAGAGGCCAGAGGTTGATGTTGGGTGTCTTCCACAGTTGCTCCGTATCTTAGTGTTTTTGAGATATGGTTGGTCTCACAGACCCTGGAGTGCTTTGGTGCAGTTTGATTGGCTGAGGAGTGAACCAAGGATCCTCCTGTGTCTGTCTCCCCAGAGCTGGGACGCAGAGGAGCACACCTGGATTTTACTGCTCCTGGACATGCAACTCTGGCTGTCACAAGGCATTACACACGGCAGGCACTTATCAAGCCATCCCCATCCCCACAGCAGAATTTTTTACAGGGAGGAACTGGAGTCACATAAGTGACAAAAACTGCTTCTTCAGAACCCTGCACACCAGGTACCTTAACACCATCAATTACGTTCTCAGAGGACACTGCGAAGTGCGGGAGGAGGCTCCAGGCAGCCTGTGGTCCCTTTGTCCAAATCAAATCTGTTTCTTCATGTCTCCGTCCGTCTATCCAGAAAAGTGTCAGTCAGGACCAGTGCTAAAGGGAGAGGTCCAGAAAGGGAGAGACCCCATCATGGTAGAAGAGGGTGGAGGCGGCTTTGTGGGCAAGGTGTTTTTGTCTGAGGCCTGCTTGGGAATGGCTGGGGCTAAGGTCTGTGCTAGGACAGCCAGACCAGCCAGCATCAGAGGCCACTCAGTATTCCATCTGGGCACAACCTAGTCACCTAATACATTCTGGCCTTCGAGCGTCTGTGCCTGCAGGTAGAGGCAGAAGACATGTTCTTATAACTAGCTCCACCTGGACTGGCCAGACCAGTAGCTAGGCCTCAGTTGCTTTACTGTGTTTCCCCATGATGGGGTTTGCTGCAGAGGCAGCTGCTCTTTCTCCTCAACTGTCTTTCTCCCTATATACCCTTTCAATTGACCCTCACACATGGAGCCATCCTGCAGGGCTTGGCCCTGCCCCTTCTTTACCTAGGGTGGGGTCCCAGACTTCCCAGAAGTACTGTTAAGAGTGGACTCAAGCCCCCAGTAAAGGGAAAAAGGGTTGGGACAGGTTAGAAGCTGTCTTGACCAAGGCTGACCTGGGTGACAGTCTCAGCAGGTAAGGAGGGGTACTAAGGGTGGAGCTCCTGCGGGAGAGCCCCTCCTGATCTGGACAATGGTCCTTTTCTAGGGCGCCCCCAGCAACAGAGGGGAGGGGCATAATCCAACAGTGAGGTCACAGAGCCCAGCAGTGCTTTCTGGCAAAGGAGCCCAAGCCCCAGAATGAACTTTGACCAGAAGGCTGTGAAATTCCTGGCAAATTTTTACATCAATGGAGGCAAACACTGGACTCGGGGTCCCCTGAGTCAGAAACCTCTTCATCCCACCCAGTAATTTCAGAGGATAGTGGATGGGGGAGAAGTGGAGGAGGGGACAACCCAGTGGGAAGACCCTGAGGATCGATGAACAGTGGTTGTTGGCTTCCTTGCAGGCCCAACACTGCTGTGTTATGGTGGGACCAAGAGCTGGAGGCTGCCTTGGATGAGATGTGGTCCCCAAAGACGAAGAGAGCCCCAAGTGGCTTCAGGTTAAGAATAGGCACCCCCAATGAGTCCACACCTATCAGCACAGGGACTCTGAGGGAGCTGTGTGAGTGAGGGTCTTCACTCCCTCCCCAGGCCAGTATGGGGGCTGGGAAAATAGCTTTCTGCGAAGAAATGGGTCTAGAGCTTACTTTTTGCATCAGGGCTAGAGAGACGCCCTCCAATCCTGATGGACCTGGATGTCCCTGGCCCAGCCCAGTATGAGGTGCCCAATGTGTCTCTGCGAGAGTCCTCTCCACACCCCCAATACACCATCGGTCGCAAGTACACGGGTCGAGGTGCATGTCCCCACAACCCTGCCTATACCAGGGGAATGGGACCCTCCTGCCCTGAAAACCTCCCCACCGACCATCCACCTCACTGCAGAGGGTGGTGGCCGCAGGGCATGGCAGACCATGTGGCTCCAAAGTGAAAGCCCCTTCACGCAGAAGACTGACTTCAACCGAGAGACAAAGGTAGGGATACTCTGTGGGCCAGGTAGCGGAAGAGTGGGAGAAGGGGCCGCCTTGAGGAGGTATTGATGTTGCGGGTGAAGAGGAGGTGAGGAAAGGAGGGGTCAGATGGCCTGTGGGAGGGGCTACGTGCCTGGGTTTGGCGTAGAGGGAGAACCATGGACTCGGAAAGCACAAAAGCCTGGGTCAGGCCTAGGAGGATAGGATGAAGCTAGGCAAGGAGTTTGCAGCGTCCTAACTCTTCATAGTGGCCATCGCCCGCCGAGTACACGCCGCTGAGCCAGCCTGCCTTCCCGGCCTTCAGCTTTGGAGGCCGCCGTCGCTCTACGGTCAAAATACCCGAGAGTCGTTTCCGCCCAGGGATGCTCCGAGCCCGAGGTCCTTGTAGCTATACCCCACTCTTGCCTCCCTCAAAGCCCTCAGGCGAGAAGCGACCCAGCCCCAACTCCTATAACATCCTTCCTGGGTGCCGTCTGCAGAGCACACGCTCACCTGCCTTTTCCATGAGCCGCTCCCCTGCGTTTGCATCCTGGGTCAGCTCCTGTAAGGAAGACCTAGAAAAAGAGGCTTGGCCTGCTTGGGGGTGGAGTGGGGCTTGAGCCGCAAGGGAGGGGGGCTGTGATGCTGGGGACTAGGATCAGCTTACTCTCTCTGCAGCCCGAACCCCAGGTCCAGCTGCCTACTATGTGGAAGACTGCTACAACTCACGCTTCCCGTCTCCACCTGGAGTAGTTATTCAAGGAGTGCGCAGACCTAAGCGCCACGACACAGGCCCCTTCTGCACACTGTAGGCCCATCGGGTAGAGATTGCAAAGCTGCCCTCTCTTGAGGCTTTCCTAGGCTTCCTTTGGAACTCTTGTCTGTAGCCTGGCTTTCTGACCCTCTAGACACCCCTCACCCACTCTTCTGGCTTAGGCTGTGCAACAGGAAGTCTTCCCAGAGTCTCCCTTCCCCCCACTATACTGAGATGCAAATGATTCTTCTGAAATGTGGTCTCTGGTGTACCTGGTTGCCCATCCTTTGTCCAGTAGGCTGTCTTGAATATGTGGCTTCCTGTTCCCTGGTATTTCTGGCTTTCTCTGTTTCTGCATGTTGTTCTTTTCTTTAGGATTGAAATGGCAGCCTGGGAACTAACCCTAAGCTCTCTGACCAAGGGATAGATTAGGAAAAGGACCCTGTAGCAATGTGGGACAACCTGATCCAGTCACTCAAGGTCCAGCATTTACCTGAGGATCAGAGCTGCTTGCTGGGCTGAGGAACTATTGGGATGGGATGGGAAGCCAGAACCTGGGGAGCTGTCATCTTCACACAGCCTTGCCTAGCCCACTGAGGTAGGACCCAGGGAATCAGTTCACCAGACACTGGCCCTGCTTCCCAGGAACTTTGACCTGAAGATTCAACTGGGTTTGAACAAGACTAACTTGTGTTCTGAGAACCCGAACCCAAAGCCTTCGGCCCTAGCCCCTGCCCAATGATGGTTCCCTCAGTACTGTTGACCTGCCTTTCTCCTTAGAAGGAGCCCCCTTCAGGAGCCTCACCTTGCAGCTCGTGATAGCAGTTTCTCCAGGGTCCTCTTCATATTTTCTTTCTTACCCAAACACAGATCTCACTAAAGAACATTTTAAAAATGCATTTTATGTGTATGGTGTTTTGCTTGCTTGTATGGTATGTGCATCATGTGTGCTTAGTGCCCAGGATACATTAGATCTCTTGGAACTGATGTTACAGAGTTTGCTATGTAGGTGCTGGAACTGAACTCAGGTCCCCTGCAACAGCAGAAAACGTTCTTAAATGCTGAGCCATTCCCCAGCTCTCAGAGCTGGTTTCTTTCTTTCTTACTGTCCTCCCCAGACAGGCCCTGGCTGTCTTGGAAACTACTACTCCTGAACTCACGGAGATTAACCTGGTTCTATCTCCCAAGTGCTAGGATTAAAGATATGCATCATTGCCAAGTATGACAGCACAAGCCTTTAATCCCAGCAGTCAGGAGGCAGAGGCAGAGGATCTGAGTTTGAGGCAACCTGGTCTAAAGTGTCCATGTGTCAAGGGAAAAAAAAAATTGTACCACTAAGCCCAAACCAGAACTCACTTAAAAAAGTTATTTTATTTATGCATATAAATGCATGTATGTCTGTATGCCACATGTATGCCTGGTGCTTGTGGAGGTCAGAAAAGGGCATTAGATCCCCTGGAACTGGCGTAGGTTCTGGAAGGATGAAAGTTTCTTAGGGCTGGAGCGTCAAGGCCTCTCGACAGGGGGTTGCTTCACATCCCGACCCCGCCCCTTGAGCGGATCTCACTACCTCTCACTGGGTAGCGGGTAGCAAGTCGCTGCCCGGAACCTGCGCGCGGCGGCGGGCGTTTTCCCGGGGCCTATTGGCTGCTGGACATAGGCAGTCAAGGGCGGAAGTGGGAGGTGTGGGCCCGTGCGCGCGGCCCTGCTGACGCCATCTGGCCACGCTGGAGGCGGCGGGCGAACGGGGCTTGGGGGGTCCTCGTGGCACCGTGGAGAGGGCTTCTGGGGCTCCGTCAGCGTCCGCTACGGCTCCAGCAGAGCGAGGCGGGGATGGGGTACACAGCCGAGCGGCCGCCGGAGCCGCGGCCATGTTCGCGGGGCTCCAGGACCTGGGCGTGGCCAATGGCGAAGACCTGAAAGAAACTCTGACCAACTGCACCGAGCCTCTCAAGGCTATTGAGCAATTTCAGGTGGGCAGGAGGGGCCCCGGCAACTAGGGAAGCTGGACACAGTTCGGCGCGCTCCCGACGCTTGGATGGAGGCGCTAAGGGTTCTGAGCCAGGAACCCGCTGAGTAACTCTGAGCGTTTTTCCCTTTCCACGGTTACCACGGCGGACCCGTGTATTCAGGGCATCCGTGGTTCCCGTGCTGACTTGGCTGCAGCCAAACAAAATGCGTACGCGTTTACCCTCTGCTTCTCCAGACAGAGAATGGCGTGTTGCTGCCTTCCCTGCAGTCGGCCCTTCCCTTCTTGGATCTACACGGGACACCGCGGCTGGAGTTCCATCAGTCAGTATTTGATGAGCTACGCGACAAACTGCTGGAACGAGTGTCAGCTATTGCCTCTGAGGGAAAGGCAGAGGAGAGGTGGGTCTTTACCAGGGAGCTGTGTATCTTTGTGAGTAGCGTTTATGGTCTCCATGGCTGCACAGCCCTACTTGTAGATGCAACCTTGCATGCATTTGTGGGACTCCCCTTCTCTGTATGTTCTGCATGTGGAGACCCACCTCCTCATCTGTGCATATCTGTGCAGGTACAAGAAGCTCGAAGACCTTCTGGAAAAGAGCTTTTCCCTGGTCAAGATGCCATCCCTACAACCAGTGGTGATGTGTGTTATGAAACACTTGCCCAAGGTGAGAGCTGTGGAGCCAGTCCTCCCAGGCTATGGGCTTAGTGCAGGCAGTTGCTTAGCTCCAGGAAAGTTTTATGAACTTGCCCCCCAGCAACCTCTGGGCACCTTCTCTGTATCACACACTTCCCCTGGTTGAGCCAAGTGGAAACACATTTGTCCCTTGAAGTGCAGGGTGAGTCTTTTCTGGGAAGAGGGCTGTGGGGATTCTGGATGTCTGAATTCACCTGCTAAGAGTTGGAGGTCCATCACAGGTGCTTGTTGCCGTGGTCTGTGGGCAGCTGAGGTCTCGTGGAGGGAGGTTTGGCGACACGGGCAGCACTTGCAGGGAACTGTGATGTTTACTGTGTAGGTTCCTGAGAAGAAGCTGAAGCTGGTGATGGCTGACAAGGAGTTGTACCGGGCATGTGCTGTGGAAGTGAAGAGGCAGATCTGGCAAGACAACCAGGCTCTCTTTGGTGATGAAGTCTCACCATTGTTGAAGCAGTATATCCTGGAGAAAGAGAGTGCGCTCTTCAGCACAGAGCTTTCTGTCCTGCACAACTTCTTCAGCCCCTCCCCCAAGACCAGGCGCCAGGGAGAGGTGAGAGGAAAGCAGGGTGTGCTCTGCAAGGCAGATACCTCCCGGGGTGTGGCCAGCCCTTCCTTCCTTGCCACTTCCCTGTGTGTAGCTTAGCCTGTTTCTATAAGCATGAGCTTGTATATGTAGCCTGGAAAAGGTTGGTTGGCAGAGGTTGAGGCAGGAGGATTGCTGTGAGTTTGAGGCCAGCCTGAGTAACAGCAGATCTCATCACAAAGAACTAAGAAGAAAAACACTGAATTCATCTTTTTACCTGTTATTCTTACCTCTTATTTATGTTGGCATTATTCTAAATTAAGATTTGCCATAAGTGGCATACTTATTTATTTTTGAGACAGGATCTTCCAGTGTAGCCCTGACTGGCCTGAAACTCCCCATATAGATGAGGCTGGCCTTGAACTCACACAGGTCCACCTGCTTCTGCTCTCAAGTGCTGGGATTAAAGGCGTGGCCACCATGTCTGGCTCATAAGTGGCATCTTTAAAAAGTTTTAAATTAATTTGAATTATTTGTTTGTGTCTCTGTGTGTGTGTCTGCAGCATTCCTGAGTCTCATGTGCCCACAGAGGCCAGAGGTGTGGGATGCCCATGGGGCTGGGATCTGTTTGTGAGCTGCCTGATGTGGGGTCCGCTAGGAATTGGACCTAGCTCCTCTGGAAGAGCAGCATGCTCACTTACCACCGAGCCATCCCTTCAGCCCATAAGCATCCTTTTTTATGTTGAGAATTTATCACATTACTTACCATGTATCTGTGTGAATGACCATGTTGTGTAGAGATCAAAAGACAACTTGCAGGAGTCTTACTTTGTTTTGTTTTGTTTTCTGAGACAGGGTTTCTCTTTGTAGCCTTGGGTGTCCTGGAACTTACTTTATAGACCAGGCTGGCCTTGGACTCTGACTGTCTTTACTTCCTGAGTACTGGGATTAAAAGCATACGCACCCACCGCCGGCCATCTTGCAAGTTCTTTTTTTAAAAAAAAATTGATATTTTCTTTATTTAAATTTCAAATGTTATCCCCTTTCCTGGTTTCCCCCCTCCCGGAAACTCCCTATCTCATCCCCCCTCCGCTGCTTCTATGAGGGTGTGCTCCCACCCACCCACCCACTCCCGCTTCCCCACCCTCGCTTCCCCTACACTGGGTCATCTATCAAGCCTTCTTAGGACCAAGGACCTCCCCTCCTATTGATGCCTGACAAGGCCATCCTCTGCTATATATGCACCTGGAGCCATGTATACTCCTTGGTTGGTGGCTTAGTCTCTGGGGGGTCTGGTTGGTTGATATCGTTGTTCTTCCTGTGGGGTTGCAAACCCCTTCAGCTCCTTCAGTCCTTTCTCTAACTCCTCCACTGGGGCATCTTGCAAGTTCTTAAGTCAAGACTTTGTAACTAGCTTACTTCAGACTAACACTGTTTAGTAGAAAGATGAAGTTATATAAGTCATTCAAAAATTTCTAGTGTCTACTTTGACAAAAATAGATGAGCCCTGCAGGTTTAGTGAGAGACCCTTTCTCAAGTGGTAGAGCAGACTTGCAAGTTGTGCTTGGGTGCATGCAGTTTCCAGTTGTCTATCTCCTAGTGGTCCTCTGGCTTCTTCCTGGCTTCCCCAAGCTCTCAGGTCCCTGGGCCTTCTTGACTTTCTGCTTTGACGTGTCCGACCACAGCAGGTCTCATTCAGCCCAATGTCTGTCCTGTGTTGATGGGGCCGTTCCCTTTCCTTCCTTTCATTTCATTCTGTTTGGTTGGAGTTTATGACTCCTGATGTGAGCTTCCAGAGCTGACACATCAGCCATTTCCTGGACTCCTGGGCCAAGTAGCTATATTTAGAAGACCTTTCTTGATACACTCCACTATCAGATTCTGCAGATGAGTTTGATTTGTGGCACTTTGATGCTGGCCTGTTTTAACTCTTGGAGACTTTGTGCTCTTGGAGACACTTGGTGCTTTGTGATTTTTGCAGCATTGGGGACAGGGCTAGTGATCACCTTTACAGTCTTGTCTGTAGGATAGCTGTCTTGCTTATGAGCAGGTGGTCCCAAGCTGGTCATGTGTGAGGCAGGTACCCTCTCTGTCAGGGTTAGATTGTGTCTGTGGTCTGTACCCAGTGAGTAGGAGAACTTTGGACCATCCACATGGCTCAAGTGATCGTCAGCAGTGAAGATTTTGTTCCTGAGATGAAGATCCAGGTCAGTCCAGGAATTCTTGGCAGGGGTCTTAGAGAGTGAAACAACAGGCCAACCACTGGCCCCTGCACCCTACAACAGACCAACCACTGGCCCTGCACCCTACAACAGACCAACCACTGGCCCTGCACCCTACAACAGACCAACCACTGGCCCCTGCACCCCTACTACTTCCTCCCATTGACCTCACTGCTTGTTGAGGCTAACCTGATGCCTTTGGGCTTCCTGTGATATCTTCACTCTGGACTTAGCCCAAGTATCTCTTTGTACCATAGGCCTGAGACTCAGTTAACTGTGGCCATTTAGCAGCTGAGTGAAAGTTCTTTGTGTTGGTGAAGACTTTTTTTTTCTCTCTCTCCCCAAGACAGGGTTTGTGTGTGTAGTCTGAGCTGTCCTGGAGCTCCCTCTAGATCAGGCTGGCCTTGAACTCAGAGATTCTGCATGTCTGCCTCCTGAGTGTTGGGATTAAAGGCGCACCCACTCCCCACCCCACCCCACCCCGCCCCACCCTACCCCACCCCACCCCAGCTATTTGAGCTGGACTGTTTGGTTTGTCTTTGTTGGGTACATGTAAGGTGGGTGACACCTGCAAAGGAATAGGCATTTGTCCTTGCATGGCTGGATGTCAGTGTTTATGGTTTAACACTAGAAGACAGGAAAGCAGAGAGCCCAGTGCAGGCTTAACCTAGGTCCAGAGGCAGTGGCTGTACAGCCTGGGCATCCTGTGTTGGGCCCTTTTTCAGGTTGATTCTCAGTACTGAGTCTAAGATGAGTCACCTACCCCTTAGCCTGGCAGGCAGGTGCTTGAAGCACAATAGATCACAGACCAAGGGCCTTCTAGGATATCCCTGGGATGGATGTTGATCTACCATTTTGAGTAGCTGAAGCTGACCCCCTAGAATGCAGTGCCAACATTTCATGGCAGAGAAAGAAATATCTCATGCCAAAAAGAAAGAGAGAGACCAGCTCTGTATCCAGGACTGGGGGTGGTGGTGGTGGTGGTGGTGGTGGTGGTGGTGTGTGCACTTGTGTGTTGCCTGGGTGGTGCTGGGGTGGGCATTTATGTTTTGATTTAGTTTTTTGAGACAGGGTCTTGGCTGTTCTGGAACTTGATCTATGAGTTCTAGTCTGGCCGAGAACTCAGAGAGATCCACCTCCCTCAACCTCCCAAGTGCTTCCTTGTCTGGGGTGGGGTTTTGGACTCTGTCTGCCTGTCTTGCTCCTAGGTGGTTCAGAAGCTGACTCAGATGGTGGGGAGGAACGTGAAGCTCTATGACATGGTGCTGCAGTTCCTGCGCACACTGTTCCTGAGGACCAGGAATGTGCACTACTGTACATTACGGGCTGAGCTACTTATGTCTCTGCATGACTTGGACGTCAGTGACATCTGTACTGTGGATCCCTGCCATAAGGTACTTCTGCATGCCCACCTGTGCACTTCTCCTCTGCCCTCCCCCCTGCATTCGTTAATCTAGGAACGGCCTGCTGACCACGTCTAAGCTTGCTTCTCAGACTGCCGGCTTTCAGCTCCTCAGTTCCACTGGGAGATGAACAGGTCCTGCAGACACCTGGCTGTCCTCCTGGTGCCTCCCTTGCAGGCCCTCTGGCCTCTACTCTATAGCTGGAAGTGGCAGGCCCTGTGACCATCTTTCTATTGGGCTCCTGGCTTCTCCTGCCCCAGAGCCCTCAGGGCTTCTTACTGGCCAGTACCAAAGTAATATAGGAATGAGGGTTTCTGCTTTTCCATCTATCCCCCACCAAGAACACAGGAAATCTAAGACCACCTCCTGGGTACTATGTAGTGTTGCTTATTGCTATGCACTGAGTAGCACTACATATCTGCCATAACCATCCATCTCCCAGCTCTGGTTAGCTCTCTTTGAGGGAGAACAAATATGCCTCTGTCATGTGCTGTCCTGATCCTTGGTACTTTTGAGACCTGCTCCCTGTGGGCCACTGGTCCCCCATGAAAGCTCACTGGTGTCTCAGTCCCATGCCATGTTACCTTCTGGACAGCTGGGAATGAGAACTGTGTTTGTTTTCCTTTGTTAATACCTACTGATTGAGTGCACAGCAAGTGGTAGTGTTGGCTGTCTAGACCCGGAGACTGCTGCTGCCCAGCCCTCGGCACACCCCCTTACTGACTGCCGTTTTCTCTGTCCTCTCCAGGGACTCCTTTCTTTCTCTGTCCTGGGTTTGGCCTGGGGTGGGGTCTTGGACTTGGGCTCATGTTTATCTTTGCTTCTGTCCTGTATTTGGCCTTGAGGTTCTCACAGTCATTTGGGTAGTGGCAGAGTTTGGCTGAGGAGTGAGTCTGGGTATACCTAGGTTGTATATTTCCTTCCTGTAGTTCACCTGGTGCCTGGATGCCTGCATCCGTGAGCGGTTTGTGGACAGCAAAAGAGCCCGGGAGCTACAGGGATTTCTTGATGGTGTGAAGAAGGGCCAGGAACAAGTTTTGGGGTGAGAGCTCTTTTGAGGACCCTAACCTTTGATCCCTAAACAGGCATCAGTGGGGCTTGCTGTTCACCCTTGGTAGTTGGAGCCTATTCCGGTATGTTTGGGATTAGACCAGGTTGGCCCCAAACTCATTATGAATTTCTTTCTGTTTCTCCCTCCTGAGTGCTAGGATTAAAGTCACATATCATCATTGCTTGCCCCTGAGTCAGAGTTTTTCAAACAGAGTATGAATTTAGTTTGTTGGGGGTTAATTTTTTTCTTTTAACTTTGTAGTTTAGAAGATCTTTGAGTAAGTTATGGATAAATTATGAATTCAGTACAAAAAGAGGCTGGCTATCTGGGTTCAGTCCCCAAGCCCTTGCATCCCAGTCTGTGGCTGTCCCTTTAGTGGGTCTGGCACTGCAGCTATCAGAAACAGAGTAACCAGGCTCCTCAATTTATACCAAGGTCTGGTTCCTTCCAGGGATTTGTCTATGATCCTGTGCGACCCTTTTGCCATCAACACACTGTCCCTGAGCACCATCAGGCACTTGCAGGAGCTGGTTAGCCAGGAGACACTGCCCAGGGTGAGTATAGTCATGGCTGCTGGCTGTGCAAAGCATATGCTGTCCGCTTGTGAAATTGAGTTTTACTCCATCGGTGGGTATTGGCACATGGGTGCCTTATGGTCACTCGCTCCTAGGGTCCTGGCTCTGGAAAGCAGAGAGCCTGCTTTGCCCAGTGAGACCAGAGAATGGCATGGTCCCTGTGGGCTCTTGCTGATGCCTCTGTCTTTTTTCAGGATAGTCCTGACCTCCTCCTCCTACTTAGGCTGCTGGCACTGGGCCAAGGTGCATGGGACTTAATAGACAGCCAGGTCTTCAAGGAGCCTAAGATGGTATGAAGTCTGGTTTCCTCCTTTTCTACTAATCATGGGGGGGTGGGGGGTCTGGTAGCAAAACTCTACTCCTAGAGTCATCTTTAGGTGAACACCCATCAAGGATGTTTGGGTATCTTGGTGGACTGGCTGCAGGTGGAGCTATTCCATGGGGACTGGGGTCCAGATAGGGCTTTGCAGGTGCAGCCATGATGGGGATTCAAGAATATTCAAGACTCATGAGTAGCAGGAAACAGGAAGGAGGGATTTGGGGGACCAATGTCCAAGAAAGCTGGATTAGAGACAAGTGTATTGGGTGGGTAAGGACAAGGTGTACATGGCAGAATGGGTTAGGGTGTCTGTTGAGAGCAGCCAGGCTCAGTGGGACCTTAGTGGGCTCAGACACCCCTTCTGCCAGGAGGCAGAGCTCATCACCAAGTTCCTGCCGATGCTCATGTCCTTCGTGGTGGATGACTACACTTTCAACGTAGATCAGAAGCTTCCAGCTGAGGAGAAAGCCCCAGTCACATACCCCAACACGCTTCCTGAAAGTTTCACCAAGTAGGACTCCAGGGCAGGGTTTGGGGGAGGCACAAGAGTGGGGCTGCCGGGGAAGGTGCTGCCGGGTGGGCTGACTGAAGACCATGGCTTCTTGCATGCAGGTTTCTGCAGGAGCAACGCATGGCTTGTGAGGTGGGACTGTACTATGTCCTACATATCACCAAGCAGAGAAACAAGAATGCGCTCCTGCGCCTGCTGCCTGGACTTGGTGAGTCCTGATGGCTGTACTCCCTGCCACCTGTGCCCTAGGCTCTGCCACTTTCTTTCTGCCCTCACCTCCAGTTCCCATAGCTTGGCTTCCATGTCTGCACTTTACTTAAGTTGACGCTCTGTGTGCTTGTTATAAAGCAGAGATGCCAGTGGGCCTTGTGATTTCCTACAGAAGGGATTCAGACTTTTATAGCCAGGTATGGTGGTGCATGTGCTTCATTCTACCACTTAGGAGGCAGAAGGAAGCAGATCTCTGTGAGTTCAAGATTAGCCTGGTCTGTATAGTCATCTCTCTGACTTCTCCACCTTTATGTGGGTTCCAGGCAATCAACTTAAGTCTCTAGACTTGTGTAGCCTTTCCTCATTGAGCCATCTCACCAACCCTTTTGTTTAGGTTGTCCAGGAAAACCAAGGCTACATAGAGAGACCCTGTTTCAAAACAAAGCAAAAAACATAAAACACCTTTAGGGTTTTACTGCTGTGAACAGATACCATGACCAAGGCAAGTCTTATAAAGGACAACATTTTTTTTTTTTTAAATTTTATGTATATGAGTACATTGTAGCTGTCTTCAGACACATTAGAAGAGGGCATCAGATCTCATTACAGATGGTTGTAAGCCACCAGGTGGTTGCTGGGAATTGAACTCAGTACCTTTGGAAGAGCAGTCAGTGCTCTTAACCACTTGAGCCATCTCTCTAGCCCAAAGGACAACATTTAATTGAGGCTGATTTACAGGTTCAGCAGTTCAGTCCATTATCATCAAGGCGGGAGCATGGCAGCATCTAGGCAAGCATGGTATAGAAGGAGCTGAAGAGTTCTACATCTTCATCTGAAGGCTGCTAGCAGAACACTGACTTCCTGGCAGCTAGGACTAGTGTATTAAAGCCCACGCCCACAGTGACACACCTCCTCCAACAAGGCCACACCTCCTAAAAATGCCATTCCCTGGGCCAAACCTATATAAACCATCACATTCCATTCCCTGGCCTCATAGGCTTGTTCAAACACATGAGTCTATGTGGGTCATACCTAAACATGGAATAATGCAAAATACATTTAGTCCAACTTCCGAAGTCCCCATAGTCTATAGCAGTCTCAACAATGTTAAAAATCCAAAGTTCAAAGTCTCTTCTGAGGTTCATCCACTCACATAACTGTGGTCCCTACAACACAAGACTCCAGCTGGGCAAACTCAAAACTGCATCTCCATGGCTGATGTCAGAGCAGTCTTCAGATCTCTGACTCCTTTTTTCATCTTTATTGATTGCAACAAACTTCTTTCCCTTGGGCTGTTTCACTCCCTGTTAGCAGCTTTCCTTAGCAGGTAGCCCATGGCTCTGGCATCTCGAACATCTTGGGGTCTCCAAGGCAACTTCAGTGTCACAGCTTCTTGTTCCAGTGTCTGGGAGCCACACATGATCTTCTGGACTCCTCCAAAGGGCTGGCGTCACTTCTCCAGCTCTGCCCTCTGTAGCACTCTAGGCTCAGGTTGATCCACTCCACTGCTGTTCTTGGTGGTCATCCCATGGTATTGGTGTTTCCAACACACTGGGGTCTTTTGCTGCAACTAGGCTTCACCCATAACCTCTCATAGGCTCTCTTCATAGTGCCAAGCCTCATTCTTTTGCATGACCTCTTCAGTCCTGGGCTGTCAACTGCAACTGAGGCATCTTCACCAACTGAGGCCTTCCATGGCCTCACACAGTGCCAGGCCTCAGCTGCTCTTCATGACCCCTTCATGCCTTCAAAACAGTGCCACCTGGGTGACAGCTGCAGCACGAGGGTACAACCTTGGCTATCTCTGGAACACAGCTTTTTTGTGCTCTCAGAAAACACTTCCTAGAAGATTTTATCTCAGTGATGCTGGTCTCTCTCTCTCTTTTTTTTTTTAATTTTCAAGACAGGGTTTCTCTGTGTAGCCCTGGCTGTCCTGGAACTCACTCTGTAGACCAGGTTGGCCTCGAACTCAGAAATCTGCCTGCCTCTACCTCCCAAGTGCTGGAATTAAAGGCATGCACCACCACTGCCTGGCCTGGCTAGTCTCTCCTTAATCACTGCTAATTTCTTAGCTCCAGCTAACCAGCATCAAAAAGCAGTCTCCTCCTTTTGACTATAAAGCCAGAGCCACATGGCTGAAGCTGCCAAAATTCTGCTGCTTGCTGGGGTTGGAACATGGCCCCCTTGTTCTATTACATCACCAGCTTTCTGTTTTCCAACCCCTTCACTGCCTAGCTTGGCTGTCCTGGATCTTGCTCTGTAGGTTGACCTTAAACTCAGAGATCTGCAAGGCTCTGCCTCCTGGGATTAAAGGTGTGGTCCACCATGCCTGGATGTAAATTTAGCTGGGTGGGATCTTGCCCTAAGATCATTACTTAATTAAATTTAATATCCTTAAACACAGGCTTCAGCTCCATCTCACTTCCTGGTGCCCCTTGAATACTTGAACCATGTATTTTATATTTTTCCTTTCTCAGTTTGCTACGCCTTTCTCAGTTTGCTACGCTTGTTTAAAATGCTCTTCATGAGACTTAACCAGAGAACCAAGTCTATGATTGGCATTTCTGAGACTTCCTTTGTCAATGCAATTAATCCGAGTCTCTTCACCTTAGCCTCAGGCAGGCTCTTCAGACAAGGGCAAAACAGCCACCAAAATACTTCAAAAACAGTCTTTAGGCCACAATCTGAAGTTCTTCTCCACTGAAACCTGTTGGGCCAGGTCTGCACAGTTCAAATTACTCACAGCTACAAAATTTTCCATATTCCTACTAGGATGGCTCATTAAGCCCCACTTAAAACATTCCATGGTTTTTCAAATCCAAAGTCCTCAAATCTACATTCTTCCAAACAATAAGACAGTCAGACTGATCAAGCAATACCCCACTCCTGGTACCAACTTTTTTTTTTTAAAGATTTATTTATTTATGAGTACACTGTCCCTGTCTTCAGACACACCAGAAGAGGGCATCAGATCCTATTACAGATGGTTGTGAGCCACCATGTGGTTGCTGGGAATTGAACTCAGGACCCCTGGAAGAGCAGCCAGTGCTCTTAACCATCAAGCAATCTCTCTGGCCCCTTGGTACCAACTTCTGTCTTAGGATTTTACTGCTGTGAACAGACACCATGACCAAACCTATACAAACCATCACACCTTTATTTTGTTCTAATTGAAAACAAACAAAGTATAAAACTTCTTAGGTCTCCTTATCCAAGGAGATCTTCCCCCCCCCCCCCCCCCACAGGTGCCTGGGATGGCCCAAGCCCAGAACAGGAAGTTCTGAGTGGGCTCTTCAGTAGTAAAGCTGTGTGTTATAGTGAGGTTCCGGGTACCTGGCATGCAAAGGTACACAGATTGTTTGGGAATGGTTTTGTGCACTGTGTATTCAGATGCTGATTTCTGTATCCTGAGATCTGGGTTTTGATATTGTCGTTATTATGAAGCATTTCCTAAGTGTTCTGTACGCAGGACAGAGTAAGGCATGAATTCCAGTGTGAGGGAGTCACATTGGAGAGAGTCAGGATGAGAGGTGCCTTGGAGCAGGTGCAGTCAGGGTGGGAGTGAGTGGCAGATGGCAGGGTATGAGGTTGGGAAGTAGGCTGGGAAGTAGGCCAGGTCAGCATAGTCGGGTTAGAATAGATCAGCATCTGCTCAGCTTAATGCCTGAAGCTTTTAATTAATATACCATGCCTCTGTGTCATTGTTGGAGAGCAAGGGCAGGCATAGAAAAGCTCTGTACTTTTACCTGAATTCTGTCCCCAACAGCACAAGAAAAGGAAACCCAGAAACGACCACCTAAGGCTGCCGGCTCTATTGGGAAGAGCTGCCTTGGTGGTACCTTGTTGCTCTGATGACAGGCCTCAGGCAGACCCTCCTTTGTGTGGAGTTTAGAGGATGGTGCATAAAGATGGAGGGTCTTTTCTTTTTTTCTTTTTTTTTCAAGATAAGAGTCTCATGTACCCCTGGCTGCCCTGGAACTCAATCTGTAGACCAGGCTGGCCTTGAACTTAGAGGTCTACCTGCCTCTGTCGCCCTTCCAGTGTTGGGCACCACTGCCCGGCTTCTCTATTTCCTGCTTGCCATGTGCACATTGATTTATGTGGGTTTCATCTCACTGGATTTCCTTAGCCTGGCCTTTTCTTTTCAATAAGTTGCCATAGACTTAGCAGCTTGAAGCAACTCAGACTCACTATGTGTTCTAGAGGTAAGAAATTTGAAGGCGCCTTGGCTGAGCTTAAGTTGGGTATGACCAGACTGGCTCCTTTATTGTCTGTGCCCTCCAGCTTTAGAGGCTTCAGGATGTGCTGCTGCCAATGTAGGGGCAGTGATTTGTCTTGTCCATGCACTTTAGTCTGTTTGTTTTCAGTCTGGCACCGTGGCCTGTCCTTCCTGGCTGTGGCATCTCTACCTGGAAGGCACCTACCTACCTGTGTCACGACTGACCTGTGTCACGAGTTTGTCAAGCTGGCTCAGTGGCTGAGAGCACTGCTACTCTTGCAGACTCCCATCTGATTCCCAGCATCCACATAGTGGCTCACAACTGTCTGTAACTCCAACTGTTGGGGATCCAGTGCTCTCTTCTGACCACTGTGGACACCAGACACACACGTGCTATACAAACAAACACGCAGGCAAAACACCCATGCACATAAAATTGAAAGAGTCTTACTTGATCTTACATAATGAGTTCTTTTTTTTTTTTTTTTTTTTTTTTTTGTCTTTTCGAGACAGGGTTTCTCTGTGTAGCCCTGGCTGTCCTGGAACTTACTCTGTAGACTAGGCTGGCCTCGAACTCAGAGATCTGCCTGCCTCTGCCTCCTGAGTGCTGGGATTAAAGGTGTGCGCCACCACTGCCTGGCGAATGAGTTCTAATAAGAGCAGAAGTTCAGTTTTCTTCAACTTTGTCTATTTTTGTATGTGTGTGCTTTGTGTGTGGGTGTGTATGCCTCAGCACATGTGGATAGGTCGGAGAACAACTGGAATTCAGCTCGGGGCTCCGGGTTTGTGCAGCCTATACCTACTTATTTATTTAGGTTTGTTCGTTCGTTTGAGATGGGGTCTCTTTGTGTAGTCTTAGCTGTCCTGGAACTCCTTCCTACCCCTGTAGACCAGGCTGGTCTTGAACTCCCACAGATCTACCTGCCTTTGCTTCCTGAGTGCTGGTATCTAAGGTGTGCACCACTATGCCTCGCACCAAGTATGGACTGATCTCGCCTCTACCTTCCAGCTGCTGCCATGGCAGCTTATGCTACCATGGCCAGCTGTGTTAGATATGGCTGTGGATTGCTGTGGCCAGAACAGAAACAACAGAAAAGATTCATACTTTTTTTTTTTTTTTTAAGGAGTCTTATTTTTATTGTATGTTTTGTATGTTTAATTTTCTGTTTTTTGTTTGTTTTAGTTTTTTGTTTTTGTTTTTGAGACCCAGTCTCAGTATGTAGCTCTGGCTGTCTTGGCACTCACTATATAGACCACTGAGTCCAGAAGAGGCATGAGATCCCTGGATCTGGAGTTACAGACTGCTATGAGCCACCATGTAGGTGTTAGTAATTGAACCTGGGTTCTCTGTCTGAGCAGCCAGTGCTTGTAACCACTGAGCCATCTCCAGTCGTGAGAGAATCATTTTGACTCAGTTTCAAAAGATCTCAGTTCCTCTTGGTGGGAAGGACATTGTAGAGCACAGCAGAGCAAGCATATGGCAGAAGCTTTTCAAGCAAGCCAGGAGCAGTAACTGGAATCAGGACCACATTTATTTTACATTTACATTCCTGCTCTTAGAGACTTGCTTCCAGCAGCCAGGCCTCACCTCGTAGAGCCCCCTTCAGAGTACCACCAGCACTTGGGGATCAAGCGTTTAGAACACGGGCCTGTAGGAGATGTTTCTGATTCAGACCATAACCCTTGTCTGAACAGCTTAGGCATCTCTACCAAAAAAAAAAAAAAAGATTATTTTAAAAACTGAGCAGGAGCAGCAGGACTGCCTTTGAACAGAGCTGCTGTGAGCTTGTGTCACTAGTGGGTGAGCTCCTGTGTCTCCGCAGGGTGCTGATACCGGCTCCAGTCAGGATTTAAGATGCCTTTCCACTGTGCATGCCCACTTGCCTTCCAACTGTCACCGTTGTTGGAAGGTGGAAGAGTCCCAGCATCTCAGCCGCTTGTTAGTGCTGCACATGACCGGGTAGGCCATTAAGTGGGTGAGATCCAACAAATCTGTTCTCAATAGTACTCCCAGAACATGTGGTTATATCCCTGAAGGGTTCCAGCTTCTCAGTAAGTTCACGTGGCATCAACTGGGTCTGCCATCACAATCTGCTCCCAATTATCAGGAATGGTGATGGGTCCCAAGGCTGTCTATACCGTGTTCATCCTTCCTGAGAGAAGGCTTGGCTGTGGGATCCTGTTAGCGCTTGTTGAATACCTGCTGTCTACACGTCAGAGTGAGGCTTGCCTGTGGCAGCACTGCTTGCCTGTGGCAGCAGATCTCTTCATGCCATTGGGTGTGAGCAGGACACACCTGCAGTTGCTTGGCCATCTCATCTGCCCTATTCTGATGTCTTCAAACAGGGAGTTTGGCAGTGTTTCTTTGTGTTTAACTGAGGAGTCATCTGGAGGGTTTGGCAGAATTCCCTCTGGGCCACACTCTTATGCTTCTGCATAGTTGTTTGTCTGGCGGCTTTCTCTTTGTGGAGGCTAATTCAGACCAGAGCCCCTGGGTGTGGGGCAGACCACCTTACCTTCCTCATACTCTACCTATGATCTTGCTTCCCTGATGAGAGCCACAGACCACCTATCATACTTTAGCTGGTCAACTCTCTCTGCTCACCTGGGTCCTGTTCAGAACTTGGGACAAAGAGAGATCTTGAGAGCAGAGGCTGAACCACCCTGTTATGTTTACAGTGGAAACCTTTGGTGACCTGGCCTTCAGTGACATCTTTCTCCACCTGCTCACTGGGAGCCTGGCACTGCTGGCTGATGAATTTGCCCTAGAGGATTTCTGTAGCAGTCTCTTCGATGGCTTCTTCCTCACTGCCTCTCCCAGGTAGGACACACCCATTTCCCGCCAGTTCTTGTGTTTGACAGCTTAGAAGGGGAGTTGTGGCTCCATCTTTCTGAAGAATCACAGTGTGTCTTTGAGCACTGGGTCCTGTGCTAGACTGGAAATTCCTGGATGTAGCTTGGGGGTGACCCAGCGGTCATTTCTGATCTACCTCTAGGTGGGGTGGGAAAAGCTGAGGGCACATACCAACCCCAGGGTGGGTTACCCCAGGGTGGGTTGTACCTAGGAGTTACGCAGGTGTTGCAGCATCTCCAGCTCCACTGATCTATTCCAGGAAGGAAAATGTGCACCGTCATGTCCTGAGGCTTCTCCTCCACTTGCACGCAAGAGTGGCCCCTTCCAAGCTGGAGGCATTGCAGAAGGCTCTGGAGCCCACGGGCCAGGTGGGTATCATCAGTTCCTACTTAGAGAATGTTCTGTGAATGTGCTTGGCCAGTCCAGCTGTGGCACAATGCCCTTGGTGCTTTCTTTGATGGTGTTCTTCATGGTTGGTCTTGCCTATGGGTTCACTCCTCCATGTGGACTCAGACAGACTACCTCCCTTATGGCATGCCCATGTCTGGTTTTCCCACAGAGCGGGGAGGCCGTGAAGGAGCTCTACTCCCAGCTTGGTGAGAAGTTGGAGCAATTAGACCATCGGAAGCCCAGTCCTACCCAAGCTGCAGAGACACCAGCACTGGAGCTGCCTCTTCCCAGTGTGCCTGCTCCAGCCACACTGTGAGGCTCTGGGGACCGTTTGACGTTAGTGTCCCTATGGAAGGGTGCCCTAGTTGGCTAGGGGTGTATGCTGAGCTGAGAGGGCTGTTCCTTGGCAAGGTTCTCCCTCCTCTGAGTTGCTGCCAGGAGCTGGTCCCAAAAGGTCCTCAATGGTCTACTTGCACATCAAAGGGGGCCCGTGATGGCATGGTGGGACTTGGCCCCTGCCTCACCCTGGCAGAGTTAGATGGTGTTTAGGATAAGGAAAAGCAGTGGGCAGAGGCCTGACTGATACCATAGTCAGTCTGGGCAAAGTCCAAGGGGAAAGGAATGCTGGGCCTCATACCCCAAGCACAGCAGTGGTACCCTCCACAGAAGCCAGTGGAAAGTCTGCAGTAGGCCTGCGCCTGCTGATGTCCGTGCATAGTCCATGCTGACTGAGATCTGCAGGCAGAGCTCTGCCCTGCAGCTCCCTGCCTCAGTTTACCTTTGTAATAGAAAGCAAATCCTTCTCCAGCTATATGTTTTAGCCTTTGAGTAGGGAGTCTGGGTGTACACACTGAAGTTCCCACTTATGTAAATAAAACACATTTTGATAAATCCTTGGTGAGGATTCTGTGTTTGTCCTGGGACTGGGTTCAGGGGTGGATGCAAAGACATTCTTTTTTCTTCTTCATTGCCCTTCCTTCCTTCCTTCCTTTTCTTTTTTAAATGTTAGGTCTTACTACATGTCTCTGACTGGCCTGGAACTCACTGTGTAGACTGGGCTAGCCTCAAACTTGGAGGCCACTCCTGCCTTTGCCTTCCGTGCACTGGGCCTAGTGTGTGCCACCATGCCTGGAGGGTGTAACATTCTTCTGGAGAGTCAGTGCTTTGGCCTCTGTGCCTGGCAACCCGGCTCTGAGTAGCCTGTTGTAGGGCCTCTCAGCATGCCCTGACCTCTGTGTGCAGCCTTCCACTCCTTTTAAAATGAGGGATAGGAATCCCTAGGAGGACCAAGGACAAGCCCTAGGTCAGAGTGATTCTGAACATCAAACTTTACAGCCCTGTGGCAGCTTAGCCATTCCTGTGCCCTTCCAGACAGGAACCATCAGAGTGGCTGAGCAGGGAAGTTATCTGAGGCCTAATGAAAGCTCTCACTGTGATGGGATCAGGCAGGTGTGGGTGTTTGCAGGGCCCCCAGTCTGTGCCTAGCTTTTCCCAGTTGTGAATGAATGGTATGTACCCTGGCTGAATCTGGCTGTTTGTCACCAGGTGGGGAGGGGCAGGCTGTTTAATATTTCCCTGACACTGAGTGGAGGGGGAGGGGCCGTTCAATTTTCTGTTGTAAGTAACACTATAGGTTAGATGAGTCATAAAGTTTATTTTGGCTTGAGGACCTGGTCCAAAGTGCAGGATGAATTTTATGATAGCCATCTTTCCAACAGAGGCCTGAGGCATAAGGTACCTCAATGATTTGGGGGTGGGGGGACGGATAAAGAGAGAGGAAGGGAGTGAATGAAAATGTATGCGTTTTGTTTTCTCTTTTTATAGCCATTGGACTGACAGGTGACATTCCCACTACCTCGTTTGGTCATAACCACCAATCTTGAAGGCACAGCACACTGGATTAAATTTTCAGCCTCTACCACCCTCTATGTGTCTGGGGGAGGCTTCAACACATGACATCACAACTAGATCACTGTGGGACCACAGAAACACTGAAGTTTCCAGCTGTGTAGAGGTCACAGGTCATAAACACAGACCTTCAGTTGGGGGAAGTGCTGCTGGATTCTCCTGTTTTTATCATTATCTGTGACAGGGTCTCTGTAGCCTTGGCTATCCTGGAACTTGGTATGTAAACCAGGCTGTCCTCAGAGTCCCAGACCCACCTCTTGCTTGTCTGCCTGCCAAGTGCCTTCTGTCAGGCCTGGCATGCGTGATTACTTTAAAATGGAAGAGAACATGTCTGTGGGGTGATGGCAGTGATCCATTAGTAAAAAGCTCATGACACTGGGATTTGTGGGGTGTCATGTCCAGGCAGCTGCTACATCCACAGCACAGACATTTCAGGAAGGGCAGGGCTGTAAGGTCCAAACACTACAGCTCTTGGGGCTGTTTGGTAGTTAGGTGATGGTGACTGGAGCTCCATGGGGTAGACAGGAAAGGACTGGGCTGAGGACAGAAGCCGTGAGTGTACTGGGTCCTGGGCAGAGGCAAGGACTGAGAGAGCCTGAGGGCTGGGAGAGACAGAAGGTCTGAGTGGCCAAGTGTGCCTTCAAGGAGCTATGGAAAGATGAGGTGGGTGAAGGGTCAGGTTTGGGGCTGTTGAGGTTGGGGCAATAGGGTTTGACAAGGGATCGGGCACTGAGGCGTGAGAGCCTTCTGTCTGTAAAAGCCTTTTCCTTGCAAAGAGTAAGTGTGGGACATGGGTTCCCGGAATGAATCACTATCAGGTCTTTTCCTTATTCCAGAATGGGACTCTGGGCCCCAGAGAGTTCAACAGATCAGCCTCTTGCAAAGGTAACTGGCCAGCACTGGGCATACTTAAGAGATTACCCTGTCCCTTTCTTGCAGGGCCTGGTCAGCTACCCCAGGGCCCAGTATCCTTTCTAGACTAACCAAGGTTTCTAAGAGCCTCTCCCCTCTAGGGCCTGGTCAGTCAGCTGTCTGCACTGACATTTTACACACTCTGTGAAGTGCAGATGGGTCGGCCATGGGTGAAGGTGAATTGTCTAGAGGGGTCTGGAAACACTTGTCCACTCTGGCCACTCTAAACTTTGTGAGAGTTCTGGAAAGTTCAGGAATCTCAGGCTGGTCAAGGAAGCAACCAGCCCTTTCAGAATGGGAGGAGTCTGGGGCCATCCAGGCATAAATGGGCAAGGAAGTGGGCAGGGCTGCGGGTAAACAGGTTGCCTTGAAAAGTCTAAAGCTTTTCTGGCTCCCAGTTCTTGGCCCAAGAACATTTCTAAATCTGCTTCTCCCACTCCACAAGGACCCTGAGCCATAAGGGGTTCTATCCCTATCTCTAGAACTTCTGTTTCTTGGGTCCTGTTTTATGAGAGGTCTGCTGAATGGGGGGGCGGGGGGCTTACTAGTTTACATTCAGCTGAGAGCCTCAGGAGGGTTTTTAGGGTCCCTTCTTCAGTTTCTCTGGTTCAGGGAAGTGTCCTGGCAGAGGCGATGTCAGTAGAGGGCAGACCGAGCTTTCAGGAGTTCAGGGAACCTACAGGAAGAGCTGCTAGACGGCCCCTCCCTCTCTGCGCCCTGGATTAAGGGGTTCTGGGCCAGTCAGCCAGACCTCCCCCCACTGGCAGATCGGTTTAGCCCAAGCTCCGCCTGCCAGCACCCCTGACTCACTTCCTTTGCATCTAAGCGGAAACCTCCCCAGAGCTTCCTCTGCTCCTGTCCCTGGGAATCTGCAGGAGTCGCTACCCCTTCAATTCTGAGTTGGACCAGCCAGACCCTGGCCCCCCCACCTCACCCTTTGGGTGGAAGACTCGCATTTCCTGCTTCCTGAGTTGCTGGCTACTGGCCTTGGAAAGGATCGGCTGAGCTGGCGAGCCTGAGCAGCTGCAGGTAGGGGACGATATGGAGAGATCCAAGCCAGCCTCCTCATAGTCAAGGCTCGAATCCTTCCCTGGCTCTTCTTGTTCATTTTTCTGCTCTTGTGTTCTCTGGGAGGATGCTGAGGGACCCCAGATTTGGGCTTGGATGGGGACAAGGGTGGGAGTGGGTTGAAAGGCCCAGGTTGTGACTAGGGACAGTGCTAGAGCCCATTCTTAAAACCGTGAAAGTGTCTACACGTTCCTTTCCACCAACTGTCCTAAGTAGGGGGGTGTTTCTCAACTCTTAGGGGTACTGAGTCCTCTGGGACAAAGGGCCTACTAAGGACCTGTAAGGCCTTTGACAGTCTGATAGGTGTGTGTGTGTGCAGGGTCCAATTTGACCATTCTGTACCCCTGATCGGTAACAGTATGACAACGAGCCTTCTGTTTATTCCTCTAAGAGGGAAGTCAACAGTCTGATAAATTATACACCTCACCCCACCCCCGCACTTCCTCAAGGCCTAGGCCTTTTCTGAGAGGACCCAAGAGATTTGCATGCGTTAGGGCCCTCCTGCTGAGAGCTGGGCTTCCTGGTTAGTGGAGCTAGGCGAGGCGGGGCCAGTATTTGGCCGTAAAGCACCTTAAGGAACCCCCAGGGGGTAAGATCGGGGATTCAGGAAGTCTTCACATTTTCCTATTTCAGGGAGGGGAACTGCATGCCCAGCACAGGTCCTGAGCCATGGACCAAGGCCATCCTAGCCTAGAGCCCCAGGCCAAGGGACCAGGTGTCATCGCGCCAGTGCGCGCCGTGCTCCGTCTGCGCCGCCGAGTCTGCGTCCTGCGCAAGAGGCGCCTCTTGCAGCCAGGCACAGAACCGGACGCTGGGACGGGGACACTCGGGCCCAGCGGCAGCTTGGGGACTCTGCGTGCGGACCTAGACCAACCTAAATTCTTCACCTTCGACAGCCTGACGGAGCTGTCTCCTAGGACACCCCGCAAGAGGCGCAGGCGCAGTCGGGTAGTGCTCTACCCGGAAACCTCACGGAAGTGCCGACCCCGCACAGAGCGCCAGAGTCGTGCACAGTGTTGCCTGCTACTTCTTGTAGCCATTGTGGGGTTCCAGGTTCTCAACGCCATTGAAAATCTGGATGATAATGCACAACGTTACGACCTCGACGGGCTGGAGAAGGTGCTGCAACGTTCTGTGTTTGGCCAGTCAGCTGCTGTGGGCCGCATCATGGCCCTGCTGAGAGACTACCTGGCTACACATGTGCACAGTCATCCCTTGCTCCTGGCACTGCACGGGCCTAGTGGTGTAGGCAAGAGTCACGTGGGGCGCCTACTGGCACGCCACTTTCGCGCAGTGCTGGAGGATGGTGCATTGGTTCTGCAGTACCATGCACGACATCACTGTCCAGAGCCACGCCCGGTTCAGGACTGCCGGAAGGAGCTGGCCCAGCGTGTCGCAGATGTGGTGGCACAGGCTGAGGCCGAGGAAAAGACCCCTCTCTTGGTCCTGGATGAGGCTGAACTCTTGCCACCTGCGCTGCTGGATGAACTGCACGACCTCCTGCAGCCACAGCGCTCTCACCATTTCCACAATGCTATCTATGTACTCCTAAGTGGCACCGGTGGCCTAGAGATTACACACTTTGTGCTGCAGAATGCGTCACGGATGTTGCCCCCACTCCGCCACGGTGCAGGCAGTACTCAGACTGAGGAATCTCCAGCAGAGGAGGAGTTACGAGCCAGTCTCCGAGAGCTCCTGGCCCGAGAACACCCTCTGTGGCGCACGGCAGCCATCGTGCCCTTCCTGCTACTGGACAAGCCAGATGTGATCAACTGCTTCCGAGAGGAGATGGCAGGGGAGGGCTTTTTTCCTGAGCAGGCACTGGCAGAACATCTGGCAGAGCAGCTCAGCTACTACCATGTTGCTGGACATGAATTTGCCATCACTGGCTGCAAGCAGGTAGTAGCTAAGGTCAACCTCTTGCAGCACAAGCCCGCACATGCTGGACACTACTAGCCAGTGGGCCCAGGCATTTGAACTGTTGAAGAAAACAGGAAGCATGTCAGGTGATTCGTGGCCCCCAAGCTGGTTCACTCTAGGAGCTAGGGAGGCTGATGGCAGTGGCTTAGTTCTGAGCTCCACTTCCTCTTCACCCCTGAGCCTTGAGATTCCCTAAGGTCACCAGGAAAGCAGCTACATTCCTATATGGGGTCTCCTCTACACCCCCAGCTCCCACTATGTCCGTCATGTCCCAGGAACATGTGATAGGGCCTCCCATAACCCTAGGAGGTAACCAGTGTGCACTTACCGTACAGATTGTCTCAGAGGATGTGAGGCTGTGGTAGAATTCTGGTCCTCTGGAACATGTGGCAGCCTCCATGCCTCTCACAAACTCCCAGCCACCGTTTGAATGCCTCCTTAATTTAGAGGCCACAAGGTGGAGAATGCTTCTCTAGGCCTGCCTCAGAAGACGGTGGAATTGTTAGCTGTGTACAAGCCAGTGGAATTCTTCAAAGGCTTTGGAGCATGGACCTGAGGGGAGACCCACTCTCTTGAGACTGGCTGCCTGTTTGCCTCAGAGACAGATTTGTAGAGTGGCTTTGGAATCAGCCACAAGGTTCAGGGTCCTGCTCACCAGAAGAGGTTAGAGGAGCAACCTCTACCTACAGGGAGGTGATGTGTCTCCACCTACCCAGGTGAGACCTCCAGGGAAACCACCCAAGCTCAGGTTTCCCCAGCAAGGCTCACTGGACTCCAGTCAGTTCTACTGCTGAGGAACTCACTCCTTGTCCTGGCTCCTTCCAGCCTCCAATCCGGGAGTGACAGCAGTTGAGTCCACAGCAAACAGTGGCAGCAGTGGAAGTGAACTGCCTTTTGAGGCTGTCTGTAGGAAGCAGAAAGCAAGCATGAGGCCCAGTGGGGTGGGATCAGATGGACATGTGCCAAGGCCTCTGCTTGCCTGTGCTGTGCTGGCCGTGAAGACTTTTTTCCCCAGGCAGTGTAAGTGTCTAGTTACCACAGTTACATGTGGGTGAGGTTCCCTGTAGCCTTTGGAGTCCTAGGTTCAGCCTCTGTCTCCATTTGTGTGGAATTTGCTAGGCAGGAGGTTTCTTAGTACTCTGGCCATGTCTGTGCTGCCACCTGGTGACTGCACCCAGACTTTGCCTGTGAATGCTCATCATTCTTGGTTAGAAAGTGTTGCATCCAAAAGTGGGGCTTGAGGACACGTAGCAAGTGGTGACACTAGAGGAGATTAGAGAGGAGGAGCCCCTCAGTGGGGGTGCTATGTCCTCTCCCACGCTGAGGACCTGCTGAAAAACCACCCCGGCTCAGGTTTCCCTAGAGAGGATTGCTAGCAGGCTCCCATGCAGGTCCTGCACATTTCATTGTCTCCCATTGGCCATGCGTGGTCTGAGGCTCTGTGAGTGCATGACTTGCTGAGTGTGGGTGCTGTTCAGTTCTTGCAGGATGATGCCAGGAAGGCCCCCAGGATTGTCACCTAAAAACTTACCTGGAATTGTCTTCTACCCCGCCAAGTGTTGCTTGTAGTTATTACTTAACATCAGCAGGACATTTAGTGAGGACCCAAACCCATGAAGCATTTTCTCTTTATTTATAGAACTGTGCACTTCTAGAATAATTTCATGGAGGCTACTTTCTGGTCTAAAGAGGCCTGCGCACTCAGCACTGAACAGGAGCATCGTGCTCATGAATAAACCGCAGCTCAAATCTACCCATCTACCGTCTTCTTTTTCTTTTCTGTTTAATCTATAAATTGAGAAAGGGATACTGAAACCTGCCAATAGTAAATTCACCAATGTCTCTGTCTAAGCATCTATTTAATAATTCCTGGTTTTGGAGATGGCTGTGATGGTATGCACCTTTGGTCCCAACAAACAGAGGCAGAGGCAGGCAGATCTCTGAGTTCAAGGCCAGCCTAGTCTACAGATCAAGTTTCAGGACAGCCAGGGCTACACTCCTGAACCATCTCCCCAAAACTCCTGAACCATCTCCCCAAAATGATAATTAATGTTTTCAGGCAGGGTTTTACATTTGTAGCCCAGGTTCATCTTGAACGTTACAGCCTCTTAATGCTAGAATTATACTGGTGTGCCATCATGCTGGCCAAATGGATTTTGTAGGTTTTGATATCTGAGAAATTCTGGAAGGAAGTGTAACAGGGAGCTGATGTTCATAGCTCAGCCAGCAGAACTGATCAGGAAGTCCGCAGATAACTATTATGTCTTTATTCTTTTAACACAGACTTGCTATGAGATCCTAGTTGACCCAGAACTCGATCGTCTATGTTTTCTCTTTTTGTTTTGTTTGTGAGACAGGATCTTGCTATATAGCCCAGGCTTGCCTTGAACTCCTTGTAGCCTAGGCTGGCTTCAGACTCTGAATTTGCATCAACCCTCCTGTGAGCCACAAGCAGGAAGCAGAGAGCATTAGCTCCAAATGAAGCTCTGGTGACACACCCTGAGGAGGTCACACCTCCTTTTTTTTGTTTTTTTTGTTGTTGTTGTTGTTTTTTGAGACAGGGTTTCTCTGTGTAGCCCTGGCTGTCCTGGAACTCACTCTGTAGACCAGGCTGGCCTCGAACTCAGAAATCCGACTGTCTCTGCCTCCCAAGTGCTGGGATTAAAGGCGTGCACCACCACTGCCCGGCTGAGGTCACACCTCCTAATCCTTCCCAAATAGTTATAGCAACAGGGACCAAGCACCCAGATGTCTGAGTCTGAGAAAGCTGCTCCCCCAAACCACCACCCAGAGCCTCTACCAACGCAGGCATGGAGACAGAAGCTGGAAAAGAAAATCCAAAATAGAGATGTATCAAGGTGTTGGTGGGTGTGAGGGTGAGAGATTCCAGCACTGGGCAAAATTCTTTGTCTTCAAAATATGTTTTTTGACCTCTTGACCTGTAAAGCTAGAGGGCAGAAAACCTGTCTAAAGAGCTTTAGGTGTCATCTCCTCTGTCTTTGGAAACACGATAATTTTAGAAGTGTAAACAAGGACTGTTAAAGGAACCTAACAGCTGGTCTCATGAGAATCTGAAAGAACACAAACCGGTTTGAGATCATGCGCTGCTGGGCTCCAAGTCAGTCCATAATTATAAAACAGTGGCTTCTAGTCTGTGCCTTGCCTTGGGTTATTTCATTTTACAAAGCAGAATTTGACTCCATTTTGAGAAATAGAGATGGAGGCAAGATGACTCTGCACTTCTCTATGCTTGTACATACCACGACCTGCCCTGCAGTACCCACAAGGCACATATGCCTGTAGAAGGTGCTATATGGGGCTAGAGAGATGGCTCAGTGGTTAAGAGCACAGACTGCTCTTCCAGAGGTCCTGAGTTCAATTCCCAGCAACCACATGGTGGCTCACAACCATCTGTAATGGGATCCGATGCCCTCTTCTGGTGTGTCCAAAGGGAGCAACAGTGTACTCACATATATAAAATAAATAAATCTTTAAAAAAACAAAAACAAGCATGCCTTTAGTCCCAGCACTTGGGAGGCAGAGGCAGGCAGATTTCTGAGTTTGAGGCCAGCCTGGTCTACAGAGTGAGTTCCAGGACAGCCAGGACTATACAGAGAAACCCTGTCTGGAAAAACAAAACAAAAACAAAAACAAAACAAAACAAAAAAACCCAAACAAACAAAACCACCACCACCAAGAAAGCAAAAATTATACTTATGTTAATGTTGGTGTCCCCAGGAGCCAGAAGAGGATGTTGGATCTCCTGGAGCTAGAGTTACAGACAGCTGTGGGTGGGCAGACATGGGTGCTAGGAATTGAATCAGGGTCCTTTGCAAGAGCTCTTAGCCACTGAGTCATCTCTCCAGCTCTGTAAAATCATTTTTCACTCTTTAACTTTTAAAAATGCTGTTTCAAGCTAGGTATAGTGGTAGGTACTCAGCTTTAATCCCAGCACTCAAGAGGCAGAGGCAGGAGGATCTCTGTGAGTTTGAGGCAGCCTGCAGTCTATATAGTAACTTCTAGGACAGCCAGAGATATATAGTAACACTCACAAAAAACAAATAAATAAGCAAAAGGCACACTATTGTCTTCTCCCATAATGGGCCCGCCAATGACCCAGACAGGAACCTGTTCTAGGGACTTTAAGCAAAAGGCACACCATTGTCTTCTCCCGTAACGGGCCCGCCAATGACCCAGACAGGAACCTGTTCTAGGGACTTTAAGAAATAATATAAGTTTGCTGGTGGTGGTGCCCGCCTTTGATCCCAGCACTCAGGAGGCAGAGGCAGGAGGATCTCTGTGAGTTGAGGCCAGCCTGGTCTACAGACTGAATTTCAGGAGAGCCAAGGCTACACAGAGAAACCGTTGTCTCAGAAAAAACAAATGCTCCACCATGATGGCACATGCCTAGTCCCCAAAGCTTTTTAAGTTGTTGTTGTTGTTGTTATTATTATTGGGTTTTTAAAATTATTATTATTGTTGTTTGGATTATTATTATTATTATTATTATTATTATTATTATTATTATTATTAGGTTTTCAAGACAGGGTTTCTCTGTGAAGTCAGGCTGGCCTCAAACTCAAGAGATCTACCTGCCTCTGCCTCCCTATTGCTTGAAGGTGTGTGCTACCACCACCAAGCTTATATTATTTTTAATTATTTTGGAGGGGCTATGCAGGTTCGAGACAGGGTTTCTCTGTGTAGCCCTGGCTGTCCTGGAACTCACTCTGTAGACCAGGCTGGTCTCGAACTCGGAAATCCACCTGCCTCTGCCTCCAGTGCTGGGATTAAAGGTGTTTACCATACCTGGCCCAAAATGTTATTTTTCATTTTAAAATTGGATTTATTTTCTTGAGATTGGTTCTCACTATGTAGCTCTGGCTGGCTTCCAACTCACAGATTCTGAGTGCTGAGACTGTAGGTGTGCAGCAACTACCAAACCTAGCTGTGTACGTGTGTGCATGCACATGAGTGTGTACACCACAGCTAGTGTGTGAAGGTCACAGGATACCGGTGTGTTGCTGTTCTCCCCTCCCTTTACTGTTGGTTCTGGAGGTAGAGCTCTGGTTGGCAGGCTTGTGTAGCAAGTGCCATCATCTGCGAACTCTCAGGGGCAGATGTAGACATCTATCTTAACTACTTTTATATTGCTGTGATAAGACACCACGACCAAAGCAACTTGGAAAAAGAAACCATTTAATTAAAAACTCCATGACCAAAGCAACTTAGAAAAGAAACCGTTTAATTGCAGGGCAGTGGTGGTGCATTCCTTTAATCCCAGCAGAAGATTGGGAGGCAGAGGCAGGAGGATCTCTACATTTGAGGCCTAGAATCAAACTCCAGGACTGTCAGGACTACACATCAGGGAAGAGGAGGACAGGAGGAAGGGAAGGAAGGAGGAAGGGAGGGAGGGAGCAAGAGAGGGAGGCAGGGAGAGAGGAAGCGATGGAGCATTTAATTGGCTTATGGTTTCATATGCTTATCATTCATAAGGTTGCAGGAGGAGAGGCAGCCTACTGGTGCCAGCCACTACTGGGCCCACAGGGGGCTTGCCCACATGGCTCCCACAGAAGCTCCAGGCCCACACCCAGAGGCACCCCTCTAATCTATCCAACTGATCATTTGGAATGTGTCCTGTATCCTGCAGCCATTAGAAGAGTGGGACTCTTGAGTGCAGGGCTACAACTGTCGGTGTTCTGCTAACCATCTTTGAAGTCTTGGGCCTTGGGATAGCCTCCTTTTTTCCATTTGGTCAAAACATTATAGGGACTGCAGGAGTGGTCCCAAGCTGGGCAGTTGGCCTCGGTCATATACAGCTTGGGCAGTTCTCCCACCTAATGCTCCTAATGCTGATCTGTCGCTTTCCTGTCCATCCCACAAATGATCAGTCTTTCAATGTCAGCAACACTGCCAAGGCGCGCTGTGCTTTTCCTTCCTGGGCTTTCCCTATTTCGTTCTCTCCATCCATCCTGCTCGTCAATACACTAAGGCCACCTCCCATTGCTTTAGCCCAGGCTGCCTACTCAGAGTTGGCCTATCTGGTTCTGGTGTCATCAGTTCTGAGAACTCGCCCTCTGCTCCATAACCTACTTTGTCGGGTTCCCACCCTTGGGGCAGAGCCCCAGCTGGTCATGCCTTTCTGACCTGTGCACGTCAGCTCTTGCTCCTCCGTGACCTAAGCACTTCACCCAACCTCGCTGCATGCCTCGGATGCAGCGGATGGAGCACCGCTGAAGTTCTGGGAAACCAGGTGCGCAAACACAGCTGCCCACCTCGGCCACACACCTAGTGCTCTTGGCGGGGACCACAGTGCGGGCGGTGACCACAGGGAGGCAGCATAGTCTCGCAGGCCAGCCGCAGCCGCCCCCTCCCCAGCTTCCACTCCTTTCCCCCTGACTCGCTTTAAGCTCCACAGGAAAAGCCGAGGTCGTCAGAGGCTGGGGAGGTCCAGTCTGGGCAAGGCGCGTCCGAGATCCAAAGAGCCAGTCTTGCCCCTGTTCCCGTCCCCCCGCCCCTTCCCTGTCCCTCCGTGCCGAGGGGGAACCCCGCCTGCTTGCGGGAGGTGACCGGAGATGTCTGCTCCTGTTTGGTCAGGACCAGGGTGTTCTCAGACTGCTTGGGTCTCATCCAACCTCCTTGTCTTGGGGATGGCGGCAGTGTCACTCGCAGCCCTGCACACGTGTGTCCCCGAGCCACTTAGAGAAGCGTTTGGGAAGCACAGACAGGTCCTCCCAAGGAGCTGCGGGTCCCAGGCCGTGACCTCGAGCAGACGACAGCTGGTCTCTGCCCTCACACCGAGCCCGGCATTGGGTGCTTGGGCAGCCGGTGCGCCTGAGGGCGCCGCTCCCGGCCGCCTTGCCTGGCGGGCTCGCAGGAACGGCCCCTCTGGCTTTGAATGTAAAGACTCTGCCTTTGTGAGTGCTTGCCCGCCCCACCCGCCGCCGTCCTCATTAGCATAGCAGCTGCTCGCCGAGCGAGGACCCGCTCCGGAGAGGGCAGAGGCCTCCGGAATGAATGGGGCCGCGGCTTTGGTGCGGGCGAGAGAAGAAAGACCGACAGACGGACACGCAGGGGACTGTCGGAAGGACAGCCAGCCAGAAGAATGCGCCGCACGGGGGCGGGGCTGAGGCGATGAGGGAGGGCGGCCCCCTGGGACCCTAGAGCCCCAGGAGGGTCTTGCCATGGCCTCAGAAGGAGCAGTTGCTGAGGTTCCCAGACCTTCGACGGCCCCTCCTATGATCTGAGCCCTTATACGGAGGACTTGGGCTTTGTTGCTTAGCAGTCCCAGGCACAAGGCCTCCTTTCCCGTCCTTCAAGGCCTGTGGATGTCACCTCTTCCCTTCAGGCCTCATGGGAGAACCAAGACACAGCTGGCTTTCCCAGGTCAAAGGGTAGCTGTTCCTTCATCTGTGGTGCACGCCCCCTCTGTCCATTCTTGTGATGAGCTTTGGGGACAGACTGCCCCCTAGCCACTTCTCTTTTCCCTTTCTGGCCTACTCTGTGTCCTGGCTCTTCCCTGTTGGCTCTTCCCAGTCCACTCTTACAAATGGACGCTATTTCTGCAATTCTAGCAGTAAATGTTGTCTGTGTAATGGGTCAGATCAGAGATGGATAGGAGCCAAGCACTCTCCTGAGAACAGGGGGCAGGCCTTGACCTTCGCATTCTCCGTGTGTCCTTTTTCTCTCAGGGTTTCCCAATGCTTCTTCTGGTGCCCAATCCTTCTCCAGGCCCTCTCAGTGCCTCTTGGCTTGTACCCTCACCTGGCAACAGGCCAGGACAGAGGGGGACCTGGGCCATCTATAACTTCTTTTCACCTGCCCTAACTGGGACCAGTTCGGGGAGAGGATGGGAATTCACCGGAGACTCATGTAGCCAAGAGCACTGCCCACCCCACAGCAGCAGGTACTTTGCTGAGCTGAAAGGTCCACTGGCCACCACATTCTAGGGAAATGGGCACCAGAGATATGGCAACCTTGACCTGGTCACATCTAGGGAGCAGAGACTTATGTCTGCTCCCGCTGAACAGCTACGTGCTCTCTCATGGTAGTCATGCTGGAGGAGAGCAATCTTCCTGCGGGACCCTCGGTCCCACCGGCCAAAGGACTACAGCTTAAATCCTCCCCTGATTGCAAGGCACTCACTCTGGAACACGCTGCCCGCTGCCCGCTGCCCGCAGACCTCTTTAAGGCAAGGTAGCCGGCTCTGTGCGCTCGGTAGGCCTGACTAGCTCGCATTCTCACCATAGTTCTGAGCCCAAGGGGAAGGACTATGATTTGAGGGTTGAGCGTGTGTCTACCTACCTACCTCCTAGTGTACTGCATTGTGAAGAGGGTGCTTTCACCAGGGCCCAGACGGCATGGGTTCCAGTACAGCTCCTTCTTCAGCCATATTTATTTATTTATTTATTTATTTATTTATTTTTTGAAATGGGGTTTCTCTGTGTAGCCCTGGCTATCCTGGAATTCACTGCATAGACCAGGCTGGCCTCAAACTCAGATATCTGCCTACCTCTGCCTCCCCAGTGTTTGGATCAAAGGTCTTTACCACCACACCCAGGTTTGCTGTCTCTTCTTAGCTTCATCTCATTCATGGCACAGCAGTGGACTGCTGTTGGACTCCTCCAAAGAGAACTTCCCGGAGTTGCAGGGTTGCAGTTGGCAAACGCATTCCTGTAAGCCCTGGGAGGACTTTAAAGGTGCCGGAAAGGCAGTGATTCTTGTTGAGTCTTTCCTTCCTCACACTCTAGGTCAGTACTGAACAGTCTAGGGAGAGGGTGAGGACGGAAAAGACTTACATGGCCACATCCTTCTAGTTGTGGGCAGTTTGCTGAGCTGGAAGAACTGTTGGCCACTGTACTCCAGGGAAATGGACATCAGCAACTGCATAACTTAGGACTTGTCTCATTCCCATGAAAATAGTGTAGAGCAGAGGGAAGACAAGGTTACCCCTGGTGGTGACAATTCCTGGGGCGGGACTTCCTGAGGAAGATCCTATCTCTTTGCAGAGTATCACATCATAGTCTGCTCACTCTTGAACGTTTACTAACCTCACTGTTGCTGGGGAGAAAATGTTAAGACCTCAGAAGTAGGAACCCGAGGGGTGTGTCAGGGGGAGGGGGGTTGATGACTGCCTGGAGTTTGTTATCAAGAGCCACTTATATCATGGCTCCTCTGATGGCTGCTGCTATTCTAGTCCTATCAGGCACCTCCTCCCCTGAATCCCATTCAGGACCCCAGGAGTGGGTTGTCCATGTTCCTCCAATATGCATTTTCTCACATCTCAGGCATGGGAACCCTGGACCTACTTCAGATCTGCTTTTTGGTGACCATGGCCCTAGACTCTGGAAGCCCAAATCTCTAGAGGTGTTTGCTTGCCCAGGAGCAACTGGAATATCCCCCAAATCTAAGGAGACCCTCATCTGTGCATCCAAGTTCCTCCAGGGTCCCAACTCCCAGGCTGGGTAGGAAGCATGAAGAGCTACAAGCAGATATTTCTCTGGGAAGGTCCCAGCCACTCTGTCAATCCTAGGAAGTAGCTGAGACACCAGCTCCTGGGGTGGCATCTGGGTTTCCGAGGGCCCTGTGGTTGACTTGGACTTGACAGTCTAGCTAGGCTGAGCTCGTGTTTGCCCAGCTTGGTCTTTAGATTCAAGCCAAGCAGCGGTCATCATTAGTTGAAGATAGCATGCCGTGGCCCAGTCCTCTCCCCTTAGAAGGGATCCATGACTTGTGCCAAAATTAAGAACCAGTATCTTTTTAATATAAAAAGACCAATGAAAAATTTATTTATAAATTTTTCACGATGGGCTACAAGTCTATATCGTACGCTCAGGAGTGTGCCACAGACTTCATACAGATAAGAGAGACCAAACCAGGACCCATTTGAAGCTTCAACATAGGCCTAGGAAGTCTTAACATTAATTAACATAATTAAAAAGGCATTTGCATGTAGAAAAACCATACAGAACTCCTTTTGAAGTAATCTGCGCTTGCCTCGATGTCTGCCAGTTTCACACATTACCACTGTTCCTCCCACACCGGTTCATGAAAGCACAGAAGAGACCAAAGAATATGACCAGGCGCACAAAGGGCTCCGCCCACCTGTGTCCTCAAGTGCTCCCCGTTTTTTGCACGAAGGGTCAGCAGCACTTCTACGAAGGGGAAACCTCATTTAAATTTGAATAATTCAGCCTCCCTTTTATTTCCCAGGATCAAAACAAGAAGGGGTGTGGGGTTGCATAGAAAATTGGAACCACAGAAACCAGGAAGTCTCCTCTCAGAGACAGCAAGTGACGTTCCAGCACCTCCTCCAGATCTGGTCCTTGGCACAGCCCCTCCCTCATGGCAGGATCCTTAGATCATAATAGGGTCCTGGAGCTGGGTTTAAGGGTGGGGAGGGGGTTGGGGAAAGCAGAAAGGGTACAGCAGCCCTTCCACTCATTCAGCATGAGAGATTCACAGTCTTTATAGGAATTTTATAAAAATATAAATATGAGTACACAACAGCCTTCACAACGCTGGATACAACGCCCTGTAAAATTGGGTTCATAACCAAGATTCAAAAAATACACCTAAAACTTGGCTTAAAATATGTTAATATTTTATATTCTGTCATAAATGTTATGACATTTAATCGTGGCAAATTCATTTACTTTTTTTAAAAAGTGTGCAACCGACTATTAACTATAATAGAAGTCACTAGGAAGGATAACATGCTCTCAGAATCCTCACATCCCAGCCACGCGGGCTTCAAGGTCCCTTTGGAACTTTGCTAAACCAGCCGGTGTGGGGAATGGTGGCCTCTCACGGGAGGGGAAAGGGAGACAGATCCTGGGCTCCCTAAACTCAGAATCCAAGGAGAGGAACGAGGATTGAGGTGTGGAAAATTAGGGACTCGGTGGGGGAGGGGCTAGCAATGGGAAAACCATAGGGCTAGGCGGTATTTTCAGTGCAACCAAGAAATGGTAGACTCAAGTTTTTAGTTTTTAAGGAAAAAACAAATGCATCTTTCTCCCATAACCACGCACAATATTTCCAAACAAAAAACTCAGGCGCACAAACTTCACCCACAAATATACACACACGTGATAAATAGTTGAGGACATCAGGAATCCGGAGCGTCCCCTTCCTAGAGTGAGGGCGCACAGATGGTGGAGCCCGGTAGTGGTTGTTTGGCAGCCGCCAGCGGCGGGAGCCGCACTGCGGGCGGGCGGGTCTCACGGGCGGCGGCGGGAGCGCGAGTCCGCCCGCGCCTTTCACCTTCCGGAGAAAACATTTCAAGCGGAGGATCCGGTATCTCGGGATTCCGAAGTCTCCCGGTGTGAGACTCAAATTTCAAAATGGACTGGAGCCTGCGCCCCGCCCCCACCCTCTAGGCGGTCGGGGGCCTTGGGAAGGCTCTGGGGCCCGGCGGGGCTCAGAGGACTGCCGAGGGGAGGCGCTCTCTTGCAGAGAGCCGAACCCTGGGGGCCACGGACGCGCTACTTTGGTCGTGGCCGCGGACGTAGAGACCTAGCCGGATTTCCACGCGGACCAGCAAACCTGGCGCACACCGAGGTAGTTGGCGGGAAGGTACAGCAGAGACGACGCGGGTGAGGGTTAGGGTCCGGGATCGGGGTGGCTTATCACCGGCCGCTGGCCGCGTACTTGGCCTTGGTGATGAGATAGAGCACGATGTCCTGGTGGCCCCCGAAAGCGGCGATGTGCAGCGCGCTCCAGCCGTCGCGATTTGCTAGGCGGATGTCGGCGCCGAACTTGACCAGCAGCTTCACCAGCTCCAGGTTGCCGTCGATGACTGACTGGTGTAGTGCTGTCTGGCCCTCCGGCCCGAACGAGTTCACGTTGAATTCGCAGTTAGTCATGTTCTGCAGCAGCGACTGCAGCTCCTGCGTGTTGCCCTTGCGCACCGCTTCCTGGAAGATGCGCTGCGTCTGTGGCGCCGAGCAGGTGGACAGCTCGGCTTGGCTCATGCTGCCGCAGAGCTAAGGCCGCGGGCCGCGCCCCGGCTCAGCGCGGGCGGCGGCTGCAATGCGGGCCCCGGGCTGTCTCGGGGCGTGTCTCGAGGTACGCCTCGGCGCATGGAGGGCGCTGCGCCCTCGGGCCCCGCACGCCGCCCCTGCGCACTCCGGGCGCTCGGGGCCGAGGGCCGCTGGCGCGGGACCCCTGCTGCATCCAGCCGCGCCCAAGCGGGCGGGCGACAGGGCTGAGTGCTGGTTCGCAGGACCTGGGGCAGCCGGAGGCCGCGACACTCGCAGTCGTGGTCCCTTCGAGGTTCGGCTTCGCTCCAGCTGAACTCCACCCGCGTCTCTTTGCAAAACAGTTCTAATTCGCCCGCCGCTTCCCGGCGTCTTTTACGGTTCTTATATTTGCATAACAATGGACGCTCTTGACGCGCACACCAGCGCACTTTCGATTGGGTGGTGCCCACGTGGGGGCGTGGCGGAGGCGGGGTCGTGCGGCTGCTCCCTCTACCATAGAGGGCGCTGGTCTCAGGCAGCACCGGACAGGGTGGTCAGGCGGCCTCAGGGGTTTTCCAGCACCACTGGGGGATCCTGGGTCCGATTGCTCCGGTGTATAACCTCCTTTTGCAGTTTTCTTCTTCCTTCATAGATGTCGGGAAATGCGAGTTCCTGGCGCAGCCACTCCCAGGCCTGGACCTGGCGTTCACAAGTGGCAATTCCACGAATCTCTCGGTTGCATAGTCCTCCATCACTCTCGTCTTTCTACTCAAGTGTAACTTTCCAGGGAAGCTTGAGCAGCAATTGTGTTTGGCTCCTCCACACTGATGAAAGGAGCTCCATGCCCCGAAGCCCCCAGTGTAGGGGTTCCTTTGGTTGGCTGACACAAGCCTTTCCCCACCCCCCCCGTGTGTGTGTGTGTGTGTGTGTGTGTTATGGTGAGTCTGTCACCACTCTTCCTCATGTGTTTCCTCTGCTCAGCCCCTGTCAGCGTGTACAACACATAGGGCTGGCTGGCTTGTGAGACCCACAGCACTGCCCTTTGAGGGAATTCTGAAATGACTCATTTCCAAACCATAAGCTCCACGTTTTATTGACCTTTCTTAACAACTGACCAGGAGGCAGGAGGTGCTGGAGCTGGCTGGGAAGGCATGGCTCCACATTTCCTCATTATGTTTTACAGCTTACAGCTTCGCTGTGGTTGCTGAAAATTAAGGAGGAATGATCTTAAGACTTGACAGAGCAGGAGGCAGGGCACGTCAGGGCTTGATTTCTTCTGAAGCTAACTGGGAATTCCAAGCAGGCAACTGTAAGCCTCAGCTGGGCAGACCACCCTGCCAGGCTCCATCTGGGGAAGCTCCTTTTGGTGGATGCTCCTGCCCCAGACTCAGAACTGTATCCTACTCACTGGGGCATGCCCCCAACCTTACTTTGTGCTTTGGGAGAATTGAATGGAGAAAGTAGGCAAATGCCGGACCACCTTTGGCCAGCTGCCATCAAGCCTACTTGTTTAAGGGTCACACTCACCTTCTGGTAACCTGAGAACCTGAATCTCATGTGTGTTCAGCTTGGAAACCTCTCTGGTCTTCTTGCAATCCATGGTCTATTAGGTTCTGCCCATTTGGTCCCCTGCCTACACCTTATGGTTCTCTCCACTGTGCAGGTGGATTGAGGTGCAGTCGGGGATCCTGACGCAGGCTGTGTCACAGACTACTAACCCAGAACAAGGTGGGCAGGGAGAAAAGGGAGTTCTGGGAGCAGAGGAGGACAGGCTCTGCTTCCTGGTTGGCCTGTGGTTTAATGCATCTGCATAGGGCTTGGAGGCATTAGACAGGCAGGAGTCAGAGACCACACCTTGGGGTGAGCAGAGCCCTCACTTTCACCAAGCCCAGGGCTGTCCCTTGAAGGTGAATGGGTCCCTGGATGGGCCCCTACCTAGGTGGGCTCCAGCCTGGCCTGAGGAAGGGCATCTGAGATGCTTGCCCAGAACAGAGCCTGGGAGAAAAGTCCTGTTGACATCCGCAGCAGGCGGCAGACAAAGGGGCCCTGTGTGAGCTCAGTGTGGGAACGCTAGGCTGCCACCACAGGGGCTGAGAGAGCTGGAAGGCTCAGCTAGTTCTTGCAGAATAGCATGGCTGGTGTGGCAGTCCTATCGTGGTAAAAGCTTATCCTGAGGACATTTTGCCCTGTGTCAGGCTCACAAGACAGATAGATGTGTTTGGTGTGCCACCACCACTGTGCAGCTGAGACGGAGCCAGATGACCAGCTTCCTGGAGGACTTCTTAGATGATGGTTACAGGATACCCTGCTGGCTCATGCTCCTTCACCACGGCTATGCTCTGGCCCACACCCATGCCTTCCTGTAGCTGTCTCAGATAAGGAGGGGCTTAGGGAAGGCTGTGGGGCATTTGGTTTCTAGTAAGCACTACCCAAGTGTTTGCTGGAGGACACTTCCAAAAGGTGGACATTTGTTCCATGCTATTGAAGAGAGGGAGGGGAGGGGGCTCCCAGAGAGTCTCAGGGGACCTAGTATTAAGCTCCGGTGTTTGTGATGCTTGCCTGGGATCTAGGAGACCCCCTTCTGGCTGTGATGCTGGACTCTGACCTTTATTCTCTGCTTGATCCTAAGAATGCTGGTCCATGCGCATCCTGACCACCATCTGCTCATTCCTAGAAAGTAACAGTGGAAGGGCATCCTTCTCCCTCCAGATGCCCAGCTCCTGTTTTCGCTTAGGTAGGTGCTTAGCAGCCAGCAGCTGTGAAAGCAATGCTATGAAGGGGTAGCATGTACAGCGTTCTGGAATCCCTGTTGGGGAAATCTGGGTGGGGTAGTCCAGGCAATCTGAGAGGCCATAGGAGGACAGCACAGACAGGGCAGCTGGCCAAAGCTGGGCCAGGCCTGCAGCCACCTTAAAGGCTCTGAGCAGGGGAGGGAGGCCAGTGGGCAGTGGGGGGGCGGGGCTTCCAGCTAATTCATTAAAATGTGTTGGGGAGCGTGGGAAAGAGGAGAGTGTTTCTTCCCAGCAGCCCAGACACCTGGTAGAAGAGAGGATAGGAATCAAATAACAAACACTGAGCTCTAGCCAGCCGGCAGAGCAGAGGAAGGAGGCCGGCAGGAACTGCAGCAGACAATCACTGTGACCAGGCTCCTGCCCATGCCACTCAGCATGGCAGGCCAACACTGGATGGACACCATAGCTGCTCTGTTACCACTGTGACTATATCCAGTCCTCGAGGCAACCTGTCTACGCAGCTGAGAAAGGCATATTGCAACTAGTCTTCCAGGTTTGGGGCTTGCTTCCAATGCCTGAACCTGCATGGGGCAAACAGCCTCTAACCCCTTGAAATGGCAAGGGTGGAAGTGTTTCACCACGGGTGAGCCCTGTGCTGGGCAGCAAAGAGGAGGCAAGGGCAAGGGCTCAAGCCTCCTCTCAGGACATGGAGTACTGGGCATGGCTGCCCCGAGGATAGGCCTAGGGGCAGGATCAAGGTGGACAGCACGGTCAGGTCTTCTCTCATTTCACCTTAGTCCTGCAGCTGCCTAGGATGCAGCTGTGCTGGGAAGCAATTATATGCTCCTTGATGTGTCCTCGTAATGCAGGAGTGGGGAGGAATGTGGTCAGGAACTCTTCCAGGAGAGGACATAGAGCTAGGGGTCTCCCTTCTGGAGGAAACTAGCACTCCACACCCTTGATCCCCTCAACCCTGGGATGCTCAGCTCAGGCTCCCAGGCTGCCCAGCAGGTTGAGTGGAAGGTCTGGATTAGAGGTGGCTCAGAGGGACACTGGGGGTTGCTGCAGCCTCTGTCCAGTTCTCCTCATTTATGAAGTGTCTGGTAGGTTGCTGTTGGCAGAATGGGCTGAGATGCAGATCCCAGGCACATTTGGGCGGGTGGCATGTCGTGGACTCTCTGGAGGCTCCAGGTGGGCTGTTCTAAGGGTAGTGGGCAGACATGGCCCTAATACCACACATCTGGATCTGTAGGTAGTCTCTATACTAAGCAGAAATAATGCTCAGGACCTTGTTGCCTGAAGGCATCTGTTAGGTTCTTCAGCCAAATCTGAGCTGGTTTCTGCTTGAGGCAGGAAGCGGAGGAAAGGGATGTGAGTAAGGGGTGGAGGTGGCACATTCCTGGGGAGTGAGCAAGGAGGAGACAGGCTACTAGAACACCAAACGTGTTGGCCGAAGGCTGGCTGAGTGCGGGAGCCTCCACCCTGGGTCTTCTCTTCCCTCCCTCCCCCTTTCCCTTCATTCCCATTGGCTTTCCTACCTCTGCGATCCCTGACACCAGCATCCTCAGATCCTCTAGGGTAGCTAGCTTTGGTTGGGGGGGGGGGGAGGCTTAGCTTCCTCAGAGAGCAGAGGCAGCAGCATCTACTATTGGACAATTGTGACTAGTGAGGGGACCTCCCTATGGGTGACTGTGGGTGAGAGTCCTACAGCATTAGTAGGTAGACAGCTGCTTCCAGCCTCCCAGTAGGTCATAGTTATAGTGACTGCTCTTCTCTCTCCCCAGAGAGCCACCTTTGCCTGATCCAGGGTGACAGAGACCTTATGGGTCTCACCTGGATCCAAGGCCTAAGAACCCTGACCATCTAGAAATCCATTTGCCTTTGGAGTCTCTAGCAGCTTGAAGGCTTGTGAAAGGGTTTGGAATAGTCAGAGGGAATAGATTAAGCAAACAGACAATGCTGTAGCCTGAATCACATAGGTCAAATGCTTTTCAGGTTTATTGTTTAGCTGTTTCTGGCTGCCTTGTCTTCAAAAAGGGCTACTGGTTGTGCTGGGGGCCTCTCCAGGGCCTCATAGAAGTGTGTGATAACGAGGCCCAGGTGGGAGCTATCTCAGAAAATCTTGCCACATTGCTAAAAACAGTAGAAATGTTGCAGCCGAGGCTTCTTTAGCATGCCAAGTAGGACCCCTTCCAGCCGCAGTGGCCAGCCGCAGTGGTGCGCACCACTGTTCAGTGTCGCTGAACTGTTGACCTGTGGTTCCTCTGGCTTTGCCCAGTCTCAAGGGGTATCATAGGTGGAGCGGTGCCTCCTCTTCCTCCTCCTCCTCCTCTGGGGTCAGGTCTAGGCAGGGAGACAGTGCCTGATTTCTCAGCTGGCTTAAGGCATCCACTAGCTGTGCCCAAGGTTCTATTCTTTCTAGCAGCTTCTGTGGAACTCATCTGATTCCATCTGAGTCCTTGCTCCTGGTGGCTTCATCACCTATTAAAAGATGATAGGGCCTGATGGAACTGTCCTCAGGGGCACAGAGTCACCTGTGCCCAGAAGGCTACTGTGAGCTGAATCTCTGTTATTTCAGTGCCTGGCTCACCGCCCTGCACTCCACCTCCCAAATGGAGAGTCCAATGAGCCAGGGCTGAGAAGCCTTGGTGCTTCTGGGTTCCTCCCCAGGGAACTTAAACTTTGGGCCATTCTTAGGGCTCAAAGGTCCCTGGGAAACAAGTCCTGGGCATGAGATCTGCTGATTAGGGATCCAGGGGCCTGAGAACCAGTGGGTGGGGGTGGGGCAGACCTTTTGTAGTGATAAAGAGATAAACCCACTGCCAAAGAGCCCATTTCGAAATCAGTCAGTACCAGGGTGGGGCCCCCAGGGCCTCAAAAAACGTTGGGGATGGTTTTTGCTGGCCTTTGCAGGTCCTGGCTGGACTGTGAGCAGAGGGGCCAATGTCCAGCTGAGGGACTCCTTCAGGACTGAGAGCAACTGAAGGGAGTCTGAGTAGCAGACTGAGGGGGCAGCCTCTCCACTCCTGTGACCCCCTGAATTTGTTTGTCAAACATTTATTTACAGAAGGTCCCAGATCAATTCTAGGCAGGACATGAAAGTGTACAGCGGTTCCCCATAAGGTGGAGGGGCCTCTTCCTTGAAGTCTTAGGAGGCCATGACCTCTGGTTGACCTCTGTGACATTAGCTAATCTGTGTAGTCGCCCTCTTTCAAGGAAATGCAAGACGGAGGTCCCCACTCCCTGCCAAGCTGCAACTCGTGAAGACCGCAGCTGTTGGACCCCAAGAGGGGAAAATTTCACTCCGCCTACCCCCAGGCAACTAACTTATGGAGAACTGACGTAGACAGACTGAAGTGTCCATATACCTGCCCACTGCAATGAGGGACGGGCTCTGTGCCCTGAACTTAAAGAGTATGACTGGCCCGTGTCACTGTGCCAGGCAGGTGGTAGTGTGCAAAGCATCCAGCAGTCTGCAGACCCACAGAAATAGAGGAGATGGTTGACTTGACCGCACAGGGGTTCTGAGTGTCCCACCTTCCCAGTCCAGGGTCAACTACATGAGAAACTGGGTCTCCACCCTTACATCCTTCTACATGTCAGTACCCAGGAAGTTCAGGGTTAGAGGGGGTCCTAGGCACCTCCCAGCCACCCTTGAGATCCACCTCCGGAGGACCCCCAACTTCCCCATCTGCTTCAGGGATCCCTGTACCCATTCTGCTCCAGTTCTCCTGCCCACCACTGAGCTGTATCAGTTGCTCCATCAACTCTCTGGAGATCTTAAGGTACTGGTCACTGTTACAGGCCTGGGCAGCCAAAGGGGTGCCGAGTCGTGCTTAGGACTTCCTTGTTATACCTCAACCCCAAATCCACGTAGTTGTGAGTTTCCTGTGAAGGGTGGCTCATCAGTAAGGTAAGGGTTGCAGCCCAGTGGCCTGTTCCCCATGCAGTTGACCCTGGAGGTCAGGAAGCTGGGACCCTTGACACTCCCCTGTGGTTAAGTCAACCATCCCCTCTATTTCTGTGGGTTGATTTGCATATGGGCCTGTCACTTTCCATTTAAGTTTAGGGCACAGGACCTGTCTCCGACCTGCGCACTGTGGTCCTCAGGAGCCCTCCTTCGCTGTTGGCCTCTCTGGGCCATGAGTTGCCTCTTCCTTTTCCTATGGTCTTGGAAACTGCCTAGCTCACCTCCAGACCCAGGACCTTTAGGGAAGAGCCAGGCCTGCACCCTCATGGACAGCCAGGTTCAAGTGTGAGATGAAGGGTCACTGTGACCAGCTGTAGGTGTCACTGGATCCTCTGGTCGCTGTCTGTATTTTATAATGTCTGGAATAGCTGCTAAAGCCACAGGGGTCTGCTGTGGCCCTGAAGTCCATGGTGGGTCAGGAACGAACCCCACTTTGGATATTTTTGGAGACCTTGGATATGCAGTGGTCTTCTAGGGCATCTAAGGGTCCAGTTAAGGCCTGTTAGGACTTTCTTGCTACACCCTGACTCCAAACCTGTTAACCTATGCCTGTTAACCTGACTACCATTGACCAGGGCAAAGGAGGTCAATCCCAGATGACCCTGCTCATGACCTCTATCTACCTATACAAATAAATGAGTTTGAGTTTCAGGAGAGGCCAGGGTGGGAGTCCTGGGCAGGCATGTATATGTCTGTGGAAGTATGTTCTTCTGGGTGTCAGAGCAACAGAAAGGAGGTAGGGTCCCTGAGTCACAAAGGAGGGCTACAAGGAGGTGACTGACAGCTTGCTCTCCAGTGACCATGCTGTGCCCCCGCCCCTCGTGGGGGCTTTGGGTGAGCCAGGCAGGTGTCCTGGAAGGACACATTTGGAGCCTCAGGGTGTGCCATGCTGGGCGGCACCTGCCCCACCCACACATCCTTTTCCCACGGGCCTTTCAACACCACAAGGTTGCATTACCTGTGGCTTAGCCACCACTTCAGCTCTGCAGCCCCCGCTGGCCAGGGGCCTGGGCTGGGGCTGGTATGGAGCTAGGGCCTGCCCTGCCTTTGCTCCAGCTCCCATCTTTCCCACCATGAAGCCCCTTACTCATGGAGTAAGTGGGGGACTCCTTTGTCCTCATCACTTCACCCAGCCTGGTCTCTGGGTACAGCTCTGAGTATAGGGACTTACTTGCTTGGGGCAAGTGTGCAAGTAGAGAGCCATGCATCTGCCTGAAGCTAGGCTGGCTGAGGAAGACTGGGAGATTGGAGAGCGCTTGAGTCTTTATCAAGTGCCCAAGGCACCACAGAGGTTCCCCCTTCTGCTTTTTAATGTCCTTCTATAGGTGGGGCAACAACATACAGCTCAGTAGAGTTAAAGGCCGCATGTCCTCTGTTTCTAGCTCTCCTAGGATCTGGCCTGGTGTGCAGTCTGGGTGAAGCAACCGGCTCATGCTGAGTCACCACCATGCAAACGCCTGGTGCTGTCCACAAGGACCTGGCCCCACCTTCGGGAACCATGAGTGCTGGTTTTCCCACGGGCCGTTGCCCGCTCTTGGGCCTTGCTGTCACCCTTGTGGGGCCCAGGGAACCCTGCCCCCGCCTGGTCTGGAAAAGCCAGTTCTGCACTGTTCACAGCACCCGCCCTCCACCTTTAGGCTTGCAGCCCATAAGAGGACCAGCCACCAGGGCAATTATGGCCAAGTACACACTAGGCCATTAAGATAGTGACCATTCCTGAAGAATTTAGCCTGAGTGCTCCTGGCACCTGGGGGCCCAACAGCCTCCTTTTTGCAGAGAGGAGGCTTGTAGCAGCTGACTCTCTCAAACTGTCCAAGGCCCCACACCAGGATCGTTACATTCTCTCCACTAGTGTGAAGCCAGGATTCTCTAGATCCTTTGGGATGTCACCGATCCTGCCAGGGGTGGAGGTAGGGGTGGGGGTGAGGGTGGGGGTGAGGGTGGGGGTAGAGAGCACCTACCTGTCAGTGTCAGTGCCCAGGTAAGTGAGGGCAAGAGAAGTTGGGAAGACTCCTGGCTGCTCTGTCCTAGGGATCCATGTGTGCCTGATTCTCTTGGCAGCTGTGAGGTACCAACAGTGCTCTGACTCAGGGTACTTCTGCCTGTGAGTGTTTTGTTGGTAAGCCCTGAGCCCCATGGGCAAAGCTGCCTTGTTGAGCTGGCCACCAACTGGGGATTGGGGCTTACGGAGCCACAGCCAGACATTAATTTGACTTTGCTCTCTGCACACCTGGGCAAGAATGAGGAAAAGAGCTCATTCAGGTGTGTCCCAAGATGGCAATCCCAGGAGGTATACACTGATCCCTCAAGCAGTCACAGCCTCTCCTCTGGCATCCAGGATATACAAAGAGAGCCCAAAACACACAGGGCTACCCTGTAGCTCCATCTGGGGCACCATCTGCCTGCTCCTCCAACTGAAGCAGAGATTTGTTGGGTGGGAATCTGTTGCTGGGGTCCTACCATGAGTAGGCCTACTGTTAGCTGATGTCATAAGGGGTGATCAGCTGTCACAGTCACAATAGATGTCCTTCACTGCCCCAAGAACATTTATGCCTGGGTGACCACTTGTCCTTCTGTCTACTTGGTATATGGGCCACAAGTGAGGATTGTGTGCCTACAGGTATGCTTGCCCTGTGTCCCCCAAAAGTGGACATATAAGTAAGCAAGCATAGGGAGCAAGCTAAGGAAAAAGCCTTAAGCCAGGGCAATGGGTACAGGAGTAGAGCTGGAAGACAGCTTTAGTTGGCTCTGCTCTTTCCCCCAGAGTCCACCAGGTCTCCCCTAGGCCAAAGGCAACAGAATCCAAACCTGAAGAGGCCATTGGCCTCTCAAACACCCTCCAGCCCCAGGCATTCCTGAGGTCCCATGCATCATGGGAGACTGAGGAGGAAAGAGTGGGACATGAGCCCTGGTCCTTCTAGAATTGGATCCAGAGCAGTGTGCCCTAAGGTGCAGGCCAGCAAGTGGTGGCGTGCCAGGTTGGGAGCCTTTGCTAATGGGAACTGATCCAGGCATCTGTGGGGGTAGGCACAGGTGACCAGAGCTTGCCTCCCACAGGCAGGCCGCCCCGGTGATTCCCACAGCCTGTTCTCCTTGCCCAGCAGGTACCTGGCACAGCTATGAGGTCCATGCCCCACCTCCCAGCTGGGGACAGGATGGGTGACCTGATGGCCTGTAAGGGGTTTCTCCCCAAGTCTAGGGGATAGGGTGAGGGACCCAGAAATCGGGGGCGGGGGACCTTCTTAGGACCTCCTGCCTCTGAAAAAAGAGGCAGGTGCAAACCAACTTGGTCAGACCTGATGCCAGCGCTTCCCCTGCCAGCTGGTAAGATTGCTGGGGCTCTAATCAAGGCCTGTCTTCTCCTGTGCCCTACCTCCAGCTGGACCTAGGCTTCACAAAGGGGCTGAGAGAGATCTGTCTGAGGGACACTCTGGCCTGGGCATTCCCACTATCTGCACTCCACTGGCAGGCCCAGACATGGCCTTGGCTCAGAAACTCTCACTCCTAACCCCCACCCAGAAGATACTTGGAACTCAGACACTGAGCACACACTCCAGAATGACAGGCAATTTCTGTCCATTTCCCACAATCTGGGAATAGCAAAGCATAAAGGAATGGAGAGGAAGTGAACACATCACACCCCACTGTCTGGCAGAAAGCCAATAGTAGATGCAATACCTGGACACACCCACCCTGGCAAGGGATGCGGCTCCTGGGTGAGGGGCACCTGTGTTGCTTCCTTTCAAGTCCCACAGGTTTAGATTGTAGTCTTACTTGCTACTCTGATATGTTCTTAGGGACTTTCTGGACAAATGGCCTGACACCTTGCTAGACAGGGCGGGACAGGACCCAGGAAAAAGCAGTGAAGTGCTAGCCTGCCATGATCTGGCTCTTCTTCACACCTCTCTTCCCCAGGATATCCTGGAAACATTTTTTTTGGGCCCTGAGCTGACTCACAGTCCTAATGTGGTCTGAGAATCACCTACTCATGTTCTCTCTTAAGGGAAATGAATTGATTGCAATTTGACTAACATACTTGGGAGCTTCACAGCATGACTCTGATTTTCTGCTGACATCAGGCTAAGGATAGGCAGAAGGGTCTGGGTCTCAGGACCCTGGGGGTCTGGACAGATCTGCTTATGTGTGTGAAGGTTTTGTTTAAAGTCCAGTCATACTGTTCTTTTGTTGTAAGCTATCCCCTCTACTGGGGGGGCTCACTCCTAGGGTATGAGTGTTTGGAGCCAGCAAAGATGGCAGCCCTTGGCAAGGGGTTTGCCCTCTGGCCCCTGTCCCGCCCCCTGGCTAAGGAAGGGCAGTTCCCACGGGTCTGACCCTCCCCCACCTACCCACTGCCCAGTCCTTTTGTGCTACTGGGACAATGTCTCCACAGACAAGTGGGGGATGGGCCTTGGGGATGTGCCTGGAACTGTCTTCCTGGTGAGGGTCCCCTCAGGGGTCAGGGACAGCTGGGCTCAGCTGGTACTTTGGTGCTCAGACTGTAGGGCTGTAGGGCTGTCAAGAAGGGAACACCCATGTGTCTCCCAGGAAGGCAGGGTGAATGGGGTGAAGGGTAAGGGTGCTTCAGAATCTCAAAAGAACCAGTGACCCAAGGTCACTTTTCCCTTTCTCTTAACGCTGAGGTGGAAGCTAAGGTCTCAAGCACTTAAGTGCTGAACAACACTCGGCTTGAGTGTCTGCATGGGAGTGCATGTCAGGGCTACATTGGAAGTCCATGTGACTGCAGGTCTGTTGTACACACCCTACACTAGGGGAGGCCAGCGTCAGAGTCTGACCTCCTCTCTTGACCCCACACCTACCTACAGAATTAAAGTTGATTCCCAGCAGGGGGCTCACTAGGCCCAGTTCTGCTGACCTCACCGGAAAGCAGACCCTGGGGCCATGACCCTGTGGTGCGACCTTTGCTCAGTCTTCTCTGGGTTCTTAGGCCTAAGCCGTGGGAGCTAGGGTCTTAAAGGTTGTGCCATTTGACTGGCAGTTTTGAAAGCTGGTGGCACACCTTGTCTGTTCATCAGCATGTGAACTGCTTCAGTCCCTCTGTGGATCAAGTTGTAAGGTGGTTAGGTAAGACCCACTGTCTGGACAATGGGCCATAGCCCGAAGGTTCTCAGCTCCCTCCAAGAGCAAAACACTGTCCCTTACATATGAGTCCCAGTAAAGTGTGAACCACCTTAAAGAAAAACAAAAGCCAGGGTCTTAGGTAGTCCTGGTTGGCCCTTGCTATTTAGTTGAGGTACCCTTGAACTTTTGATCCTCCTGTGCAGGGATTACAGAGATGGGGTTTATGCAGTGCTGGGGGTGGGGTAGGGGTGAGGATCGTACTGAGGCCCGGCTTTCTGCATGTTAGGAAAGCACTCCACCAATTAAGCTCCATCTCTAGCCCTGGGGGGAAACTTTGTTTTTAGGAATTCTTATCTAGAAGAAATCTGCATCTGCTAAAACTGGCCAGGCTTCAGGAGCCCCATCCCGGTCAGTGGTCAGCTCAGGCGCAAGACAGTGAGTGTAGGTGGGGACTGGGGCCTCTGAGGACTGCGGCTCTGCTGCCCCGGGCCACTCTTGTCAGAAAAATAAAACAGGGTCTGGGCCACACAGGACGCCTCCTCCCAGGCCTGGCAGGGGCTCCCCCTCTCCACCCAGCTCACAAACGAAATACCCACCCCCACTTCTTGAGTCCCCGCCCCAGTCCCTGGAGCGCCATTCTCTCTGGGCCATGGCCCCCCGCAGGTCCTCCTTCCATCTCCCAAGATTCTAGGGTGCTCTTCTCTCTGGTGCTGGAGGCTGCTTTCCCCAAGCCCCGGGGTGCCCTTCTCCCCACAGGTCCCGACTCACTTCTCCCTGGTGTTCCCGGGCGCCACCCCCGCCCCCCACCCCCTAGTCCTTGCACGGAGCAGGAGGTTCCCAGACGGGGGATGGGCAGCGGCCGTGAGAACGCGCCGGACGGGCAGGCGTGGGAAAGCGGGAGGAGGGGCGCAGGGCGGGCGGGGCGCGCCTGGGAACGGCCCCCGCCCCCGTCACTGCCTTTGAAAGGGCCACTCAGGGCGCCGGCGGGGATTCAAAAGCAAACGGCCGCCACTGCCTTCCCGCCCCAGTCGCAGGGGTACGTGTTGCAGGCTGCCCTGCCTTCCACCGGTTGGGCACTGCCCACTATGGGTCAGGGGATGGCCCCCCCACCAGGGCCACCATCCGCAGCAGGTGGTAGATCCCAAAGAATCCCTTGCCAGGCAGTTATGCGGACAGGGGTCTCCGAACTTGAAGTAGGGGACCAGAGAGAGACACCCCCCACCCCCCAACAAGAATGGGTGAAGATTGTGAGGGAGCAGTGGCATCAAACTATCAGAAGCAGCACACTGATTTGCAGGGACTCGACTGAAGGCAACGACTTGGACCACTCCAGGGCTCCCCATTGCCCGAGCTGAGCAGGTGTGAGACCTGGTGTAGAGATTGTCAGCGTGGTGGACATGTGACCAACATGGGCCTCCCCTTTGCCTTGTTACAGGGGTCCTAGCGAGGCTCTCCTGTTCTCCTTAAAGTGACCATGGACATTTCCTGAACAGGTCTGGCTTGGGAAGGTTGGAGAGACCCCAGATGGACCTGTCAGTGGGCAATATCTTTTCAGTGTTGATCCGGGCCCCTGAGCAGTTAGAAGAGGACTGTGTGCCTGCTTCAGCTGTCCCTCCAGGTGTCCCTGCAGGGCAGGATGTGCCCCAGTGGCACAGTAACAAGCCTTGTTACACTGTCAGCGCTCTCCCGGACCCATTTCTGAGCTGCCTGTCACCTTTCTTCCTATCCCTCCCAACCTTCCTGTTTGCAGCCTTGAGGGATTCTTCCTTCCTTATCACAGCCGAGTGAAAGTGGAGGAGGCCTCACGGTCTGGAGACTGGGCTCAGCCACTCAATGAGGGCATGGGCCTATGTGTTAGGCAGGCTCTCTTGGATTCTGGGATCTCAGCAATTTAGCCACACTAAGGATGAGGGAAACAGTGTTGACCCCCTGTGGAGGGCAGACCTTCCTGGTCAAGGGCTCTGAGAGGCCCCAGGCTCCCTTTCCTTGGGAGTGGGGACTTAGAAGCTGGCTTTTGCCATGTCTGGCCAGTGGATGTTATTTTGGGCACCGATATGACCTTCTGCTTGCTGCCCCCCCCCTTTTCACTTTTGTTTTAAATTTTACGTGTACAGATGTCTCACCTGCATGTATATCTTTGCATCACATGTGCCTGGTGCCCACGGAGACCAAAGGAGAGTATCAGGTTCCTTGGAATTGGAGTTACAGACGGTTGTGAGCCACCGTAAGGGTGCTAGGTATTGAACCTGGGTCATCTGGAAGAGCAACCAGTGCTCTTAACCCCCGAGCTCTCTCCTACCTTGCCTACTGAATCTTGTTGCCTTGACACAGGGTCTCTCTTTGTAGTCTTGGCTGGCCTGGAACTCCATATGTGGATCAGGTTAGCCTTGAACTCACAGAGATCTGCCTGGCTCTGTCTCCTAAGTGCCCACTGACTCTTAACTCAGCCTGAGGATGATTCTGCAGTAGTGTAATGGTTCTGAGTGACCATGGGCGAGTCCTGAGAGAGGTCACCCTGGTCCAGATGGCCAGTGTTTACTCAGAAAGAAACCCCCCAGCTCTGATTTTCTCTCTCTTCCCTATTTCCCCACTTCTGAGGCTGACATAACTGGCTCCATAGTGGGTAGCATGTATGCCTACTACTGTCAGGGTGGCCCACCTCCCAATACTCCAGGGGCAGTACAGCCCACCCAGATGTGCTCAAAGGTCCCCTCAGCCTAGACAATTCGTGAGGGGCCTTTGGAAGAGTATGGTAGGGCCCTAGAGGAGGCCTCCAGGTAGGGACAGCACATGACATTGTAGGGGCAGGACTAAGACTCAGGAAGGCCTGCCCCATGTTGTGAAGGCTGAGGTTTTGGGGTGACAATGGGACACAGGAACAATTTCTTCAGTTAAGGGGGAGGAATAGCTGCCACATGAGCCCAACAGTGCCAAGAGCCTTCCTAAAGTGGCTGGGGCCTGCTCTAGGCCACCAGAAGCCAGGTCTTTCCACAGTAAAGCCCAAGTCCAGTCTTCTGGGGGCTACCTAGTAAGAACTTAGGTTTGTCTCTGAGACCCAGGGCTTTTAAAAGTGCAGAAGCCACTGCTCCTTCTGTCCCCTGAGCCTGGGGGAGGCCAGGTCCTAACTCTCATGAAACCCTATCTCTTACATTCTCTAGGACCCTGCACTTCTGGGGCGTTAGCCTCCTCTGAGGCTGTTTCCTGCCCTGTAGACACCCCAGGGGATGATTTGGGTTAGGTTTCTCCTGCACCCTTGGTTGGTGAGACTCCTAACTTGGTTCTGCTTCCTGTGTATTCCTGAGTCTTCTGTCAGGATAGGTGCTGACAAGAGAGACCTTAGGTCCTCTCCAGGGTAAAGCAGTTACCAGCAGTTAGAGCTGGCAGGAGTCTGTGCCTATGTGTGGAGGCTGGGGCAGGGAACATATTCTGCCTGGCATCCTCCATTGAGGACTCCCTCTTCTTCAAAGTGCCTGGTTGGACCCTTAAAACCTATTTCACCGACTGTGGCTCCTTTCAGTGGTGGGGAAAGCCCTCTGCTGGCTCTGCCTGAAAGCTCCCTGAGGTGATGGGGTCACTGGCCTCTCGGGACACACACTTCCGAAGGCTTGACGTCACTCTTTCAAAACACACCCTCACAGGGCCACAGTCCATTCTCTAATCATGGGTCAGGGGACCAAAGGGACAGTAAAAATAGATCTTACGCCCAGCCCAGCCATTTCAGCAGTTCATGTTTAGCTTTTTTTAAAAACTCAAATCTCTTTGATAAAATATTTTCTCATGGTGAACAGTACTGGGAATGTCCCTCTAATACACATTGCTAATGGACAGTTTCAGCCTCTATCCCCACTGCTACTCAGAGTCCAGCTTCCAAGGCTGTGACATCCCCAGGAGACTCTCTTTTAGGCCCCAACTCCCTGTGGCTCCAGGTGGGCAGTCCTCACTTTGTGCTTAGGTCTCCTCTAAGCCAGGACTCTCACATACAGACATTCCTAGCGATAGCAGCGAGGTGACACACCCTAGTTCATCAGAATCATCACTGTTCAGCTCCTCCTTGAACCTCCTGCACCAGCCAGGGAATATTGCTCTGGGAATATTGCCTGTCAAAAGAGGCTTTTCCCCTTTGAGAATAGCATCAAAATAGCTGAAAGAAGAAAAAGAGAAGATTCCATTGGTGGAAACTCTCCAGGAGGTGGCCAGCTCTCCACAATCCAAGGACTGAGTCAGGGTCTTGTGGGACAGGTTCAAGATGGAAGGCACATACTTCCAGAAGCCAGGTTGGGGGTTCTGGGGATCTGCTTAGGCAAGACAAGACGTGTGTGTGTGTGTGTGTGTGTGTGTGTGTGTGTGTGTGTAGGGGTCACAGCAGGGGTCTGCAGCCATTTTGAAGACAACTCCTACACAAAATCTCTTTTGCTTCACCTTGAGACATTTTCCCAGGCTCTTCACTGGCCTTAAGTACAGCCTTCCTTGGCCACTGGGGCAGGGTATTAGGGTAGCTTGTGCACGTGTTTAAGTATGTGATTTCCATGGCATTCCAAGTTCTGGTCAAGCTCCCAGGTCGGCTGGGAATGCTGCAGCTGAAGGGTTCCTAAAAGAGCAGTGAGAATGTGGCCCAAGGCCTGTTCAGAGCTGGGAAGAATGCCCCGGTTACACAGACTCAGACTCAGCTTTGTGGCCTAGAGCCCCGATCCTCTAAGCCCTGAGAGTCTCTTGAGATTCTAGACCCACAAGTTGGCTTGCATACAGGCCTCTGGACTGTAGTCTGAACATCAGAGCCATCTATAGAGGATGCACTTGTACAAAGCAAGATCTGCTTGCCCTCTCTGCCCTCTCTGCCCAGCATCTTCATGGCTGCTCCTCTCTCTCTCTTGATTTATTTATTTATTATATGTAAGTACACTGTAGCTGTCTTCGGACACTTTTTCTTCTCCAGCCCAGCTCACTCTAGCCCCCTCACTGTAGCTGTCTTCAGACACCCCAGAAGGGGGCATCAGATCTCATTACTGATGGTTGTGAGCCACCATGTGGTTGCTGGGAATTGAACTCAGGACCTCTGGAAGAGCAGTCAGTGCTCTTAAGCGCTGAGCTGTCTCTCCAGCCCCCTCATGGCTGCTTCTCAATGACTTTGATCCTACTCATTGGACTCCTACCATTGGCCTGTGAGTCCCTGTGAACATTGATGAATGCTTTCAAAGGCTGTTTCTTCCACGAACAAGGGGCCTGATCTCAGTCACTTGAGTCTATGTGCCCTTCTTCTAGCATGGCTCCGTGGTGAGCCATGCTCCCTGACCAGCATGAGCTCCTGTGGGGTGCCCAAGGCTGGGCCTGGTATCAGGGATGGAACTGAAGATAGCCGCAGCTGGGCAGTTGGATGAGGACAAAGCAGCCTATGAGCCTCTTCTCCATGCTCTGCCTCACTTGCAAGAGCCCCTCACAGTGCTCATGTCTGCAGCATCTGTAACCAAAGCCCTCATGCTGCTCTCCACCTTGCCCCGCTCCATGCATATTCTCTGTCCCAGGATAGTCAGCTGCTGCCCCTTCTGGTCTGGGTGTTTGCTGGTCCCTGATCTGGTTCCAACATTGCTCCAAAGTTACCCCTCAGAACCTGTTTTTAGGTTTAAGTATATCTTTCTGCTCAGCCAGGCTGTGGGCTTGTTCTGTGTCTCTACACACTATCCCTGCATAGGTGCTGACGGACGTCTTCAAGTCTGAAGATCTCTGGGCAGATCCAGACAGCAGGCTGTTGCCTGCACGCGGCTCTGGATAGAGTAGGGGTTTCCTCCCAGCTACCCAACTTCCTGTTTTCTCAAGAAAAAGCTGCAGCCGAGGTTCTGAAAAGCTCATTAAAATACCTCCCCAGGCGTCCCGGACATCCTGGGGTCTTTAAAACACTTGCAGGGCAGAGCTCAGACAAAGAGAGGCAGCGGACAGACGTGGTTCCTGTCGCCCCTGGAGCTCAACGCTTAAGGAAAGGGTTGAGAGCACACTTCCTTACTGCACCGAAGTGCCACGGAGGAAGCCACCGTCCCTGTGGGGCAGTGAGGCATCCCAGCTCTCAAAGGCAGGAGCCTGAAGACTGCTTCTCATCCTGAATGCTTTCAGCACCGGAGGCGGAGACTGCCAAGTCCAGAAACACAAATCAAGCTCCACGAGGAGAGGAACCGGTCCTGGCTGGTCCCTCCCCAGCCAGGTGAGCTAGTCTGCCCAAGTCTGGGAAAGTGGGGCTGAGCTCTGTCCTGCCCAGCCAGGGAGGTGGGTAGGGAACCTGGTAATGGGCACCTGAGGGGCTCAGACTACTGCTCCCATAGAAGGCTTCCAAGTCCAGGGTCCAAAACAAATACCATTGCTTAGAGGAGCTTCCTTACTGCTCTCTAGGGAGTATTCGTGCAAGAACCTAATTCAAGACCAGCAGGATCAGGCCCCTTAGAACTGGGAGCCAGAGATGCCCCCGTCTTCCCTCCTTCTCAGGTGGGAAGAGTGCTCCAAGTATTCAACAGTCGTGTGTCCTGGAGGTCCTCCAGGCCCAGAGAACCTGAAGATTTTGACTTAGAGAACCATATTCTCTTGGTTCATCCCAGAAGCCTCTAAAGGGCCAGAGTAATTCCCAAAACCAGTGGCCATAGGCCTTGGTTATGCTGGCCTAGCGGGAATTCTGTAAAAACACTGACTCAGGCTATAGTGACTTCTCTGACATGCAGCCTGTGTGCAGGTGTCTAGACAGGGATGGAAGATGACTTGTGGCCACTGCTCCCATGGACAGAAACTCAGAGCACACATGCCACCACCATCCAGGAACCACAATCCGGGGACACACCAGTTCTTGCCAACCTGCCGGGGTGCTTTCCACCTGGGAGGATGGGCATTCAGGACCCACCTGGCAGCAGTTAAAGATACCTGCATGAATGACTCGTACACTGAAGTGCCTGAGCATGCCTTTGGCTTGCTGTTGGCCCTTGAGGGTACTGTTTACAGAGTGGCAGCGACCAGCCCCAACTTGGGCACAGAGCTGTAGATACATGACCAGGGAGTGCTGGGGTGCACATATCCCAGAATCTTTCCTGGCTTCTTCTGGGTCTACCAAGGAAGGGCAAGCCCTCTCTCACACCAGCCTCACATGAAGAGTGCCTAAGGGACCCAGTGGGACTGAGGTCCCCTGGTAGATAGATGGGGCTTAGACAGGAACAGATCCCAACTCTGTCCTTGTGGTGTGGCATACCTGAGGCCAGGATGGTCCTTCCATGCCATCTGGGCACCTGTAAAGGAGCGATACCAGCAGGTAAGGCTGCCTCTCTGCCCCTCTCACACACTCAGGGTTGTCTCCTTTGTCAATTGGTATCAACCTTTGTTCCCACTAGCCCTGAATCCCGGGGCCTGCAGCCCACCTTGTTTTACAGATACACTTATGAACAATGGAAACATTGTATTTAGTTACAAACAATATTCAACTTTAAAAGCAGTCCCCAAAGACCTGAAGAAAATGTCCAGCAAATGGAGAAAGGTCTTTTGAGAGGCTGGAAACAATAAATTCACCACTAAGGCAGTAAGGGACAATGCAAAGATCTTAAATGCCACATGGGTGAGATGGCTCAGTGGGTAAAAGCATCTGCTCTACAATCATGGCAACTTGAATGTGATCCCCGAAACCAAGGTACAAGGAGAAAACCAACGCCACAAAGTTGTCTGTGACTCCATACTGTGGCACAGGTGTCCCCATACATCCACCACACATATTAATGATAAAATGACCCCACAGGGCTGAAGAGATGGCTTGGTGGATTACTTGAGAGGACCTGATATGAATCCCTAGAAGTCATGTCAAGCTAGGCTGTGCTTCCCAGTATTCCCATTGCTAGAAGATCAGTAGAGGCAGAATTCCCAGCTAGCTCAGCTTCCTTGATAACAGCAGAGAGACCCTGTTTCAGGGTGGAAGGTTATTATTCTCCGACCTTCATATGTGCTACTGTGGCATAGTGTACCCCTTCTCCCATCATACATTCACACCCAATACCCACAAATACCAGTGTTGGTGATAGTGTGGATCCTACCATGCTCAAACTTTTTAAAGAATTGTGTGTGTTTTAAAGAGAAAGAGCAGGCAGAGACGGAAACAGGGAGACAGGGAGACAGGGAGACAGACAGAGAGTGCACATACAAGCACACATGCCACAGGACTAGTGTGGAGGTCAGAGAGCAACTTATGGGAGTTTGTTCTCTTCTTTGTGGGTGCTGGGGGTCAAGGTTGTTGGGCTTGCCTGTAAGCATCTTTACCCACTATGCCATCTTGCTTGATCCTGTTTTTCCCCAGTATTAAGGATTTAAATTCATTTATTTTATGTATATAGATGCTTTGCCTGTGCATGTGTCTAGGTACTACATTCATGCCAGATGCAGGTGCGGTGCCCTGAAGCTGCAGTTACAGATGGTTGTGAGCTGCGTGTGGTGAAGCCCAGGGCCTCTGCCAGAGCAGCCAGTGCTCTTAGCTGCCTCGACATTTTTCTAGCCTTGACTATGGCTAATTTTGCTGATGAAGGGCACTGGGGTTTGGAGCTAAGAAGAAGAGTATATGAATTAAGGATGTTATTTAAAAAAAAGTCCAAATCTGAATAGAAAATTTGAATTGATGTACACTGTTGTTATTTATTTAGGTAATTTTGGTCTTTTGAGACAGGATCTTACTATGTAGCTCTGACTAGTCTGGAACTCACTATGTGAATCAGGCTGGCCTTGAGTTCTGAGAGATCTTGACTCTCTCTCCTGGGTGCTGGGATTAGAGAATTGTACCAATGTCCTGACTATTTTAAAATTTTGGAGACAGGTACCATGTAGCTCAGGCTGGCCTCTATTTTGAATATCTTACCTCTTGTCTTTGTCTTTCCAGTTCTGGGATTACAGGTGAGCACCACCAAATTTGGGTTATATAGTTCTGGGGATCAAACCCCTGGTTTCATACCATGCTAGGCAAGCACTCTACCGGACTGAGCTATTTCCCCGGCCCTAAACTACATTTTAAACAATGATGTCTCTCACCACTCTGCCCACCGCCGTGGCCTGGAAACAAGACAAACTCCTGCGGCTGAAAGCCTATCTGCCTGCCAGCTTTCAAGTCTGTTCTGAGGAGAGGGGGTCAGAACTTTGGGGAGGAATGGCCACTTCCAGGTCGTGGAGTCAAAATGCAGAAACTGAATGAGACAGGAACATTTCACTGCACCAAGAAACAAGGAAGTTATGAAAAATTGAAAATTCTGTGTGAGAGGGATGCAGAAGCCAGGAGAGGGACAGCAGGGACAAAGAGGTGGATACCACATGCGTCGGTGCGGGGCAGGGGACAGGTGAGGAGGGCAGACACAGGACGTGTGTGTAGAAGTGTTCCTTACAAGTCTTCAGTGACCTTTAGTGAATATGAGGCCAACTCAAGGCTGTGAAAATTATAAAGTCCTTAGAAAGAAACAAGGACACTCATGCCCCTGACCTGACACCACATTCATAGCTCTAACACCAAGCAAAGACAACAGAGTGACAGACAAACCACATTTCAGCAAAATCAGAAGCTCTTGCTCATCAAAAGCCACATTCCAGAGAAGGAAGGCCCATCACACAGAGAGTGGTGGGTTAGACCCTCAAGACTGCAGCTGGCCCACCCCTGTAACCTCTAACACTGGGAGGTAGAAACAGGAAGGTCCAAACTTCAAGGTCATTTTGTTACATAACAAGGTCAAGGCCAGGATTAACTACATGTGGGACCCTGTGTACCTCATCCTCCTTCCAGATACAGGCACATGCATGCTCTCTCACACAAACATTCATGCCCTTACACAGACAGACAGACACACACACACACACTCATGCCCACATTTACACACACATTTAGGTATACACACATTCACACACTCATGTGCACACACACACACACTCTCTCTCTCTCACACACACACACAGTGCAGAAAACATTTGCAGATTGAACATTTGATCCAGCAGTAACATCCAGAGTATAAAAGGAACTTCAACAATGAAAGCAGAATCTGCCCAATTTAAAAAGGACAAAGGACCTGAGAGTATAGTTGCCCAAGAAGACATACAAATGGACACATACACAAACATATACACATCATGTAGTGCCCACACCTGTATTGCCAGTTTTGGGAAGCTGAGGCAGGAGGATTGATGTGAGTTGGAGACCAGTCTGAGCTACAAAATAAACAAAGAGAAATGTTTAAGAACCAGGCAACAGGCAGTGGGGTCTCTGGACGAAGTGTGATCATATGTCAAGAAGGGAAACACAGAATTGTGGGACCTAGCTATTAAAGGTTCCCAGTGTGTGCCCAGGGAATCTGAAGCAGCCATGGGTACAACGTACATTCACAGCAGCAGTACCCACAGTAGCCATTAGAGGGAGCCAACACAAGTGTCCACCATCAGCAATAAACAGAAAATGGCCTAAATATGCCATGGAGTATTACTCAGTCTTAAAAAGGAAGGAGATCCTGTCACATGACAGGAAGTGGATGAATCTTGGAAATGTGCTGTATACAATAATCATCTCCCCACATCCACAGGCCCTGCATCTGCAGACTCAACCGAATGCATACTAAAAGTGTTCTTTAAAAATTCCATAAATCTTTAAAAAAGGGGAGGGGGCAGGGGAGCTGGAGAGATGGCTCAGCACTGACTGCTCTTCCAGAGGTCCCCAGTTCGATTCCCAGCAACCACATGGGGGTTCACAACCATCTGTCATGGGATCCAATACCCTCTTCTGGTGTGTCTGAAGACAGCTACAGTGTACTCGTATAAATAAAAAATAAATAAATCTTAAAAAAAAATTCCAAAGGGTTGCAGAAATCAAGAGATTTGCCATGCATCAAGCCCTGTGATGAATGCTGTGTGGGCTCTCCCCATATCTGCTGTGCTGCATAGTTGTGCCTACTGGGGTGGTCACCTATACTAAGCATGTAAAGCTCGTTGTCCCACCACGATTTCCTCATGATGTAATATGCAGTTACATCATCTAGAGGTACGATGGTGCGCCGGGCTGCCATTTACACAAGGGTCTGTAGTGGCTGCAGATTGTGACATCTGCAGGCAGTCTTGGGACCAATACACATAAGGGCAAATCCAACATAGCTTCACTTGTGCAAGGCCCTTGGATAGCTGAAGCCATAGCAGAGTACACCAGCAGTTCCTGGGGGATGGTGGAGGGGGGCACCTGCTGCATCTCACTGGTTACTTTGTTACTGAGTTACTTTGTCACTGGTTACTTTGTTACTGAGATGAAGTAGTGAACTGTGTTGGTTGCACAGCCAACTTGTTTCATGCCATGGAATCAGATACCAACAAATGGTCATAATGGCAATCTTTATTATTTTTTATTTTAATTTTTATTTATCATGTATATATTTATTTACTGTGTATACAGCGTTCTACCTGCATGTATGCCTGCAGGCCAGAAGAGGGCACCAGATCTCACTATAGATGGTTGTGAGCCACCGTATGGTTGCTGGGAATTGAACTTAGGACCTTTCAAAGAGCAGACAGTGCTCTTAACCTCTGAGCCATCTCTCCCAATATTATTTATTTATTTATTATTTATTTAGTTATTTATGTTTAGTTCTTTCATAACAGGGTCTCACTATGTAGCCTTGGCCGGCCTGGAACTCCTTATGTAGACTAGGTTGGCCTCGGACTCATAGAGATCCACCTGCCTCTGTCTCTGGAGTGCTGGGACGAACAGTGTGTGCCACCATGCCTTGCCAGAAAATTTTATGGATGTATATTTTGCCATGAAAATTAAGGAAAGTAAACAGGTACTGTGGTGTTAGAAATACATTTCTAGACATGGTGGCACAGGCCTCAAGCACTCAAGAGGTAGAGGCAGGAGGATCACCATGAGCTTAAAACCAGCCTACAGACCCTATCTCAAAAAGAAAAGTACACTTACATGATGAATAAAGAACAAAAATAAAAACAAACTTGGACCAAGGGCATGGCTTAGGAGGTAAAGGCACCTGCTGCCAAGGCTGGTGACCTTCACTCTGTGTCCGGGACCCATAGGTGGAAGGAGAGAACTGATTTCTTCAGGTTGTCCTATAGTCTCCACCTGTTCATTATGGCGCATGCATACAAAATAAACAAACATGTAAAAAACAAAGTCTACAAAACTGATAAATTGACACAAAGCTATGAAGCAAAAGGGCATCACCAGCAGAAGCCAGCCTGCCCACAGAGGGCGACGCGGCGATCTGAAGAGCAGGAGAAACCAAGAACAGGGGGCGTTTTCAAAGCTCTGTCCATCTAGGCTTTGGAGACAGTAAGCAGAGACTGAGGGAAAGTCAGTCCAGGTAAAGCACAGAACAAGAAACTCACAGGAAGGTGTTTGCTTGCTTCTTAGAGGGCAGCAGTACAGTATATGTCTCCAGAGAGCCACCAGCTTTAAATGACACCGAATGCATACAATTAGGTATGGTGATGTCTGATCTGTAGATGTGAAAAAAAAATCAGAGCATTTAAGTGGTAGAAAATAACATCAGGTAAGCTGAAAGCTGAATTGTCCTATAGTTGAGTGTATTGACTTTAATTCTCTGAAACGGTGTCACTCTGTGAACCAGGCTGGCCATGAACTCACAGGGATCTGCCTGACTCTGCCTCCCCAGTGCTGGGATTAAAGGTGTGTGCCACCCCAAGCCTTATTTTAAGTGTTTGAGATAGGGTCTTGGGTAACCTCCAGCCTGCAGTGAGTGATCTTGAATTTATGATCATCTTGCTTCCAGCTCCTAAGTGCTGGGATTACAGGCTTGCAGCCCCATGCCTGGTTTATGCAGTGCTGGCGATCAAACCCAGGGTCTCATGCATTCTAGGTAAGCCCTCTAACAAATGAGCCACATCTGCAGCCAGGATGAAGCATGAGCATTTCTGGTGCAGTTCCCATAGAATAGAAACACAATTTGTTATTTTTGTTTGTTTTTTCCGTTTTTTTTTTCGAGACAGGGTTTCTCTGTGTAGCCCTGGCTGTCCTGGAACTCCCTTCATAGACCAGGCTGGCCTCGAACTCAGAAATCCACCTGCCTCTGCCTCCCAAGTGCTGGGATTAAAGGCGTGCCCCACCACTGCCTGGCTAGAAACACAATTTGTAAATTTCAGACGAACAGGGAAATCGGAACTAGTGTAAAAGCCAAAAGTCTGTCAGGAAGAAGGAAAGGTTACACTTGGTCTTAGCCAAAAGGGTGAAAAGTAATCAGAAAGCATGGACTGAAGGCTGGGTGCAGTGGTGCTCTCTTCAAGTCCCAGCAGATGCAGTTTGAACTCTTTGAGTTCTAGGCCATCCAAGGCTACATAGTGAGACCTTGGCTCAAAAACAAACAAGTAGTAAAAAGCACACATCGAGACACAGATTCCAATTTCCATCAGTTATTATAACAAGCAGAACTTAACTAATATGTTAAAGGGAAAATACTGTCAAGCCTTGACATTTTAAACATAAAGCGGTTGGACAGGTGGCACACACCTTTAATTCCAGTGCTGGGAGGCAGAGGCAGCCAGATGTCTGAGTTCAAGGCCAGCCTGATCTACAGACCAAGTTCCAGGACAGCGAGGGCTACACAGAGAAACCCTGACCCAAACACAAACAAGAAGAAGCCGTGAAAGGGCAGCTCTGACAGTCACAAATGGTCAGAGGCAAACTGCAGTGAAAGATTGCACATCAAAACACCTGGGATGCTGTGAAAACCCGGCTTCAGGGAAACTGGTGAATGAATGCCAATCACGAAGTAAGAGAGGCTGAACACTGAAGCCCAAGTGTTCTGCTTGGGACCAACCCCAAGAAAGCAGAGCAAAGAAGCCATAAAGACAAGAACAGATGCGAACGAGAGAGACAGGGACTGGGCTGACGGGGCTTAGCGATTGAGTGCTTGCCTAGTATGTGGGAGCCTTAGGTTTGGTTCGAAATCCTGACAGAAAGAAACTGTAAAGGGAAGCATTAACAAACTGAGTATAGGCCAGCTCTTAAGATGTTCAATTGAGGGCTGGTGAGATGGCCCACGGTTAAAAACACTGACTGCTCTTCTGGAGGTCATGAGTTCAAATCCTAGCAACCACATGGTGGCTCACAACCATCCCTAATGAGAAACAAATAAAGGTGTTCAATTGATTCTTCTTTGGATTAAAAAAAAAAAGAAAGATAGAAAGAAAGGAAGGAAGGCAGGGTAACCAAGAACAGGACCAAGTGACTGCGGATCCTGAAACAGGGCCAGCAGGCTTAGTGGCACCCTGTCCCTATGGTTGTGACCTATGACAGACATCTTCCAGGAAGGTTATAAATTGACAACATGACTCGTAAGGTACAGACAGCTGATTATGCACTACCGGACATCAACACTAAACAACAAGTCCTCAGCATTTGCCATCACCATGCCTCCCAAAACATTCTTTTTAAAAAGATCTATTTATTTTATGTATATGAATACACTGTTGATGTCTTCAGACACACCAGAAGAGGGCATCGGATCTCAGTACAGATGGTTGTGAGCCACCATGTGGTTGCTGGGATTCGAACTCAGACCTCTGGAAGAGCAGTTGGCGCTCTTAACCGCTGAGCCATCTCTCCAGCAGGAGTGTAGAGACAGCACCATCAGCACTAATAGTTGGCAATCTTGACTAATGTTATGAAGTCAGAAAAAAAGTAGAAGATAGGCTTGGACAGAAAGAAAAAAACCCAACTTTGTAGGTAATACCTCTTCATGGAGATGCTCTAATGAGCTATGGAACGTTCGCTGACGTCACTGGGCATGAGCGAATCACAGAGGAGATAGCCTCAGCTCTGCAGCGAGCGGAAAACAAGAACAGTGTAGTGTAGGACGGTACTAGAAAATAAAAGTTCTCGGGAGAAAATCTTAACAAATGGGACACAGTCTTTCAGAGAAGATTACTAAATGTGTTTGGATAGCATCAGAGTAGAGATTGAAAATACTCAGTTCCTGGGAACATTGCTTCTCCCTGAGGTGACTTCCAGAGCCATTTGTACAGTCTCAACAGCTGTCCCCAGCTTTAGGAAGAGTGTTCTCTCTGGCCAAACCTGTGTGTCAGCGAGCTGAGGGATTCACACGGTAAACTTGTGCCAGTGGCTCTCATAGACAAGTGTTGAGGGTCCTCAGGCCACCCTTTGGGTTCATCGTGTGGTCAATTTCAGGAAGATACTTGGTGACACAACAATGTCAAAACCAAGGGAAGACACACCAACACGCAGTAAAATAAAACCAAGCCAGCAAGGCTGGGAACACACTTTACTAATGCCAACTGTGAATTTCATTTCTGTTGTAACTAGCCAGGAATGGCTGTAGGTGACAAAGGACTTTCCCGTCTCTTTCTCTCTCTCATTTTTTTAGTCATGCCCTGTCATCCCATGCTGAGGATCAAGCCTAGAGGAACACACTGTCAAGAGACAAGCACACTGTCACAAACTACCCCAGCACTTAAGAGAAATTACTCTGAGGGCCAGGGCTGTGGCTGTGTTTGCAAGCAGGCATGAGACCTTGGGTTTGATTCCCTGCACTGCAAAAAAAAAAGGAAAAAGTTACTTTTTATTTGTTTATTGAGACAGGTTTCATGTAGGCCAGGCTAGCCTTGATCATGATATTTACCCAATGCTGACCCTGAGCTCCTGATCTTCGTGTCTCTAACTCCCCAGAGCTAAGATTACAGACATGTGCTACAATGCCCAGCTGGGAAATTTTGAGACAGGGTCTCAGGTCCCAGGCTGGTCTCAGATTCAAATTTATTTGTCACCATGCTTGGCTGAGATAAGTAACTTACAGGCCAGTTCCTTCATATGGAGTTAGAGCTAGGATGGCATGACCAGAGCTCCCAGGACACTCAGGATCTCAGCTAAGTTTGTCACCTCCATGAGAGACTCTGCAGTAGCAGATACTCAAATATTCAAGGCTGCTTCTTCCATACCCACTGGGGGGTTTCCCACTTTCCCTTCCTTTCTTTTTCTTTGAGAGAGGGTCTCACTGTGTAGCTCTAGCTGGCTTGGAATTTGCTATGTAGACCAGGCTGTCCTGAAACCCATGGAGACCCAATCTGCCTCTGCCTCCAAAGTGCTGGGATTAAAGGCGTACACCACCATGTCCTGCACCCACTGGGGTTATTGAACAACAAAGTTTGAACAATGTTCACCTCACCACACCACACAATGGCTCACTAGCATCCTCTCTGCCTCTGGAATAGGCTCTCAGTGCTTTGATGCTTGATTATGGCAGAGAGCCACACATGATGTCTATACTCCCACAGATCTGTTTGCTGGAAGCTTGGTCCCTAATGTGGCAATGCTAAGGTGCTGGGCTTAAGAGGAGAGCATGTTGGAGGCAGTCAGATGTGGGAGGACCAGCCATGGAAGGGACTGGTATAGTTCTCAAGGGACCCATTAGCTTCGGCAAGAGCAGGTTACTGGGGAAGAGCAGGCTGCCCTGCTGGACTAGGTTACTAGGGAAGGCTGCCCTGCAATTTTTTTTAAAAAGATTTTTATTTATTTATATATATAATGAGTACACTGTAGCTGTCTTCAGACATATCAGAAGAAGGCATCAGATCCCATTAGAGATGGTTGTGAGCCACCATGTGGTTGCTGGGAATTGAACTCTGGACCTTTGGAAGAGCAGTCAGTGCTCTTAACCTCTGAGCCATCCCTCCAGCCCCTGCCCTGCAATTTTTGCCATGTGATCAATCCTTCTTGTCCCCCCCATGATGCAGTCTGCTCGGCTTGGTATTGCTAGAGGCCTTCATCAGAACAAGCACTAGGTCTTTATCCAGAGCTGGGATAGGTGCTTGGAATGATACTCAGAGGTCAGGCGTAAGGAACATGGGTGCCCACCGAGGCAAGGGCAACAGGCAAGAAGAAAGAAGCTCCTCCACTAACTTCTAGGTCATCCCTGTGACACAGGGACTGTGCTGATGAGAAGCTGACCTTGGGCACTAGGCAACAAAGCTAAGGGGTGAGCTAAAGCTGTGTTTAAGGACTGCCCAGAATCAATTGATAGGCCTTCCACCATCAATCACTAATTTAAAAAAAAAAAGTTCTACAGGCTTGCCTACAGCCTGGTCTTATGGAGTCATTTCTCAATCAGGACTCCCTCCTCTCAGATGACTCTAGCTTGTGTCAGGTTGACATACAGTTAGCTTGTGCAGAAGGTAAGGAGATGGTGTGTGTGTGTGTGTGTGTGTGTGTGTGTGTGTGTATGTGTGGTTACAGCCCTGCTCCACCACTCTACACCCATATAGACAAGCTCCTCCTCACAAAGTGGTCATCAGTACCAGTTGAAGAACTGCTGTGCCTTGCTCAAGGGCTTGCCCAGTACTTGTACCAGGAGGTTCAGCCCTCAAAGCTCTCCAGTCTTACCCACAGATAATGTCGCCCCCATCTGTCAAAGAAACCCTGTTGGGGTGAGGCACTGGCCCTGGGGGATGATGGCTTGCCACACCATCCTGTGCCATCCTACTTCTGTATGCTGCCAGTGCAGAAGGAGGTGCCGGGGACACTGAGGATGGCTGTGTGTAAGCCACAGGCTGCAGCCACCAACCACCTAGACCCTTCAGGGAAGATACCTGGCCCACTAAGGCTTCTGCTCAGAGCACACTGCCAAGAAAGTGCCTTACATCAGGAGGGTTGTGGGTGCTGTGCAGGCAGCAGGGACCTCTCCCTTAAGTTCTGTGGATTCTGCCCTGCCCCTTGGGGGGACAACTTGATGGTAATGCAGCTAAGGAAGACGAGCCAAACAGGTCATCCTACAGAGTCCACTTGACCAGTTGCTTTTTGGGAAACTTGGCAGCAAGGAGAGGGCTTCAGAATCGGGGAAGCGTGGATGCTCTCCTGCTTGTGCACCTGCTGCCCCAAGTCTGCTGTTCTGTACCAGCCAGGGCAGGACAAACAGTGCCCAGTCTCTTCAGAGCTGCCACCATCCATAGCCTGTGGGAATCCGGCGCTCAGGTGGTTTTGTGTTTCTGACTCTAGAGCTTGCCTAGTGCTTCCTAAGGACACGCAGAGGAAAAGGATCTGGTGGACTGGGCAGGGGCCTGGGGAGCTGTGCTCACCTAGGTTGGTGATGGAGTAGTCTGAGAGCAGCTGGGCCAGTAGCCTAGAGAAAGCCCATGTTCTGCCCTCCAGGTGGTGCGAGAGTGCAGGCACATCTGACAGAACACATTCCTCAGCCACTTGCAGAAAGGATGCATGAAGTTGTCCCAGCACAGCAAATGCAGACCTCTTCTGCTCCACATCCACACCAATCCTGCCAGGCTATATGGAGAGAGAAAGACAGACATCTTGTCTAGGGGCAGGTTTGATCAGCAGGGACTATGATCCAGAGCAGCCAGAGGCATCAAGGCCCTGGAAGATGCAGCCTTCCCAGCTGTGTGGCCAGAATGGAGGAGGAGCTTGTCTGCCCATGGGCATCTCAGGCCCCAGCAGGAGGGCAAGGAGGCCTTGGCACTGTGATGACTGATAGTCACCTTCTCACAACCGTGCATCACTGGGAGATAAGCCTCTAGGCTTGTCTGTGAGACAGTTTCTAGACTAGGTTACCTGCAGTGGGAGACTCATCCTGACTGTGTGGCAGGCATCACCCCATGGACAGAGGTCCTGGACTGAGAAAAAAGAGAGGCTGAGTGCCAGCACCCACCTCTCTGCTTCCTGAGTGTGGACCTGATGACTGTTCGCCCCACACTCTGCCTGTCATGTCTTTGCTGGCATGATGAGCTGTACCCTTCTTCTGTGAGCTAAAATGAGTCTTTCTCTTCTTAAGTGGCACATGTCAGGTGTTTGGTCCCATCAACAAAAAGACTAACACAGGCACCTTCTGCAGTCTGGCATGATGGTTTATAAGCATTGGTACTCAAGAAGTCCTGGCGCCTTGTCAGCCTCAGAGGTCCCTATTCTTGCAATAGGGAACATGTCACCCTCGCAGGGGGCCTGGAGGTAGAGGTCAGAGAATGAGGCATGCTGTGTATAGAGGTCTGGCATGGTCTACAAATACCACACTTGAAGGCCTCTACAGAGTGGCTAGTGGGTAGCATGCCCACAGTCCTAACCAAGGTACCCACCTGCAACAGTGTAACCTCACTCCTGGCCACACCCCCCAGGAGGCCAGGAAGTGGATGCTATCCCTAGCGATGGGCAGCTAGTAGTAACCCTTCTTCATATCTTCCTGCAGCTCCTTCAGGCTTGAATCAGTCTGGGTTACCCTAAAAGAAGCAGGACTGGGGACATTCTTGTCCTGTGTCTTGACATGTGTCATGTCTCCCACGTGTCCTGGGACAGTGGCATGCTTTTGACTTGTTCATAGAGGGAGCTCACAAGGGTCTATCTTCTTGGGATCCTCCTTAGGGCTGGTAGTGGGGAGCACAGTTTGCTATCCATAGTCCTGGGGTGTGCCCATCCTGGTCATGGATCTGACCATAGGACATATCCTATCCGGACAGGTGGCAGATTGTGCCATTTGTTGTTAAAACCCCAAGGAATGGGGCTATCCCAAGCAGAGCTTCACCCTGAGGCAAGGTGCTCATCTCCCTTAGAGCCTGAGTCGGCTCAGTTTCTCAGCCACCACAGCTGCTCCTTGGATAGTGAGAAGTCCAGGGCACACTGGGTAGCAGTGACAGTGTCACTCTGACAGCTCTGGCAGCCAGAGTCTCTGTTTTACTAGGTCCTGTGGGGATCATCAGTGAGGACTTTTATAGGCCCAGGGGGCTCAGCTGATCTCAGCAAGTCCTGCTAAGCCTTGCATGTCCACAGTGACCTCTCCTGTCCAAAGACCTTGAGAGACAAGGTTACCATGCAGCCACCCAGGCCTGTCTGCATCTCTAAGCCCCCAACTCTATACGGCTAAGTGGCTAGGGATGTTCATCAGCCCTTCTTTCTGGTCAGAACACTGTCCTAGAACATGATGTCCCTGCTTTTCCTCCCTATGGCCCTTGCCCTGTGGACAATATGCTGGGCCTTTCCCTACGTTGTCCCATGTGATCAGATGGGCTCTCAGGAGGTGGGAAGACCAAGAATGTTCAGGTAGCTTGTGGTTGGGACAGATAGCAGGAATCAGCAGAGCAGTAGTGACCTACTCCTCATGGAGCTGAGTCCTCCCAATTCGGCTACTGTAGTCCAGTGCCCAGTGCAGGAACAGAAGTGGCTATGAAGCAGCAGAGCCCCTCAGATCTCTGAGAAATTCAGGACAAAGCCACAGTTGGGCATCATGGGTTTCATCAAGGGACATACATTGGACAAGTTCAAGTCCATGAAGCCATACTTAAGCGTGGGGACCCCCAAGAGTTGTAACTCCTTGCCCTTATGGCCTTTGGTCTCTATGGCCTCCATGTCCCTCAAGGAAAGCCCAGATGGCTTCAGTGCCCCCTGCATCCTGAGGTGTCTGTTTCCCCCTGGCCATGGCTTCCCACGTGGACGACAATATGTGGAAACTCCTCCACATTCTTCAGGATATCCGCTGCCCTTCCGGCCAGCTCGGCCTTGGCACCCAGGGGGGACTAGCCTTCCGGACCTCACCCAAGGGCTGTGCATTCCTCTCTGGTGATTCACTGTCCCTCCTCCCCAGTGGCTTTACTGCTGCTCTGGCTGGATACCACCCTCTGCCAGGGTAGAGGGCTAGCTCCACTGGTCAGCCATGCTCCTGTATGTACCACATCAAGATTTCCAGAACCCCTCCGCTCTCTCAGGATGTTGTATCTGGAGACCAAGGACAGCTTTGCACCCACAAGACAACTCTGGGATCTGGCCCCAGGACTACCTGCACACCTAAGAATAGATTGAATTACAACAGGGACAGATCCACCCAGAGTGGCTGCTCTTTGGAGATGTATGTGCATCTCCTGCCTCTCCTTTGCACCCTTCACGGTTTCATGCCATTCTTGTGGCTACAGGGGCTCCAATGACCTGTAAGCATCGGGAAAGCTCTCTGGCCCAGCATGTGCACCTCACCTGATGCTTATGGAAGCCACACAGCACACAAGTGCACACTAATAAACAGGAAAGCACCCCCACCCCCATTGCTCTAGGCCTCAGAGCCTTGCAGCGGTGCGGTATGTACACAACAACCTGGAATAACTCTTCAGCAAGGTCAGCCCAGATCCTGACACATGCTTTTCTGCAGAAGCAAAAGAAAAATTGTCACAAATGGCAGCCCCAGAAGCTGTGAACTGCCAGCGTTGAGCTGCCCTCATCACAGGTCTGCATCTGGTCCTCTACGTAGAAAAACATCCTTGGCACAGTGGCCCACATGCCCATCTGGCCCATCATGGGCAGCTAACATGTTGACCTTAGAGGTCCAGCTGCCTGCTGTGGAGGCCAGGCAGATATCAGCCTAGCAGATGGGCAGAAGTGCCCGGGTCGAGCCTGTACCTAGGGGTGCCATGAGTTGATGGCTTTGCGTTAGGTGAGGTGCAGCCTCTTTCAGGCTGTGCAGCCCAGGCACCCTGTGCGGCTGTGGATTGGCCTTTGGTGGCACTCAGTGTCTACCTGAAGTCATAAGTGATGGCGAGCTCAGCTGCTAGTGGAGGTCACTACATACTGATTACAGACTAGCCCAGGTACCAGTACATGCACCTCCATGAAGCACTTGTAGGACAGGTACCCTAGGCACTGCTGGGCAATGACATTGGGACACAGTGTGGAAAGAGAGTCAGGGGACTTTGGGATACCCAAAACAGGGCTCTGTCCTCCTGTGGGCAGGAGGGGCAGCAGAGGTATGTGTCTTCTAACTTCTACTCTGGGCTATACAGTCTCCCTGAGGTCTGGGTTCTGTCCTGGCTCAGTCCCACTAATCCCAGGGACAGAGTTCCTGTCCTCCCACCCCAGCTTCTCCTTCAGTCAGGCCATGTGTTATGTGCACAGCAGAGGCCCTTCCTTTAGATCTCAAACAGGTGACCTGGGGGCAGCAGCCCTGCTAAGGGCTTTTATGTCTCTTCAGGGCAGGGCCTTCCTGACATTGTGGCATGACTTCTGCTTCCTGCCGTCTCCCACTAAAACTAGGATTCCTCAGTAGAAAGCGCTCAGCAGTGGGTGAGCACTTTCTACTATGCCTGGATCAGGCCTCAGAGCAAACACCAAGACCTGATGTTTACATATCACACTTGCTTCAGTCTGCCTCACTTGTCTTCCTTAGGGAGAACACGGGGAGCACGGGGAGCACGTCATGCAACACTGAGCCGCCATTCCCCTTACCTCTCAGTGCTGTGACTAGCTCTCTTGTCAGGATGGTTGGACTTCACTTACCCAGAGGTCCCCCTCAAGATTCTGCCCTTGCTTCCAGCCTTGACACCCACTCCAGACTGCAGGATGTTGTCTGAGGGTCTGATAGGGTCTACACAGAGAAGGGTTCAGAGGTAAGGCTGTCAGGAGGAGATTGGGTATCTGTGGTTACTAGGATGGCAGTTCCCAGGAAGGCTGTGCCTAGAGCAGCCTCGGATGTCTCTGCCTGCTCTTACTCCCAACCCCACAACTGTGCCAGCTTCCCAGTGGCTGAGGACACAAAGGCATTTGTCCCTTTAGGCTAGGTACCAACCCCTAGTTGGTGTTTAAAACCTGGCAACAACTTCTGGAGAGATGAAAGAGGAAGGAGAAGAGAAGAGGAGAAGCAGAAGTCCACATCTAAGGTCATGCACTCAGTTTCGCAGAATGTCAGAGCCTGGCCTGGCTGGAAAAGCTCAGCTGCCCAGAAGCAGTGACGACAGAGCTTAGGAGCAAGTGGCCTGGGCTCTTAGCAGGGCAGGTTTGAGGATGTTCCTCCAACCCTTCCCTGGAAACACTGGGGGCCATGTGGCATTGCTGCTGCAGATGCCAAATGAGGACTTTGGGGTTCAGCCTTTCCAGTCTCACAGAGGTCACCCTGGGATACTTCTGTAAGGAGAGAGCCATGCCTATCTGTTGATGATATCAAATTACTATGTTTTAAGGTTTTTATTTTCATCAAAGTCATTCCCATGAACAGGAATTCTACAGAACGATAGGAGAAATCTTGCACCCTCTCCCCCTTCCCAAGGTCCAGCCACCTGCAGGTCAACTTGGAGAGAGCATGTTCCCAGTGTGCTCACTTTCAGGAGGTTTGAATGGTCCAAAAGTAATAGCAAGAGAGGTCCATCATGCTGTGAGTGTGAATATCTGACCCACAACCCAGCCACACCCTCGAGCTAATTATTTCTGACAAGGAGGCTTTCCCACTCCACCAAGAATGGCCCATCTTCTTGTAAATGAGGCTTCACCTTTCAGGTTATGGTAAAATCAAGCTTCTAGATGTGTATGGGGTAGGGTCCATCCAGGTGTAGCCCCTTCTCAGGCTGTTCTGTGAGCTCGGTGGAGCTGTGGATCCTGAGCTGAGATCATGATCCAGAATGTAAGGTGGCTCCTGGATACAGGCTCCCGGCATGTGACAGGGAGTGAGAACCATTCTTACACTTTACCCCTGATGTGACCTGTGTTTCTCTACATCATGTTAAGACAGTTCACGATAGCATAACTAGACAGGCCTGTTTGTCAGGCCACTGCATGCTCTCCTCCAGGGCCCGTCTGACAGTCCCCACTGTCCTCCTATGGCCATTCTCTGCTCATTTCCCCTAAGGCTATCATTATCTAGATGTTTGGCTTTCTTGACAAAATTTGTAATTAAAATATTCTTTACTTATTTTCTTTCTCTTTGCTTTTTTTTGTAGTACTTTTTAGGAGACATCTTCACGTTGATTTTCTACATTGGCTTTGTTGAGCCTCTGGGTTTTTGTTGTTTTATATCAACGAGAAAGTCAGCATTATTTATTTAGAGATTTCCTGTGTCTCTGTTTTCTTCCGCCCCCCTGGGCTCCAGTCTGAGTGGTCTGTCCTAGTAATGTATAAGGTTGGCCTATGACCCTGAGGCATAACAACTGGTGCTCTGTGAGGCAAGGCTGGCAGGAGCAAGTGTCTGCTAGCTTTCTGCCCTCCTGGAGGATGGGGTGGGGACTGGGTATCTCTTTAAGAACTTCCCAGCTTCAGCATGGAGCCTGCTATGACTTGGATGATTAGCATTCGTGCTGGAGTCTTAGCTTCTGGAGTGGCTTTGCTGAGGTACGGAACGATGAAGAGGTGGGGCTTGGGGCTGGAGAGATGGCTTAGCAGTTAAGGGTACTGGTTGTTTCCCCAAAGGTCCTACATTCAATTCCCAGCAACCACATGGTGGCTCACGACCATCTATAGTGAGATCTGGTGCCCTCTGCTGGCATGCGGGTGTACATGCAGACAGAGCATGCGTATACATAAAAATAAATGAATTATAAAAAAATGCGGCCTCGTCTCTGGGATTGAGTTGTTTAGTACAGCTACTGTGTGTGTGCGCGTGCGCATGCGCGTGTGTCCTCTAGCTTGAAACAATATAGAAACTGGCCCCAACCTTTGCAGAGAAGAGTCTTCAGAGAGGGACAGCAAGCAGCTTCTAACAGTGATGTCTTATCCCCAACCCACAATGGAGCTCCCGCCTCTTCCTTTGTCAGAGCTCTGGCTCAGGGTATAGGAGGAGGATGAAGTGCTAGAGATGCCCTAAAGGTCTGCAGGGTTCCCTTAAGAGCTGACTTGAGTACCAACTAGTGCATTCATGTGAGGGAACTCTTAAGCTAGAAAGGAAGACCAAAGGGAAATTTACCAGTCTTCTAAAAACAAGACAAGCAAAGAACAACGGAATATTGTGTCCCCAAGAGCCAGTTTAGAAAAAAGCTTCATAATCCGTACAACATTGATTACAGAACCTAGACGCCCACAGCAAATAAAGCTTACAGGAAGACAAGGAATAGTCAAACCACTTCAAGCAACTTGCACATAGGATCAAAGCTCATGAGTCTTTCTAACTGGACATGGTAGTGTAAACCTTTAATTCCAGAACTCAAGAGGCAGAAGCAGGTGGAACTCAGAGTTCCGGGCCAGCCTGGTCTATATATCTACTTCTAGGCTAGCCTGGTCTATATATTTACTTCTAGGCCAGCCATGGCTACACAGTGAGACTCTGTCTTTTAAAAAGAGAGGAAGGGAGGGAGAGAAGGAGGAAGGAAAGAGGAAAATAAAGTTACTATCTAAAGAAATAAATCTATCACGCTCCCCACCCCACCCCCAACGTAACACTGGGCTGACCAACTCAGCTGCCACCTAGACCCAGACCCAGGGTTTTCAGTTGCCCACCCAAACATCTATGAGTTGCTGGTATACACGAGGGGGCCAGTCTTGTAGAATCAGAGCAGTAGGGTTTCTATGACTCTGGGCAATGACAGGCTCTGAGAGGAGTCTCCCTGGGGGTCTAGTGTGGTGTAGCAGTAGCCAGGGATCTTAACTCAGACCAACAACTCCTTACAATGAGCATTGCATGCTTGGGTAAAAGGTGACACACCACAGCTCCCAATGTGACTACAAGTGAATATATGACGGACAGGCGGGCAAGACCGAAGAGCAGAACGGTGCGTACACAGAAGAGATGGGACGTTGTGGCAGATGTGAGAGAGGGCTCCAGTTGATGGAGGAGGCAGGTCGTTGCCCAGTGAGGTCCGCAGGATGATATGCAGCAGCCTGGAGCTTGCGTGGACTCAGCCCCAAGTGAGCTGCCCAGCCACAAGATCCTCCTGCCTCTGAGCAGTGGTGGCAGAAAGTTTGAGATTTGCTGGGTTAGACCTCCTTGGAAGACCTCCACGGTCTGTGCTTCTCCCAGAGGCCCTGCACATCAGTGGCCCGTGCTTCAGCAGAGGACGATGTTGATGTCTACAGACCATATTGCCATGGGAGACCAGGTAGAGGTCCTTGGTGGTTCTGAGGCTGGAGACGAAGGCTCAATTGCTGGAAACCAGGTAGAAACCCAGAATCCATGCTCCCTCTGACTGTGAAGGGCGAGAGAGCTCCTCGTACAGCGGTATCAATGACTGCAGACCCACAGCTGAGAAAGAGGGACAGACATAAATGGCTCGGGTGACAACTCCTACCTCCACCCTCACTCCCACCCCCCAAATGGACATCCTAGAGAGGAAGCCATCAAGGAGAACTCCTAAAAATAATAATGTCAGGGATGCTTGATGGTTTCTGGCAGGGGTGCAGGTGGAGGACGCAGCTTCCCTGCTGGGGACTGGACACTGGGAGTTTAAGCACGCTCCAGTGATTATGTGGACAACACAAAATGAATCGCTTCTTCTTCTTCCCCCTTTCGCCTCCTTCTCCTTTTTCTTTTCTTAGTTTTGGGTGGGGGGAGGTCACAGGGGGAAGGAACGGATATGGAAGGACTGGAAGGTAAGCACAGTAGGGTGCATGATGTGAAATTCCCAAATAATCAATAAAAATATGATGCTAAAAAACTCAAGCTTCTGAGTGTGGTTGCACACACCTTTAATCCCAGCACT
>JADRCH010000181.1:2008580-2040448 GCA_019843965.1 Rhynchomys soricoides | reverse complement strand
GAGAGTGTGAGTGTGAGTGTGTGAGCGTGTGAGTGAGTGAGAGTGTGAGTGAGTGTGAGTGTGAGTGTGTGTGAGTGTGTGTGAGTATGTGAGTGTGTGAGTGTGTGAGTGTGTGTGAGTGTAAGTGTGTGTGAGTTGTGTGAGTGTGTGTGTGTACGTGTGAGTGTGTATGTGAGTGTGTTTGTCACAGCAACAGTGGAGGTCAGAGGACAACTCTGTGAAGTGGGTTCTCTCCTTCACCTTTACATAGGTTCTGGAGATCAAACGCAGGTCGTCAAGCTTGGTGGCAAGCTCCCTTATCCATGGAATCTTTTTCCTGGCCCCAAATGGACAAATTTCGTGAAAGATGAATATGTGAAGCCTCCTCAAAAGAAACTAAGTAACTTGAAGAGCTGAATATTTTTAAAATTGCACATTGTAATTAAAATCACAACATGTTACACAATCTCAGGAATTAAACGTTGAGGATTGAGTGCTCATCTTTTTCTGGCTATGGTGAGACAACTTAAAAGTGAAGGACTCACTTCGACTCATGACATCAGAGGCCATGGGACAAGGCAGGGCATGGTGACGAGGCGGGCATGGGGAGCAGAGCTGTTTGTCTCTCATGGCGGCTGGTAGAGAAGGGAAGGGAGTGAACGAACCATCTATGGGCAAGATATATAGTTCCCGAGGATCCATTCCTTCAGCTGGGTCCCACCTCTCAAATTCCCTCCAACTCCAACAGGCCCTCAAGTCATGAGCCCATTAATGGATTAATCCACCCGTAGGTCTCTAGCACCTTGCAAAAGCAATTCAGTGGGAGAGAAACCAGACACACATCATGAGGACAATCAGACCTGGGCCTCATACAGAATATGAAAAGTACCTAAAAATGAAAAATCTAAAGCCACCAGAATTCTAGAAACAAGCATAAAGAAGGTGTTTGTGATTTGAAAAACAAAAAATAAAAAACAAAAACCAAATCATCATTAGCCTTTCTGCCTGTCTCTAGCTTTCTCTTTTCCAGAAGGTCCCCTGATTAAAATAAAAAAAAGCATCCAGTCTTTCAGATTGGCTTCTTCCAGTTAGTAACATGTATTTGTTTCTTCCAAGGGCTTTTGAACTTGATAACTCCTTTAAAAATGAGATGTGGGCCCCACTCTGTAACCCAGGCTGGCCCCTGAGCTCTTGGGCTTAGGTGACCATCTTACAGGCATGTGTAGCAGTGTCTGGCTGGAGTTTCTTCCCTTTCTCTTCACCTCTAAGTAGTCTACTCTTCTGATAGATCACACTCCACCAGAGGACATCTTGGCTGCTTCCAAATTCAAGTGATGGTTAAGGCTGGTACGCACACTGGGTTGGTTACAGGGAAACGGAGGTGTTTTCCCAAGTGGCTGCGTGAGTCTGCATTCCTGCCAACAGAGTACAAGTCTCTGCTGGTGCACTTTTTTGTTGGCAGCCATAATGTGATGGGTATTCTATTCTTGGTTGTCAACTTGACTACATCTGGAATTAGCTAAAACCCAAAAATGGAGGGTCACACCTGTGAGGGATTCTTGCTTAATCTGAAGTAGGGAGATCCACTATAATGCAGGTCTTCGAGCAGTGAAGACACGCCTCTCATCTGGGCCACACCTTCTGCTGGAAGCCTATATAAAGCACATGGAAGAAGGAAGACTCACTCTTTGTCTTGCTAGCAAGTCCACTCCTTCCCTGGCATAAGCGCCTACCTCTCTGGGATTCTGCTATATACTGAAGACCAGCTGAGACATCCAGCTTCACGGACTGAACAACTGTTGGATTCTTGGACCTTCCATTCATAGGCACCACTGTTGGATTAGCTGGACCACAGCCTGTCAGCTAATAAATCTCATTTATATTAGAGCAAGAGAGCAAGAATGAGAGAGGGGGGAGGGAGGGAGGAAGAGAGAGAGAGAGAGAGAGAGAGAGAGAGAGAGATTCTACAAGTTCTGTTACTCTAGAGAACCCTGACTAATTCACATAGGGTTATTAACTCCTATGATTTCTGTCATTCAGTTGTGTGCAGTACTTGTTTTAATTTGTAACTCTCTAATGTCTATTTCTTCCTGCTTATCGTCTTCGGTGATTTGGTCCTTTGTCCTTTGTCCAGCTTGAAGTCAGTTTGCTATGTTGGGTTGTAAGAGATCTTTGTATATTTTGAGCAATGGTCCTATAACAGCTCCTGTCTTTGGAAAACATTTTACATGTGAATTTCTCTTCTTGTTCTTTGCTGATCTCTTTAATGTGTTTGTTGACCTGTTTGATAATTTTTATTCAGTTCTAATTTTTTTTTTCTTAGAAGTACTGGAGTCTGAATTTAGGGCCTCGTGAGCGCTCTGTATGAGCCGGGCCACTGAGATTCACCTCTAACTTTCTTGCATAGTATTTTGGCATGGATATTTATGAAATAAACTGATCTTTAAAAAGTTTTGGTGACTGAATAAAGCAAATTAAAATTGTGTCCTTTTAATACTTTTTAAAATCTTACCTAGAATTGATGTGATTCCTCTTTGCAAATATAGAGAGAACCCTGCCATCTTAGCATAGACTATGTCCCCTTTGTTGCGGACAAAAGTTTAAAATGTAGATTCCATTCATTTAACAAATAGAACTGCTCAACATTTACCCCCAACTGGCCTTTTAAGTCAAATACATTTTAATTAAGTGGCAAAGGATGGCCACACCATCATTTCATCACTGGTCGCTCCCTTTCTAATCCTGTATTAGTAACTTGGATTTTTTCCCTTAACAATTTGTACCTGAATCAATTGCTTCCTTGGGAGTCACAGAGGGCGCAGTGTCTGGTCATTCATCTGAGACATGCCGTAAGGCAGTTTGCATTTCCCTTACACACCATGGACTCACGTAGTTTTAAATGGTCAAAGCACTATCATTTTGATAGTCAGTCTATTCTACAGAGCCCCTGTTTCTTTTACTGGTAACTAGCATTCAGAAACCCAGATCTGGTTGCTAAGCACACTCGTCACTATGGGATGTCATTGCATCTAGTCTTCTGGGGGAACAAAGCTAGGGAAAAATGTTAAGTCATTAACTTAAACCAGCATCTGTAATTAAATCTCCCCATGTGCCCACTTTCCAGACTTCTATCCCTTCTCCACAGAAGCTCTGGTTCCAGCTGATCAGCAGGCTCCTTTACTAGCTTTGTGCTTTCTGTTGGTTGTTTAATATGGTATGTTAGCAAGGGCAGCTAACTATCTGCCTGCCTCAGACTGTCCCTGCATTCTTTGTCTCTTTCATATCAATGATAGCCACTCTGTAGGCTGCAGAAACTTAGAAGTGACTACCACCACACACCAATCCTAGGGAGGAAGGTCAGCCAGAACAGGTCCAGGGAGGTCTGACACCAGGTCCAGCTTCCTTTCTTTCAACTGAGATGCTACATAGGCTTGAGACAGGTGTCTCACCACTGCTGCCTGACAGACAGCCATGGCACTTTACACCCATGTGCCGCTCACCCAGGCCAGCAGTGAGAACACAGTGAGATAGTCTTCTCCAGATGCAGCAACCCTCAGGGGGAACCTCAGCTTCCTCTCCTACATACACCCTCACGCAGAAACAGAAACCCCCTCCCATCACACAGGCACATACTCACACATGGGAACACGTTCACACAGGTACACAAGCCGCACACACATTTACACTAGATGCATACATATCAATACACTAGCAGGCAGAGGCACATATGTTCTACCACACACAAACATGCTCACACTCATGTGTGCACATGTGCACAGTAAACTCCCCCCGTGGGAATATTCCCCTCCCCATGACTCCAGTAAATCCACACCCGTGGGCAGGCACCCTGTCAATTTGCTGAAGAACTAGACAGACTCCAAATACTGGGTACCAGAGAACATTTGGTCAGAGGACTGAATGAATGAAGGCAGAGTGGAAAGTGCCAGGGCTATCAACATGCCAGCCTGCTCTGGCAGTGCCCTCAGTGGGACAGGAACTATGTCCTCACACACACTCATCCCTCGAAGAAGCTACTTGTCTAAGCTATCTGGTGTAGCCCTGACAGAAATGACGGAGCTCAAGGTGAGAGTGTTCAAATGCCTGCTGCCCTCATTGTGAGCTCCTAAGAGGCCACCCAGCATCAGCTGCTAGGACTTTAGGGGATGTACTTGGCGATGGCTATGATGTCAAGGCCAGGCTAACACCAGGAATCCATGAGGGCGAGCAGCTTTCTCCAGAGCGCCGGCAAGACAGCTGCGTAGTGCCTAATATGGAGCTGCAGTGCTCATTTACGGGGAAGCACAAACTCAGGACCACGGCCAGTACCACAACCCTCCTCCCACCCAGAGGGTTGAAAGAACCTGAGTGTGGCCCTCATAGCAGAAGCCAAGCAGTGTCTGTGACCCTGCACATGCACATCTGCATGTGCGGGCCTTGTCTCCAGGCCAGTGCTTCCAGAGCCTTGTGGTCATTACAAACCTACTCATCCCATAACCAAGAATTGGATGTCAAGAGCCTCAGGGGCTACCAGCTTTGTTCACTAAGCTGGGCAGAAGTGGGAACAACAGCAGTTGCTGTGGTGGCTAAGAGACGTTTCCTTGAGGTGTATAGAGCACGAAGTGCACCCATAGGCTGCTGGAGAAGCCCCAAAGGAGACGTGGGCTATCACCCAGGAACACACCGGCTAGTTCCCAAGAACAAGACCTCAGTGGACTCCTTCCATGGACTCTGCAGAAGGATCCTGTTTGCTTCCTCCAGCCCATGGACACAGTATAAGCCCTTTGAGGCACATGAGTGGCCAGGCTCCTCTCCTGAGGACCTCCAACCTCCAGGTTTCACCTGCAGAACACTCTGTTCTAACAGCTGGACACAGCCCTCACCCTATAGACTAAAATACAAAGCTCAGGACTTGATCCCACCGATCCCTAGTCTCAGCCCAAGCTCTGGACTTGAAATCTCACCAATCCTCACCCTGGAAATCTCCACCCTGAACCCCGCCCCCACCCCCAAGAAATCCTGTATAAACTGGTCTTCTGCTCAGTGCTCTGCTGCTTCTCACCTGAGCAGAGGCAGCCACCCTCCTGAGTTTTCCCTCCCAATAAATGTCTTGAGTGAGTTTGTTGTGCAGTGTGACTTTGTGGTGTACTTGACTGCCAGGGTACCTTTCCCCTCACAGCTCTGACACATACATTTGCCAGGCTACTCAGTTCACATGGGACAGAGCAGGAGACCAGTGTTCTGGTTGAGCCCCAGCCTTTTGGCCTGGACTCCACATTCTGGGTACATCCTGCTGGATGCTCTCAACCCTCCCGTAGCACTGCCATGTCCTCAGAGCTACTGTGGATTTGTGCTGTTGGGCATGGCATATGGCTTTCAAGACTACATCATTTGTCCCAAGGTCTGGACTGGGCGACCTTCATCCCAGCCCACTTTAAAATTTCAGCAGCAGCCACGCACAACACACAGGGTTTCTCTGTGCAGCCCAGGTTGTCCCGGAACTGGATCTGTAGGCTAGTCTGTCCAGGAACTCAGAGACCCACCTGCCTCTGCCTCCCAGGTGCTGAGATTAAAGGTGTGTGTCACCATGCCCTGCTAAATTTCATGCACTAGGTGACATGGAATAAGGTACCAGCCTGTTCCTGATTGTGACTTCCCTACCACAGGAAGTCAGTTTAGTGGGTACCAGCCTGTTCCTGATTGTGACTTCCCTACCACAGGAAGTCAGTTTAGTGGCCTCTGCACACTATGTTGCAGGCCCCGATTACTGCATTAGCTGGTACTTCTCGACCTCCTCTTAGGCCCTGCCCTCCGGTTGCTCGTCTTGGTGGAAGGCTGGAGCTTGGTGATGAGAGACTCTCCCCACCCCCCACCAAGCACTATTTCTGGAGACCTGGGCTTTATCCAAGTTTGAACCTAAATGATTTGCATGAGAAAGACATTTACCTTTTCAATAACCAGCTCAGGCTGCAGCTTCAACTTCGTGCCCAACACGATTGTGCCTGGCAACACATAGAGAGTGATTACACGTGCTCGGGAGGAGGCACAGTGGCACAGAGAGGCTCCTATCCTCTGTGCTTTCCCTGATCACTACAGGCATAGTCAGGGCTCTTCCTATGTCCAGCAATGTAGTTGCTGGGCTGAGACACTGGGAATCCCTGTTTCACAGCAGGAAGCTCACTACAGGAATCCAGTCTCTGAGGGGCGGAACAGATGGCAGGGAGGACTCACCTGTTTATCCCAGTTCCCCAGAATTCTACTCAGAGCTTGCAAGGGCCGGGCAGTTGGGGCAAGAGACCCACAGTGACCTATGCACAGCTGCCCCATCTCTCCCAGGAGCATCTACAAGTCTAGAAGATCAGCATAGCCAGTCCTGGGGATATGCAGCAGGGGAAAGATGCACCACATGCCTTGGAGATCTGGGGGCCCCCATCAACTTCCGAGGCCATAATCCCTCAGAGCTTTACCTAAAGAGATTCAGCACCTCTCTAATCCAGCTCCAAGGAGTTGGGTAGTGGAAAGCCTGGGGCCAGATGTGTCCCCAGGCTGTCATGGTCATTTGAGATTACCAAACTGACTTCTTTGTAGGTAATGGGCACTCATAGCCTGGGAAGCATCTGATGGGGAGTGGTTGTAGCTGAGAGGCAATTCCCCCAAACCTGCTGTGCAGCTGAGACCTTCCCACTGCTGGACAGAGCACACGCTGGCCCTGAGTACCAGCACGTACCGAAGCCTGGGATGCTATTAATAATTTCCATATTTCGTGCTCCCATTATGAGCAAAAATAACCAGCATGAGCAGCAGCAAAGCTATCTGGCACCCCACCCCCAAGGCTCAGAGAGCCCAAAATAGCATCCTGGGAAAGGCTTGGCGGCATCTAGCCCAAGGGGTTCAGGCTGGGCTTTCCTTGTGCTGACCCAATGCCTCCATAGCTGGCTCTTATCCAGGGGGCTTGGCCTCACCAGGCCTCATGGGGCACAGAGCGTGGGATGATCTCAGGGCAGGGGGAAGGTATGCATGGTCTGAGGATACAGGATATGAGGATGGTCTTTGGATCTGCAGAGGATAGAAGAGAATGGACGAGATCACCAGGCGATACCTACAGCTTCCCACAGGGCCTTCTGGGTGACAGAGCCTTCAGAAGCTGCAGGACCCCAGGGAAAGGGTGCCCAGCACCCCGTATACACATCATGTTAGGATCATGCCCACTCAGAGTCCCCTAAGGCCCCACCCCTGGGCCTGACCTAGCTTCATCAGGGACAGGGGAGCCAAGGACTGTGCTATTTTCTTCTGATTGTGGGTTCAGACTCTGCCAAGAAGCTCGGGAAGAAGGACGGCTGGGTAGGATGGTGAGAGGCAGTGGGTGAAGGGTCTGGGGCTTTCCACAACTTCAACTGCACTAGTAGTGTCCTATTGATGTCCCAGATGGTCTGTCTTCCCCAAGCCCGGCCCTTAACGGGACCCAAACCCCCTGACTGGGAGGCTTGTCCCAGGAAGGGCTATGCTTCTTAGGTGTGGAGGCTCAAGCCTCATCTGTTAGGTAGACTGGGACATGGGCTGAGCAGGAGCGTCTTGGGAGCTGGAGGTACCCCTTTAACCTTTCTATATGGGGTCACTTAGAGCAGAGTACAATCACGCTATGTATGCCAGGCAGGATCTCCCCCATGCTCCTGGGCTGCCCTCTAGTGGCCAGGTGGCCTGGTGTGTGGCCAGCACTCATAGGTTCAAGGCCCGTCTATCCAGTGTGGATCTGTAGAGGCAATGGGATGTTTGGGAGGAGTCTTGTTTGTTTGTTTTATTTTATAGCCAACCAGGCAGGGGCTAGGACAAGGCCTTCCCAGTCCTATTTAGCTACTGTCGGTTGCCTTTGCTGGGTGAGGGGAGGCAGCAGAACTCAGAGCCACCTCTTCCAGGAAGCCCCCTGGCTTTGGCCTAGCTTGAGCTTCAGGGTTCTTTGTGGTCTATTATTGTGGTCAGACCAGCCTAGGATGGGTCTCTGGCCATTTCTGCTGAATCTTCTCTGAAGTCATGATAGAACGGTGCTTGGGTGACCTGGCAAGCCCAGGTTCGCAATGTTCTGGACAGCCCCTGCCTGTCCAGTACAAAGGCATGGTTGAAACTGACACGGAGGCTTGGGTACTGGTTCCACAGGAGGGAGAGGTCAGAACTGGGCTGAAGACAGGTGGGGGTAATAGGACCCTTTCCTGACCCTCTGCTGCCCAGGTGGGACACTCAGAGCTGGACAGCCAGCTATGTCAGAGTAGCCCTGAGGGAACCTCAAGAAAACAATCAAGAAATCCAGAAGGGCCAGGGCTGCGGCTTCTGGAAGTATACTGTCGCCCCTGCTCCCCCACTCCCCTGAACCGCAGGAGGGCTGGGCAGGTGCCCAGGCTGGCTTAGGACCAGACTGCATGGCTGGCCTAGGACCCCAGTGCCAGCCCAGCCTCCCACCTCTGTGCCGGCCCAAAGCCAACCCCCCCAGCCTCCCACCTCTGTGCCGGCCCAAAGCCAACCCCCCCCCCTTTTTTTTTTGCAAAGCTATCTTTTTACCTTGATAAGCTGTTTTAAAAATGTAAATAAAATAACTCAGCAGACAAAAGCAGGCATTGATTCTGCCCAGAGCCAGCCGCTGCCCTCGACATGAAATATCGCGGCACATTGAGTCGTGAGTCCTTGCTAATCCGGGCAGACAGGCTTGAATGGGGCCCCTTTGGACGGGCGAGGTGGTGGGCAGTGGAGCATGCACCGCCTGCTGGGCGGCCCTGCTCCTGGACAATGGCTTTTCTTCCCAGAAGGGGCCTGTACGGGACAAGAGCCCCCTTTGTGTAGGATGTCTGCCTTGGAGAGCAAGAGAGGCACATTCAGCAGCCCCAGACACTCTTTGAAAAGCTTCAGTGTAACAGAAGACACCCGAAACACTAGCTTGCCTTCTGCCTCCAGGCACTCTCTCCAAGCACAGCCGCCATTCAGCCTTAAGAATGGCGCTTGGGGGGGGGGGGCGACGCCCAACCCCACATTGTTCCTGGGTGTGTGGCCATCTTGGTTCCTCAGTGCCCCTCAATAGTTTTGAGAGGCAGGTGTGGCAGGAAATGAAGCTCTGTGAGTTGTGGTACTGCTGACACATGGCCTCCTCCCAGGGCCAACCAAGGTCTAAGAGGCTTAGGTGGCTCCTGGTGCCAAACACCTAAATCACAGCGGTAGGAGCGGAGGCTCCCAGAGCCCTGTCCTGTCCCTGAAGAATCTCAATGGCAACAGGGTGGACGTCATGACGCCGGAATGAGTGATGGCCTCATTGAGTTCAGCAGACATGCGTGGGTCATATTCCACTTGAGGCATCTCTGGCCATAAGCTGAGATCTGTATATTTTAGATTGCATGAGAGACCTACAGCTGTGGCAGGGACCGGAAGCCTCTCCGTCTCCAGTGCCTCATACCGACCTGGCCACAGCCTGGGCCTCCTAGCTGGGTCTGGGTATGGAACGCTAGGACTGGATGTTTCTCTACAACCTCCCGGGCTTACACCAACGATGTCAGTGCTACCAAAGTTAACCCAGGACCCACAATGCCAACAGCACACAAGTTTTCCTCCGGAGACTCTTGCCCTAGGATGTCAGGGTAGCACATGCTGGACAATCTTAGCCCTTTAAGCGTTTCTGTCTGGGGTACCTGCTGACAACAGGACAAAGGTCAGAGGGTAGCCTGCCAGCCTAGGTATGTTTGCCACTTGCTACAGTCTTGCTGGAGCTCACTGACAAGATTGGACCACCAGAGCCTTGAGGGGCTAGAAGGCATCCTCAGAAGGGCTCCTCTGGGCCTGCAATGAGCAGAGTTCTGGGCAGTAACATTAATACCTTTTCTCAGCTGAAGTAGTGTGAGGGGCTTCTGAGCCTAGTCCCTGAGGCCCCAATTCTGGAAGGCCCACAGCTCCATACAGCCTTATGTGGGACTACAAGCAGCCTCTTTCTGGCTTCTGCCTGCCCTACTGAACACATATACCAAGAGGCAGACAATAGGTCCTAGCCCCTTTTCTTGAAGGCTATCAGAGGCATGGAGAGTCCTCTTGGTGGACTTTGCCCTCATCATACAGATGGTGGGTATAAGTGGGAAGGAGCTTCGGTGTGTTCTGACTCCACCAGCCTTGGGGAGCTCTCTGGGAGTACCTTGACTGTACCGTCTGCAAATGTGCAGGGATATCCAAAACCCAGCTTCCAGTGAGGCACTGTCCAGAGCCCATGAGGATGTGGTACTTAGCTTGGAGAGAGGCTTGGAGCTCAGGGCAAGCCTAGGCTGAGGGCTCAGATCTTCTTGCCTGGGCCAGTAGGTAGAAAGTGGGAAGGTGGGTGGGCTGAGTCCAGTCTACACAGCCCTCAGGATGCTGAGAGTCAAGCTTACAGGCAGAGCTTGGCCAGAGGCTTTCAGGCATTGTCTACCTTATAGACAGTAGAGGGCTAGTTACCCCGGCAAGGAACTCAGGACACTCTGGAATAGCAGGGGAGTGACTCACTTTCCCTCCTGTGCTGACTGTGAGTGTAGCTGTGTCTGCAGCCAGCATTGCAGCTCATGGGCCACACAAACCTCTAGGGAGCCTGCAGCCACCAGTTCCGGCTGCTCTCAGTCATGTCCAACCGTCTGGTCAGAGGGTCATCCAGTGCAGCCAACCCTTCCTCCTGGAGCCGAAGAGTCACAAAACCATTGTCACTTTGTCCCCTCCTCAGAGGCCCCTCACAGCCTTCCGCACTTGCACAGAGGTTTTAAAAATTAATCTATTCAGAAGGTAAGTGTCACTATTCAGCCACCGTCCATGACTTTTCATGCCACTGAGATTCTGTTCCGCTAAGCCCCAAGGTCCTGAGCCCTGGTCATTGTTCACACTAATTATTCCATAAAGATAGGAGCTTGGTCTAAGCCAGACAAAGGGCTGAACCTGTCTGAGGGGCAGTGATGGCCACAGACTCATAAATCACCATGTTCCAGCAGCCATACCTGGATCTGCAATACCCAGACTAATAACAGTAGAGTGAACAGAGGCACCCGAGTCGATACCGCCTGTCATTGACCCAACTCCCTACCTGTAGATCTGGGAATTGATTAGGCCACTGGCTTCCATTTGCATAGAAGAACCAACCAGGGTTTAAAGCACTGCCAGTGTGATCCTATACAGTAGGATCTATATAGCCAGCTGGTGTTGTGCAGAGATCTTGGTTGTACCTTATCACTTTAGACACCCACTGCCAAGATTATTCTGAGCCATGACAGCTTCTGGTAGATCATTCCTCAGAACTGCAAGCTATGTGGATACAGACATATTCACTGACACAGAACTAACCACGTCCTACCAGAAACCCAAGGCAGCTCCACAGGATATAAGGAAGGGGTGTCTCTGAGTGTCTCAGAACTTGCCAGTCAGACCCAGGGAGGGTGTCAGTGCTTCCAAGACAGGAGCAGCAGCTGCTTGTTCTGAGGTCTGAGACCAGCGTCAGGGACCTGCATGCTGCAACCCAGCTCTGCCAGGTATGGCTTCACTTTCTAGGGAGGTAGGGATGAAGGGCGAGGTGAGCAACAGCTACTACCTTCTTGCACATGAGAAGGAAAAGCCCAGAAAGAGTTTGCTCTGGGATGGCCTGTCAGGTCAGCCGTGAATATATGTTCAATCCTTTCTGCACACCCAACAAATTGATGCTTAATGTCCCAAGAACAAAGTCCATGCATAGGCACTGGACATACCTCTGGGTAAATTCTCATGCCCCAGCCACACCTAGGGGAGAGTTCCCAGAAGACACATGATATTTGGTCTCACCTAATGCAGAGGTAAACTGTTCCTTCAGCTGTACCGTGGGCTTTTATCCATATGCCATCTTAGAGGATGGTGGGACAGCCACTGGCATCCAGTACTACTCAGGGCCCTGGGCTGCAGAGAGCAAGGGATCTCTATATTCCTACTGCTGGCCAAGGCATGTCCCTCCTATGGGGAGCTAGTGGCCCATGGGTAAGTTACTCAGGACACAGGGAGGGGAGAAGCTAGAGGAAGGCCATTCTAATATCCCGAACAGAAACAGCTTTGCAGGGTTCCTAAGACCGCTGTGAAGGGCACATGCTTCCTCCCAGCTCAGAAGTTCCTTACTCTGTTCTAATGAGGTACTACATAGTCTCTCCTGGCTTCTTGAGAGCCCCACTGGCAGCCAAGCTTAGGCAAAAACTTGCTCCTGAGCCAATGATTGCAGTATAGGGCTCCAGGGTGGAGGTAAATATCAAAGAGACATCTTGAATGATACCTGGGTCTTGTGCCACTGCCTAGCTTCCCAGGGTCACTCACTGCCTCTCTTACATTTCTGATCTCTGGCCACCTCTTAGGACTTGGCAAAGCCTGAAACTCTTGCCTGGAAAGCATTTCTTCACCTGGATTTCTAATGTCACCTACCTCCATGAAATGCCTTCCCTAAGAATAGCCTCATGTGTTCACAAGCAGGAGCTGGACATTCAGGGGCAAGACTTGCTCCTCCCATGTCAGGGAAGCTGTCACCAGCACAGAAGCCACCCACTATCTACTCTGGGGAAGGTAGTCCTCAGTGCTGAAGGTGGAGACAGTGCTTTCAAAGGAACTTCAAGAATACCTGTAAGGCTTTAAAATTACAGCGATCTTGACAATAAAACCGACTTTAGGAATACCTGTGCTCCAACATCAACTCCTACCAATGGCTGCTGCATACCAGAAAAGAGAATCTGACAAGATAATGTAAGCATGGAAGAGACCCCAAGGCTGTGGGGAGGCATTGACCCTCAGGGGTAGTACACAAAGGTAGGCATCTAGGGCCCTTCAACGAATGTCCGGGAGGTAGAAGGGAAGGGTGCTTGTCTATGTGGACTCCTGGACTCAAAGGAGGCCACACTGGGCATGGAGATTCTTGGACGTCATCTCAAGTGCTAATTATTTAGAGAATCAAAGCACAAACGTTCTTTACCCACTGACAAGGACTTTCTGGCCTGTGCCACCAAGGGAAAAATGTCAATTAGAAATCATACCAAGAAGAAAACCGGCCATGATGGCACATGCCTTTAATCCCAGCACTCAGGAGGCAGAGGCAGGCGGATTTCTGAGTTTGAGGCCAGCCTGGTCTACAAAGTGAATTCTAGGACAGCCAGGACTATACAGAGGAACCCTGTCATGAATCAACCCCCACCCTTTAAAAAATACCAAGAAGCAATCCACCAAAACTGATAATATTCTGAGACTATGGAACACCAGGATGTAGACAGAGACTGCACAGAAAACAAGTGCCTAAAATTGCTAAAGAAATAAAAAGTGTCATAACTAGGAGAACAGGTGGGCATGGTGATGCACACCTTTAATCCCAGCACTCAGGAGGCAAAGCAGGCAAATCTCTGAGCATTCAAGGCCAGCCTGGTCTATAAGTTCCATGCCAACAAGGACTATGAGTGAGATTGTGTCTCAAAAACAGACAAAATAGCTAAAAATATTTTAAAAAATGGACTGACTTCAAAAGAACCAAAGGAACTTAAAGATTGATTTTTATTGTGTCTGCAGGAGTGTGAGTACAGTTGTCTTGAGAGTCCACAAGAGGGTGATACAGCCCCTGGAACTGGAGTTAAATGCAGTTGTGAGCTGCCCAACATGGTTGCTGGGAATTGAACTCGGGTTCTCTGGAAGAGGCATTGGAGATCTTAATTGCTGAGCCATGTCTCTGGCTCCTACAGGGAACTTTAAACATGAAAAAAATTACTGAAATTTTAAAAAGAAAGAAGGAAGGCAGGCAGGAAGGAGGGAAGGATGGGAGGAAGAGAAAAACCGTGGTGGCTCCGTGACCAGAGCATGGAGCCACTATGTATCCAGCAACACCAGGGCTACATGTGTTCCTGATGATGTAAACCATATGCTCGGAAAGCAACTGTGCATGAATGTTCAGAGGAGCTTGAAACTGTCAAAAGGTGGAAACAGCCCAAAGAGCCATGAGCCAATGAACCACAGAGTACAGTCTGGGGCTGAAGACTTAGTCCATGCAAGGGCAAGAGCTAAGAACATGAGGCCTGATGACAGGAGACAGACACGGGTCTCTCAGTGTGCAGCTGGATCTGGGTAACCTGTCCAGAACCGGGAAGTCTACAGAAAGAGGCAGATTTGTAGTTGTGGAGTCTGGGGGTGGGGGTGTTCATAATGGAAATATTTTTGGGGGGTGATGACATATTTTGAAACCGGAAGAGGCTGTGGTTGCATGATATTGTGCTAAATGTGCTAAAATAGTGTGCCACTATTTTAAAATTCTTCATGTTCAAAAATAAAACTTTATATATCAAAAATAAAAGAAAAACAGTTTTTCTGCAAAGTTGGAATTATATACTCTTTGAGACAAAGTTCCACATATCTCAGGCTGATCACAAACTCACTATGGTAGATTAACATGACAGTCTCCCTTCCACCCATATTTTCTGCGAGTAACAAAGTTTCTTCTGTATAGTCTGAATAAGACTCCCTTGTGGGCCATACATTCTTAGACACTCTTCTGTTGATGCGTGGCTCTGCACCTTGGCTGTGGTGAAGCTGCTGTGTCTGCAGTGTGCTGACTCACTGTTCTCTGGGTCTTCCCCGGGGCTAGTAGAGCTGGACCACAGACACCCTTAGAGCGTCCTTCCCTGCAGCAACTGCAGGGAACAGGAACAAGTGTGCCTCCTAGTCTCTGTGATTCAGCTCACAGGAGCAAACGGGGGGGCTCCCACCTCTTCAGCACTTCTTAGCTCTCCCCCCCACATCTATGCCACTTTATCTTCAGGTTTTAAAGGGACCCCCCACTTCCTTTAAGGTCCCATAATGTTGTCTCTAATAGAATACTTTGACCTAAGGTGGTGGCTGATCTCTGAGTTCAAGGCCAGTCTGGTCTACAGAGTGAGTTCCAAGCCAGCTAAAAACAAAACAAAAATGAAAACCCAACCCGAACAAACAAAACTCTGTCCCTTCTAGTTGCATTCCCATGTCAAAACTCTAACTTAATTTCTATAGTGGCATTTAGTTAACATTTCTATAAGCAGTGCGTAATGGCTTCTTTCTCCCTACATCCTAGCTGATATTTGTGGCTGTTCATATTCTTTCTTCTTTTTTTTTCTTCCTATTTTTATTTTGTTTGCATTAGTGTTTTACCTGCATGTATGTCTGTGTGTGGGTCTCAGCTCTGGAGTTACAGACAGTTGTGAGCTGCCACGCAGGTGCTGGGAACTGAGCCAAGGTCCTATGGAAAAGCAGCCCGTCTCTGAACAGCAGAGGAGTCTCTCCAAGCCCTGACGTTCATTTTCTTGGTGATGGTTGTTCTGGCTGGAGGAGGTGGAATCTCAGTGTACTCCTGATAACACATTTCCAATGGCTAAGGATGTCGACCATTTCACATGGACTTTTAACCATTTTATCTCTTCTTTTGAGAACTGTGTCCAGTTAATTTGGTCATTTTCATTGGATTTTTGTTTATTTTTTTCACTTCTTTCTAGAGTCTAGATATTAATCCTAATCAGGTGTTTGGTTGTCAAAGTTTTTTTCTGTTTGTGACTCTTCTTTATTTTTATCTTTAGTCATGTGTACATGTGTGTATGATTGTGTGTGTGTGTGTGTGTGTGTGAGTTTGTGTGTGTGTCTATGTGTGAGTATGTAAGTGTATGTGTGTGTGGGTGTGTATGTGGTTTGAGCACACATGTAAAACCTGTGGAGCCCAGAAAAGGACATTCAATTCTTTGAATCTGCAGTTATAGGCGCTTGTGAGCCTCCTAACATGGATGCTGGGACCTGAACCCTAGTCCCTGCACAGCAGTATGCTCTGTAACTGATGAGGTGTCATCTCTCGCTCCCCCTTTGTCTTCTTACTGTTTCCTTTGCAGTGAGGAGACGTTTGAACCTCATTCAGTCCTACTTGTCAGTTCTTGCTATTACTCTCTGAGCAGCTGGAGACCTTTGCAAAAGGTCCTTGCCTAGCTGATACCTTGAATGCTTTTTGCTAATGGTTCAGGTCTTACACTAAATAACCTTGTTTTGAATAACTCTAATGGGAGTTGCCTCCCCCAGCCCCTGAAACCACTGCTGTAGCCCTGTCCTCAAGTCCTGTGTCCACAGACCTTCCTGGCCACTTCATTCTGTACCAGCATGCCAGTGGCAGCCTGACCCTCCCCCACCAGAATATGGTCTATATATTCTGGGACAGTTCAGCTTCTGTCCTTGTCCTGACCATCTTAGTGCGATGTTAAAAGTTCCTCGCACCCTAGCTCTGTGGCCCAAACAACTACTCCTGCTCTCCTTGCTCCTGGACCACTAGTCCTCTGCCCTCAAACGCCCACCCTCACCCCATGCTATTCAGTAGTGTGACACCACTGATTCTGAACGCCTCCCCTCCCCCCATGCAGCTAAACAGCTGGCCAGATCTGTGTGGTCTGAAGCCCCTTGCATATGCCTAAGAGGCCCTGGGTCTTGAGGCTGAGGGCATCAGACATCCCCAGGGACCTGTTAAAACTTAAGATCTTCCTGACTGCGGCATCCAACAAGCCTGCCTTGAGTGCTCTTAGATGACAGCACATCTGGGTCGCATAGTGAGGTGGGTGATCCCAAACCATGGTGAACTCCCGTTTCAGCTGCTGTCTCATCTCTGAGGGGCACAGCGGGTCTAACCAAATCCCTGTGTTTTCAACAAGTTTCATTTCTTTTGCCCAGCTTCTCCCCAGACTGTACTTCCTCTTCCTCTTGATCCATCAGAATCTAATAAGCCCTAACACTGACCCTAACACTGAGCCTGACCATACCCCCACACCAATCTTCCACTCACTTCTGCAAGCATGCAGAATGTCCTGACCCTCACCCCAGTGCCCCCCAACTCAGAAAGAAAAGCTTCTCCGTCGCTGTCAGTTTCTTCTTTCCTTACATGGCAATGTCTCCTGGGAATTCTGCAAACTCCAGTTTCCAATTTCTCTTTCAAAGACAGTTAAGGCTGCACCATGTTATCTACAACGTTCCTAATTTTGAAATCGATAGCTTACATACCATGTCCATGAAAACAGCAGTAGGTACAACTGGTCTACATATGCAGATTTCAATATATGTATGTGTGAGCGCCCATGTGTGCATGTGGACGTGTGTGCATCCTTGTACTTAGAAACACTGTTATGTGTGTGCTACCCTCTGATTCTGGGCACAAAGAAAAGGGCACAGACAGACTTGCAAGTGGGCTGTGCTGCCTAGATCCAACTCACAGCGAGCCACAGTGAGGGGGGGGCAGACGGGGTACAGAATGAACACCCCAGCCAAGGCTGCCCACACATAGGACATCAGTATGCCATTGGGGTGACCCTACAGACCAGGGAAAGTGGGTCCTTACTGAAATTTGCACCCTGCCCCACACTCTACACAGATATCCATGGGAATATCTCAGTTTAAAGGACCAGCAATATGAAGGTTTTCTACAAATCAGAAAGAACGGATGAAGGGGTGGGAAAAAATGAGGCTTACCTCAATCGAGGGCATGATGACCAAGTGCCCAGTGCTTTGGAGGAAGACCGGTGTTTCAAGGACTGGTAAGGACAGGAGTGTCACTGCCCAACAGTCCCACTACACAAAGCCCTGTCACCAGCATGGACTTAGCATATGTGAATATGCTGTATCCCCAGGGGCCCCAGATTGCTACTGTACAACCTGTGAGTTAGCAGGAAAGACATTTCCCAGCCTTGTGTGCTTGTTCAACACCCAGATGATCCAGAGTTTGCTGTAGATGGTGTGCAAAGGTATCTGGGTGGTTGGATGGGCCGTGGCCCCTGAGATGGGGCCTGGTAGGGTGGATGGAACATGTTCTGTGGGCATACCACCCATAGGCCATCCACTGAGATGGATTCCAGGGTTTTTGTTTTGTGTTCTAATGTTCTGTATTTAATAAAACAGGTAGGGGGCTGGAGAGATGATTCAGATGGTTAAGAACACTGACTGATCTTCCAGAGGTCCTGAGTTCAATTCCCAGCAAACACATGGTGGCTCACAACCACCTCTAATAGGATCTGATGCCCTCTTCTGGTAAGTCTGAAGACAGCAACAGTGTACTCATAAATAAAATAAATAAATCTTTTTTAAAAATAAAATAGGTAGAATTTGTCTGTTTTTTATTTGTAGTTAATTTATTTTAAATGTAATTAAAATGTTTTCTTTGTGTATGGGTGTTTTACCTATATATATTACATCTGTGTTACCTGATGTCTGCAGTGACCAGAAGATGGCATCAAATCCCCTGGAATTATGGATGTAGATAGTTTTGGAGCCACCATGTGGGTGCTAAGAATCAAAAACAGGTACCCTGGAAGAATATCAAGTGTTCTTAATAGCTGAGCCATCTCTCCAGCCCAGCACCACTTACTTTTTATACACAGGTCTTACTATGTATGAAGTTTTACTCTGCTTTTGGCTCTGAGAGCTCTCTTGCCTCAGCCTCTCCACTGCTGGGTTCATAGCCATGTGCCACTGACTTGGGGCAGGGTTCTTGTTCTTTTTTGGCCTTCTTTTGAGACAGGATTTGTTTTTGTAGACCAAGCTGGTCTTGAACTCACAGAGATCCACTTGCCTCTACCTCCCAAGTGCTGGAATTAAAGGTGTCCACCACTGTGCTTGGCAGTTTTCAAAGCAGCCTCACGTCAGGAATGTGAAGCAGTTCTGTGAACTGTGAAGCCTCACCGTTCTTCATGTGAGAGCATGAAGGCAGCAAGTTAGCATCAATACCCAGGCAGCACACTGCATACAAGCAGTTGAAGGTGGACGGCCTTAAACTTGTTTGCCTCGGTTAAAAACTGGGAGCTATAAGACTTGGTGGTTAAGAGCCATCAGCTGCTCTTCCAGAAGACTTGGGTTCAATTGGCAGCATTGACATGGTAGCTCGCAGCCATCCGTAACTCCAGTCCCAGAGCATCCAATGGCCACCTCTTCAAGCTTCTTTGTGTGGAGCAAGTATGTGGAGCGAACACACACACACGCAGGCAAAACATCCACACACACTAAATAAATTAGGAGAAAGAAAGCCTCGAACCCACCCGGGAGCTGGAAACAATAGCAGACCCCTATACCCCTGGCACTTGGTAAGCAGAAACAGAATTCTTACAAGCTTGAGGTCAGTGTGGTTTACATGCCAGTCAGAGCTATAGAATGACACCCGTCTTAAATGCATAAAGAGTAACCCAAAAATAATATAAAGGGTCATAGTTTTTAAGTTCAGTAGGTTTGGCCCAACCTTTCTGGTGGTGGACCTGAAGCTGACCACACAGACCCACAGGTTAATGTCTGATTTTGGCTCTGGCCCCGTTTCCATTTACTTCAGTATCTGTCCGTCCAGCAGCCTTGCCACCCCACTCCTCGCTGTCTGTCCATCCAGCAGCCTTGCCACCCCACTCCTCGCTGTCTGTCCATCCAGCAGCCTTGCCACCCCACTCCTCGCTGTCTATCCGTCCAGCAGCCTTGCCACCTCACTCCTCTCTGTCTATCCGTCCAGCAGCCTTGCCACCTCACTCCTCTCTGTCTGTCCGTCCAGCAGCCTTGCCACCCCACTCCTCGCTGTCTGTCCATCCAGCAGCCTTGCCACCCCACTCCTCGCTGGCTTTCCCCAGTTTTCTTTTCTCCTTACTTTTCTGGTTTGTTTGTTTTTTTTTTTTTAAATAAAGTTTCTCTATGTAGCCCTGGATGTGGTCTCAAACTCACAGAGATCTGCCTGCCTCTGCCTCCCCAGTGCTGGCATTCAAGTGAGCACTATCATGCGTGGTACTCCAGCTGTCTAAGGGAACTTGCTGCTTTCCTGCGCTCCCTGCCAACCATGGCTAGCCCAGCAAAGGTTCGAGGGACCTTTGGAAAACTCCATGCAAATAAAACAGAACAAGTTTTGCCTGTTAGCTCCCTAGTGGACTTGGTACCAAAACTATAGCACATTCATCCTTTAGCTCCTTCATTCTGACACTAGCCCCTCTGGGCTCCAGCCTGGAGACCCCCTCTCCGCCCCCCCCATTATGACCTCCCAGCCTGTCACCTCCTTCCCGTGGTTCCCCATGGGCCTGTTGTGTACTGTCCTTTCCAGTGTTGAGGCCCAGCAGCACTAACAGCCTTTCTTAAGGATGTGGCCCAGTGCATGACAAACACCCACATGGTAACCTCCCAATCTCCCTTGTACACACTGTGGCCAGTCATGTGACAGTGGAGAAACCCTAGATGCCTCAAGTCTGTATGGACCATGGGTCATGCCTGTGGGCAGGAGTGGATCTCTATGGCGCTGGGCACCACCGAGATGCAGCCAGGTCCAGGGGCATGCTGACGCACATTGCAAACAATCGCTGCATCCTGTTCTTATGACATAAGAAAAACAGGATGCAGAGAGGCGTTCGTCTGAATGAATGAGATAAGCAAGCTCTGTGGCATTCTGCAAAGCCACAAGAGGGTAGGCTCCAGGGAGCTACTAATGCAAGCACCCCCTGGGCAAGGGTACTATGTGAGAGCTGTAGAGCTAAGAAGTCAGGTGAACACTGCTGACTGGGGCCTTCTGCTCCAGTCCTTCCTCTAGTCTACCTCTCACTTTATTCACTCCCTCATGGGCTCTGCATCCTTCTCCACACCAGACCTGGGACTAGGCCATGCCCAAGTCTACAGCTGCTACTATAAGGACATCCTGGACCTGCTGGCAGGAGGCCCTGCTGGCAGGTCTGGGACAGCAAGACAGATGGCCTCTGGCCAGAGCCTGAACCTTGACCCTAGGCCCTGCTTCCCAGGAACACGGGGGGTGGGGGGGAGCTGCAACCTGGGGAGGCAGACTTACTGAAGCTCAGAACAGACAAATCCTGAATTCTTCAGAAGTGACACATCGAGGAATTGTAGGAGGGGTCCTGGGAACTTAGAGACATTTGGACCACTCATGTCTCCCCAGATGTCCTCATGCATATGCTAACATGGCTTTGAGATGACCCATGGATGGACAGGGCTGAGGCACAGGGACATTGGGTGGCAACACATGGACTTTATCTAATAAGCTCTGAGCTGACTCAAGTACTTTACAAACCCAGGTAGGGACCCGTGCTGAAAAGTTATTCCCCAAAGTCAACTCCAGTATCACCACACTGGGTAAGTGGTAGACACCATGGAAGCCTGTACCTGAGGGCTGAGCACTGATTGGTTAGACCCTGTGGCTGAGGATAGCTATGCTAGCCTGCACATCTGATTGCCTCAAAGGATCCTGTGGCACATGGTCTCCACAGAGCCACCCAGAGCTGAGCTTGCCTCTTGTCAGATTCTGCTCCCCGGGTCTGAACTAACTGCAACCAGCACAGCAGTATGCTGCCACCCTGCCTCACAGCAGAGCTAACCCAGCGTTTCACTCTCAGGGCTGTTTGATGGTCACTGAGCCACCCATGGACAGAGCTGATGGGAGTCTGCGGAAGGTCCTGAGAAAAGACAGTGTCATAAGGCCCCTGGAGACCCACACACCCCTACAATGCCTGGAACTGCCATCCCCTCAGAGAGGCACACTCTGCCATCACCTTCCAGCCCCCCAGGACTCTGGATAGACAGCTCTTTGACCAAGGCTGGTGCTCTGTAGTTCAATCCCTCTTTAATCTCATGTCTGTGGTGCTGTGTTAATAGACAGATAGGACAAATGTCCCCATGCTGAGGCAAGGGGCACAGCAGCTTGTGAAGAGACCAGCAAGCAGCATATAACTAGCCACCCTAGTGTCTCCAAGGGAGCGACCTAGTCTGAGGCCAGAACCCAGCATAGCATCTAATAGCAGGAAGCCATTCTCAGTTCTCAACACTCCTGTTCATAACTCCTGTTCACTGCACAGCACCAAGTACTGTCACACTCTATACACTGCAAAGCACCAGGCACTGTCACACACACTGCACAGTACCAGGCACTGTCACACACACACACACACACACACATACACACACACACACACACACTGCACACAGCACCAGGTACTGTAACACACACACTACATACCACCAGGCACTGTCACACACACACACACTGCATACCACCAGGCACTGTCACACACACACACTCACTACACACCACCAGGGACTGACACACATACATACTGCACATCACCAGACACAGTCACACATTGCCCACTCTACACTGGCTGGCCACGATCATACTTCATTCATTACACACCCGCTGGCCACAGTCACACACAGCTCACTGTATACTTGCTGGTCATAATTACACTACTTATTGTACTGACCATGACCACTTACTGCTCATTGCATATCCACTGGCCACAGTCATACACAGGTTGCTGCAAAACTACTGGCTATGGTCACATAACACTCACTGGACTCCTACTGGCAGAAGTCATAACACTTGTTACATAGCTGCTGCCTGGTCCTGTCCTTGGAACCAAGATCCTGAAACAGAGCCCATCTATGCCTGAGCCTGCTGCTGCTAGAAGTCCATCTACAAAGGTGTCCTGCCCGTTCAGTCAGGGAGAGAAGGAATAGGAGACTGGAAGGCCAGGGAAGACACACATTTCTTAGAAGATGCAATAGAAAACCCATAACCGTCCGGATGGGGATAGAGTCAGCAGAGCAGAAGATGGACATTGAGACTCAGGACCAGGATTGGGGAGATACACAAACATGAAGACTCAAGTCCCACCCCTAGTACCCAAGGAAAGATGTGGTAAATCAAGCCCATAATCCTAGCACTGGCAAGGTGGAAGGAAGATCTCTTTGGCTTGCTGTTCAGTCTAGCCAAACTGCTGAGGTTTACTGAAAGGCCCTGTATCAAAAAGTAAGGAAGAAACCAGGTGCTGTGGCACACACCTTTAATCCCAGCAATTGGGAGGCAGAGGCAGGTAGAGCTCTGTGAGTTCAAGGTCAGCCTGGTCTACATAGTTGAGTCCCAGGACAGCCAGAGCTACCCAGGGAGACCTGTCTCAAACAAAACAAAAGCAAAGTCAAAAAACTGGGAAAGACATCTAACATCCAATTCTGGCCTTTATAGAGACACACACATACACATGTGCACCCCTATGCATGTGTGTGCACAAATATCCTCAGGTCTATCTATAGTCTGGGAAAAACTGTAGAAAGAGGAGAAGTCCACTGACCCTTGACAGAAGGCAACCGGAAAGGTACGGGGTATTAACAGCTACACATAGCATCTAAGGGACAGAGGAAAAGGTGAATCTTTCTTCAAGGGTCCCTTTCAGAGCTGTACTAAGAACACACAGGTCACCTGTTATCCTCAGACCACAGACCTGTCATGTCTCCCCTTACCAGATAGGGCTCAAGACCCCAGGAAGGCTGGTCCAGCCTTTGAAGACTTATATGTCTGTGAAGATCATGCATGGTGCCTGTATCCTCAGGTGAGAGGCCCAAGGAAGGCAGCTGGGAGCCATGTACCCACTCTGGCTTTTCCAGCACCTGCAGCATCCCGTGGGGCCCTGTCTATAACAGTCATGAGATCAACATGTAAAGGATCAGATCCTGTCCAGCAGAGGGACACCTGGGGCCTTACAATCAGGTTTCAGAACACCCTGGGCAAGGTGTTGGGCTCCTGGGGAACATCAGAGCCCCTAAGATAAACTGTAAACAGTAATACTCAGTAAAAACAACAGGGGGACCTTTGTGAACCCAGACAGGAAAGGGAGCTGGGAAGACAAAGAGCAAAGCAGGGTTTTTTAGTGAACCAGTCTACAACCCTGGAATAGCCTGTTAAGGGCACAGCAGAGCAGAGGAGAGACCAAGATGCGGCTGGGGTTGGCCCAGGAAGGAGGTATCTCACTCCTCATTGGCTATTATCCGGATATCTGAGTGGTCTGGACCTCATATTGCACAGCAAAAAGAATTCCATGTGGGGCCGATTCAGATATCACTCAGTGCCGGCTGGTTTTACATAAACTAATTTACTTGATATTCAGAAAGCAATGGAGCAATATATTAATATCATCACTACTGTTCAAAACAAAAAAGGGGGGAGGGTGTCAGGTAACTTGCCCTTGGTCACGCAGCAAGGACCACAAGCCCTCTCTGCTATGAAGAGGCTCTGCGGCTTGTTCTTACAGTTTTAGGAAGCCAGCTGAACCTCTCTCCTATGGCCACAGAGACAGAAAAACTCCCTGAGCTGGCAACCTGGCCTAGGCAGGAGCATTGGGGTACACTTGACCCTCATTTCGGGAAGCCGGGGGGAACCCCAACACTGACTTAAGGGTAGTTGACTGCACAGGAACTCAGGTATGGGGATGAGACAGCATAGAGCTCAGCAAGAGGCATTAAGGGGGATAACATGAAGTGCTGGCCAGGCCCTGACATGTCTGCTAGGGGCCATCCTAGCTGGAGGTCTCTTACTGAGCTAGACATGTGGGAAGATCAGGAAGATTAAGCTGATATCGTGTACAGGGACATGGCCTGGAATCCTTGTCTACATGAAGATGACAAGGATTGTCAGAATCGGCAAGCATGTCAGGGGAGGCTCTGTTCCTGCCATTTGTAAGCCCTGGCTAGACCTCCACATGAGACAGATGGAGAGGTGGCAGACACACAGGCTGGGGGTCCCTCCAGGGACATTTCCTCACTCTTTGATGCCCAAGGCCTGAGACGCCTCTACTGGTTTTGATCTAGCTAGCCTCATGGCCAGACTTAATGACTTAGTTTAGAAAGCGTCAAGAGAATTAGGACCCGGGGCTACCTGAATTAAAGAGGCATTCTGGGACTGGAGTAGTCAGCACATAAGATGACAGCAGAGCACAGCTCCTGGCTTGATCAGGCCACGCCCAGACTAGAAACACAGCCCAGTCACAGGTTTCTGGGGCCTTTCGGGTCCTAGGTCATCCATGAGAGTGTAGGGCACTGGACACAGCAGGAAGTGCCTCGGTGTCAAGGCAGGATGGGGGCAGTGAAACAGACCAGTTTTAGATTCCCATATTCAGATCTTGGCCAAGCCCTTGTTTTTCAGGCATGTCTCCAAGTCCCTTCTTGTCCCTTTTGGCAGGATGGATAAAATGCTTTTGTGTTATGTCAGAGACATACAGATAAGGACTAGATGCAGAGAGCAGTACCAGGCTGAGGAAATGCTGTCCCAGGGATCCCCGCCCCCCAGTGTGACTAGTCCTGCTCAGATTCATCTTACAGTAGAAAATCAACGAGAAGGGAGGGACCCCAGAAGAACTGACAAACGTCTCAGCTGGAAGACAAGTCTCTCATGAAGCCAAGGTGCAGCCCTGAGCATGGGACTGTACATGTCCCAATGGGGACAGCATCTACTCACATAGTTCTCTTTTTAAAACTGAAGTGGAGACACTTTCGCAAGAAGGGGGAAGGCTGAGTGCATCTGTGATGTGGAGAACTCAGCCTTCACTGCTGAGCGCGGGACTCCCAGGACTTCACCCACAGAAACATAGTAACTGCCTCTTTGTTATTTCAGCCTCCGACCGTGAGGTGGCAGGCACGGTTCTAAGCTTAGAGGGATTGAAAGGATGGCCTGTTTTTGTCAAACTGCAGGGACCTTGTAAGAATGCCCGAGAATACCTAAGAAACCTGTGGGCTCCTTGAGTCTGCTGGAGGTGGGCATTGTATCCCCTGACCGCAGACAGGCTGCAGTCCCTTGCCTGGGATGCCCTGGGAGGCAGCAGCACAGTAAGAACACCAGCCCTTATGCCCCATCTAGAAGAAGCTGAACCTTGTTGCAGACATCAGCCCTGACTGGGCCTGCCTTCCATCCCCTCCCACGGTCTCCACACAGAGCTGTCTGCTCTGTGGCTCAAGAAGCCAGCCTTTCCTGAGGCTCAAGATGATCCCAGCCCTGGCTGTGCCTCCTAGGCTCATAGAAGCCTAGGTTATGATCCCTGAGGAGAGGTCCTCAAGTCCTGCAGGGTCCCAGGGGAAAACTCTTATTCCCTATGTGCAGAAACAAGTCATTACCCCACTGACCCCCCCCCCCGCCGCCTCTACTAAACACAGTCATCTGGACTCAGACATCTTAGGGCACACACTCACCTGTAGAGCAGCATGTGCCAGCAGAGGGGATAGCCACGGGGACATTAGCAGCAGAGTTTTTAGCAACAGACTCTCCAGCAGCAGTGAGCATTTCAGCAGTGGGGTCTCCTGGGTCCATCTTGGCAGGGTCAAGGGTCAGGGTTGGAAGCACACAGCTGGAGGAATGAGGAACTAGGAGTAAAGGACAAGGACTCCACACAGGCTGAGGAGTCTGTCTCGCCACCCTGGGAGGTGGCAGAGGGCTCTGGAACTTCACAGCACCTGAATAAGCAGGGACCTAACTTGGTCATGAGTACAGGTGCTCGGGGTAGTGACAGAACAGACCAAGGATTTGCTCCTTCTGTGAATAGTGTCCCAAGCCCAGGAGAGGGTCTAGGGACTGAGAAAGCAGTTACTGAAGCTGGCTAGCAACCGTTCTGACCCTCAGCCTCCAGCATCTGTAGCAACGTTACTCCCCAGGGAAGAAGCCCCTCCCTTAGACGCTAAACCACTACTGTCCAAAGCTGGCACCCTGGACTGCTGGCTTCACCTCTGAGTTTGAGTCTTGGTTACTTTTAAGACCTAGGGACACACACGGAGGGCCTACTCTAAACCCAGGCTGGCAACAGCCATGACATTCCCAGGGTAGGGAATGCAGGATTGCTATAAATGGTTTTACTTTTCCATCTGTTCCACAAGACTGTGAAAAGGATGCTCTCTCTAAATGCAGCTTCAGTCTGCCTTTCACAAAGTTGACTATGGCTTTCTGGGTCCTGACTGAGGCATGTAACAGGGAGCTGCTTTTCCTAGTCCCCACTTGAGGCAAGCACTGCCACAGCCATAAATAACCTTAGACACTTCGGTGCCTGGGGACATGGTCCAAGACCTTCATGGTGGTCTGAAACTGGAGTCAGTGCTGAAGCCACAAATCTAACTCCTGTCCATCCTTGCACTTATGCCCTGTGGTTGGGACTTTTTCAGTGTGGGGTTTGACAGAAGTACTAGCGACTATTTCTTTCAGTTTCATGGAAAGTGACTTCTTAGCTTTCTTCTCTTGACTACCTCAGCATTAAGACTTACTGAAATCTCCTGATTTTTTTTTTTTTAAGGAAGCACTTTATGCCGCTTTAGCGTTTTGGAAAGGTCAGATTATCATCCTCATGCTCTGAGGCCACTATTGCATAAAATAAAGGTTATTGGAATGCAAATTATGGTCAGAATGAAAACCCACCTGGCTAGTGAGAGCCAACAGCAGATAGCATGCACAATGAGAACACACTGGAAAAAAGGGTTACCTTACCCCGGTGGAACCGAATGGAGATATGCATTTCTTCAGCTAACTCAGAATGGGATATAAAATAAAAGCTGAGAACTATTAATCCTTGGGATTTTCCTTTCACATGCTTTGGCCACGGGGTCCATTGAAACTGCAGGAAACAGTCTGAGATAAAAGGGTATTGGACTTTGTTCCTAAGTCATGCACTCATGGGGTTAGTCCTTGGGTGTCTAGCTTCCCGTGTTAAGATTACTTTCTGTACAAGGTGAGAAGTCACCTGTCGTTGTACTGGTAGACTTGAAGTTACAGCCTGGAAGGGTCCTATAAGAACTGCTGTCACTCAATACTCATCGTGACACAGCACATCTGGAGCATGGCTCTCAGCTGAGCTGCCAATGCACAAGGTTTCTCTATCTCTCTGCTCTGGCCAGAATGCCCCTTCCTCAGCTTAATTTAGGACATTGTCATTTAGGACAGCAATTTCTGAAGAAGCAGCAGTGAAGGACCATGCCTCTTGACTCTCAGGGAGGTCATAAATGCTGTCTCCAATTGAGGTATCTCCCTTATGAACCCCTGAGCAGAAGTAAAGAGGCAGTGCATCCGAGGGCAGTGGCCATAGCAAGGGCCACAGTGAGCCCTAGTAGGCTTAATACAAGACTTCCAAGTCTCTCAGGAGCAACCAAGTGTATAGGACAGCCTAGAGTCCAACTCAGACAAGAGGGAAGGTTCTTGACTAACAACAGAATGGCCATGCTTTGGCCACACTAAGAACATGGTCTGCTCATGAAGCCACTAAATCCAAAGCTAAGTCCCCCACAAATTCTCAAAAGGCTTCTATAGAGAATGGTCCCCCACAGAATGAAGGTAATAGGGAGAAGCATCAAGCTCCAAGAGGCCATGAATGTTCAACATACCTCTAGACCAGAAAGCCAGCTAGAAAGGGAATTATCGTTTAGGGGTAAGCCAGTGTCCTTCACAGGATAACAGTGGGATCCACATCTGTAAGTTTAATTAAAAATGATCAGTTCATCCAGATGTGGTGGTGCACACCTTTAATCCCAGTACTTGGAAGTCAGAGGCAGGTGGATCTCTGTGAGTTCAATGGCAGCTTGGTCTACAAAGTGAGTTTCAGGTCAACTTGTCTCAAACAAACCACAGAAAAAGAAGAGGGGGCAGGAGGAAGAAGAGGAGGAAGAGGAAGTTGTTTCCCTCAGTTGGACATGGTGGCACAGGGTTTTAATCACAGTGGAAAGGGCAGGAGGGTAGGGGGAGGGGCAGGGGCAGGGGCAGGGGCAGGCAGATTTCTGTGAGTTCGAGACAAGCCTGGTCTACACGTGAGTTCCAGGACAGCCTGAGTTACTCAGAAAAACCCTGTGTTGAAAAACAAAACCAAACAAAAGGGATCAGCTAAAAAAACCTGGAGATCTACAAGGAAGTAGGAAAATATGTCATGTAACCAGGGGCGTAACAGGCAAGATAGATCACGGAATTAAGCCCTGACATGAAGTAGCAAAGACCCAAGTACAGATGTTAAAGAGGAGCAGGAAGAACATGGTGGGAAAGTCAAGGGCAGACTTGGTCTCAGTGCACAAAGAGGGGCACTGGAAATGATATGGGAACGAATTTGAGAATTTGGGAATTCTCAAAAAAAAAAGTATTCCAGGGTCCAGGGAGGTGCTCAGTGCACAAAGTGCTCTACAGGGAGGACCAGGGTTTAGGTTCCAAAAGCTGGGTGTGGTGTCATGCATCTGTAACCCTGGGCTAAAGGGGCCAAGACAGGCAGAACCAGAACCAGCTGGCCAACGAGTCTAGCTAATCAGTGGCTCCAGGTTCAGTGAGAGACCCCGTCTCAAACAATAATAATCTGGAAGGCCAGTGAGATGGCCTAGCTTACAAGTAAGGACTCTCACTGACAAATCTGACCCTATGAGTTTGGTCTCCAAGACCCATATGGTGGGCAGAGAGAACTGACTGGGCATGGCACTACTTCTTATCCAGAAATCAATGACCTTAAATCCAATGTCCAGTTGAGATGTGGGAAGGTCAGCCTGAACTGGTTGGTCATCCCAGTGGCCAGGACAGAGACATGGAGAAACCTTGTGACACATAAGTAGCTGAGAGTCATACTCCAGGATATGCATGACAGCTAATACAAGCTATTCTCTCTCTCTCTCTCTCTCTCTCTCTCTCTCTCCCTCCCTCTCTCCCTCCCTCCCTCCCTCCCTCCCCCCCACTCACATACACACACAAATAAGTAAATATGGTAACAAGAGAACACTCAAGGAAAGACACCCAAACATGACTGCTGGCCTGCAAATGCACACACAAACCTACATGCACCCATGTGCACACATACACAAGCACAAACACACACATCCACCCCTACACACAAACACACACATCCAACATCCACACACACCCCCATACCCCCCCAAATTTTAAAAAATGCATTATCCCTGAAAAGTTCAGCACCAGCTTAACATAAAGTTGGAGACGGTCAGAGCCGTGAATCTGGGCGTAGATGAGCAGACCTAAGATCTAAGGGAGAGGGCAGGAAGACGGATGCCATGTCCTCATGGTCAGTCTGTATGCCTCTCACCGTTGGTACACTGATAGCACCACATCTCTCCTGACACAGTGGTACAGCTGCACACTTCTGTCCTACTCCAGTCTGGACAGCGACTGCCTTAGTCTGCTATCACCCAGACACCTGTCCCCAGCAGACACCCACATTCACTCCTTACCTCTTTCTCTGGCATCAAACATCCTGACTGTCAGGTCCTGGTCTTTGTTACCTCTTGGTTCTAAAGTACAGTGAAGGAGAAACACTCATGAGCATCTTACCTGTTTATGCCAATTTTCCCTTGGTTTGGATATAAGCCCCAGGTTAGAAGTCATTTCCATCTACAGGCATCATCAAGGACTCCATTGTGGGGTCGTGGCCAGGGTCCCACCATCACACGGAAGCATGAATCTATTATCACGACTATGCCTGACCACTCTACCTGCACTATAGTTCAGCAGAGCTGGCATCTATATGTCAGCTCCCCAGGTGGAAGGCACGATCCCCTGCTTCTGTAATGGTCATTGAGTACACCTCTCCAAGATCCTGCCATTAACAACCAGCTGGACAGGTCCTGGATCCATATCAACCGCTGTAGTGGCTATTTCTGGTTGTCAACTTGACTATATCTGGAGTGAATTACGATCCAGAATTAGAGGGCTCACCTGTGATCTAGATCTTGCGTCTGGAAGACAGAAGTTTCAGGTGTGGTGGTACGCACACCTCTGATCTGCTGCTGGAGATCTACATAAGGACATTGGAAGGAGGAAGATTCAATCTTCTCTCCCTTCGAGCCTTGTGGGACTGAGTGACTGCTAGATCCTCAGGTTTTCATTCACAGCTGCTGCTGACCATTGTTGGGGAATTTGATTACAGACTGTAAGTCATTAACAAATTCCCTTGCTATGTAGAGACTACCTATAAGTTCTGTGACTCTAGAGAACCCTGACTAATATAGCCTCCCTCTGCAGCTTTTAGGACCTCCAGACACAATGTGGAGGTGCTCACAAGTAAAGCTGACCAAGATCTCTGAGCATCCAGAGTTGCTGGACTAACCTATGGGCCAGGTCTTCCTCATATCCAGTGAGAAGCAGCCAGGGAAACTCTCCAGTGCCCAGCAAACACGGTTTCCAGACTCCTGGCAGTATACTGTTTATGTCTTGTGATGGAAGAAATAGAAGCCTCAGCAGAAAGGTTATTATGGACCCAGGTCCCTCTACATAAAATAGTATGTGTTTGACTTTACTTTGCTATTGGTTGTCCCTGGACCATTCCCAAAGGTAGTTTTCTTTGACCCACTCTGAAGTAGCTACAACTGGCAAATGTTAAATTTAACTCACCAAGGTGCCATTAGAAGTGGGGCTCTGTAACTTGTCTTCTACCTCACCTATCAGAGCCCTGGATTCCCTCAATAGGACCTGTTGCTCACAGACAAATCTCCATGCCTACACGTGGGTGCTACGCAGAAGTATCTTCTCAACTAGCAGATAATAAATAAAGCAAGCTTGGCACTAGAGCACACACTCCTATGCTTCCGGCTCTCAGAAGGCCAAGGTAGGAGGAATTTGAGATTAACTTCCATCACATTCCCCTGCAAAAAACTCTTGCAAGAATAAAATGAGCCTGGGACCAAGTCATCAGGCGCAGAGCACAGAGCGGGTTCAGATGGCAGCTAGTGGAAGATATGTTGATGTTCCTCTTACTCAGGTTCCCTAGCAGTCCCCACTGACCCTTCCCAAGCTGCATGCTCCATTCTGGCATCAAAGCCATTGCCTAAGGCGTTTGATGAATATTCAAGTTTGATGAATATTAATAAACAAGCGAAGAAACAAATTAACTAATCCAGGCAGTAGGGGGTAACCAGGGTGACAGCTCATGCCCACAGACACTTCCTGCTGCTTCCCTACACTGATGCAGTCTCCTCAGCTCCCATTCCCTCACCTCTGCACACTGAAGACTCCACAGACAGAGCAGAGGAAGCTGGGCTATGGCTCAGTGCATAAAGTCATTTCCCCATTTGATGTATTCAGAGACTCTGGTGTGTCCCTGTACAGCCAGACATGCTGGTGTGTGTCCCTGTACAGC
>JADRCH010000181.1:1993074-2008570 GCA_019843965.1 Rhynchomys soricoides | reverse complement strand
TGTGTCCCTGTACAGCCAGACATGCTGGTGTGTGTCCCTGTACAGCCGGATTGTTCCTATGAATGGAAAGAAAACAGAGGTAGGAAAGTCCCCAAAAGCTTGTGGGCCAGATAGCCTGGTGTGTGCAGTAACAAGCCAGGTAACAGGTAATGATAATAGGTGGCATCGGACCCCCACATGTGCTCTCTATACTTACACATAAATGTGCACATTGAAAACTCATATGCATTCACACATAAAAGATTAAAAAAAACAACAGCAGAGAGTTATAGATTTTTTTATTTATTTTTTATTTTTTTGACAATCAGAGGTAATACCAGGGGCTATGTAAAGGGGAAACTAATCAGGCATGGTTGAACTTCCAAGGCCATTCCCTGAACTTCCCTCAGGGTCCCCTCAGTGATCATGTTGGGTATAGAGCCTCTGGTCTCTCAAGGGCTGGAGGACTCTAAAGTTACCCTAGAAAACTCACTGTGAGTAGCACAGCCCCATATGAGTAGCACACAGTCTTTCTATGCTAAGGCCATAGACAGCCATTAGAAACTGGTCTCTGGGCCCCTCTGCTGGCCAAGTCCAGTGTCTCCTGCCAGTCACTCTCCATCAGCAGGAAAGCAGTGATCTTAGACACTGGCTGAAAGTTACTGTTCCCCCAGAGCACCTTCCTGCCTGCACATCCAGGAACTCTCTGCACCAGGCAGGTCCTGCCCTCTGCTGCCACTGTGATAGCATACTGCAGAGCATGGGAACAACCCAGGGCCCAGTTCATCTGTCCTAACTGGAGCAGAATCTGGCTTTGCTGGGTCCACTGAGAACAGTGCCCTGTCCAGTCTCTCTGTTGCTTCTCTTTCCCACTCCCAGCCCACCTTAGGCTGGCTCTGTCTGGAAGAGGCATCAGGCTCAAGGAAATCACTGGTAGGTCAAGCGAGTTCATGCTGTCCTCTTTCTGGGTCTGGCATGGGGAATGACCATGGGGTGAGGTATGGGAGACCCCTGGCTCAGAGTCTAGAGTACTGGCTTTTAGTGGGTTCCCAGTTCCCTCTGTATTCTGACTTGCAGGTTTGGACTTGGATCTGGTCCCAGGTAAGTTCCAAGGTAGGTCTCCAGGACCCTCAGCCTCTAGCTGAGGTTGCATGTGGCTCTGGACTTGCCACATAGCCTGGGAGACAAGGGGAAGGCAGAGATGCAGAGCGGGACAGAGCTGGTACCCAGAGCCTACTAGTAACAGAACATAGCAGCCCTCAGGCTCCAGAGACACCAGGGTGGCCAGGACAAAGAAGGTACTGAGGAGACTAGCTGGCATAGCTGGGCCTCTGCAGCCAGGCTGGCTCCGGCCTCCTCTGGGAGCACCACTACTTACTCACAAATCCTTACCCTGTTTCTGCACACATCTCAGAAACTTCCCACAATTTATCAGCGTAACTCACATGCAATAGAGCCTACCTTCTGCACAATTAAACTAAAGGACGTTTCATTACCTGCCAGAGACCACCCTACACTTAACTCCTCTCCTCTCTATGAATTTGCTTGTTCTAGATATTTTTCACAAACAAGATCATAGAATAGCTGTGTTTCTATGAGTGGCATGTCTCCTCAAAGTACACTCAAGCTATGCCAGAACCTCATGCCTTTTTACAACTGAATAAAAAGATAATTGCCTGGATGGAGCATGAATTTATCAGTTATCAGATACCTGGGTTGGTCTTCCCCCTCTCTTTTTGCTGTTATAAATAGTGTCAGTCTTAACACTTGTATATATGTTTGTTTGCTCCCTCTTAAGTTTTTATTTATTTATTTGAGACAGTGTCTTGCTATTTAGTTGAGGTGAGCTGGTGATTCACTATCCTTCTGCATCAACCCATGCTAAGGATATGTCCAGCTCTCTGCCAGTTTTGTGTGGAGACATTTCCATTTATCTGAGGAACCACTAGACTATCTTGCACTATGATGGTGGTATCATCTTGGGCTTCTGTTTGCAGTACAGGGGTCCTACTTCCTGACAGCCTCACCCACACTTGCCTGGCCCTCCGTGGAAAGTGGGGAACACCTGTGCTCCTGGGACAGCGTTCACTCATGTACATAAAGGAGACTCCTCAGGTACCCCTCCATTGCTTGCCCCATCTCCCCTCTAGATCCTGCAAAGTCAGAGGAAGATAGGGTAAATGACCCCATGCCCTGTTCACCTTCTTGAGTCACCTGTCCTAAAAAGAAACAGACTTGGCCCTCAGACATGGGCTTTTCAAGCTGGTGTAGCAGTTCCCTTCGACCCTTCAGCAAACACAGAGATAAGAGCCTGTATACCACCCGACTTCTATAATCTACCCTCCTTTAAGATTCATCAGTGAATTTGAAATCATCCCCAGAGGATGCCCTGCCATGCAGATACCAGTCACACAAGGACTAAAGACCTACACGGAGCCAAAAGCATGTGTCTGTCCAACTGGCGTACCTCTGGACCGGACACCATGACTGGAACTTAACAGGGTTCCTGTCTGCTTAAACTTAAGCTACCTGGCCCTTATGATGATCCATGTAAACAACTGTGTGGAGAGCACATCATACATGCTCAGGGGAAAGTCACTGTGACTGACATTTGGGGTTCATCAGAGAACAGGAGGAAATCCTTGTAAAACTTGGGACCATGTTCTACACCATGCAACATAAGAAAATGGGCTATCTTAGTTAATTTTCTATTGCTGTGAAGACACTGTGACCAAGGCAACTTGGAGAAAATATTTATCTGGAGCTTATGGTACTAAGGATGAGTACATGTCCATCACAGCAGGAGCATGGTCACAGGTAGGTAGACATGGCACTACAGCTGTAGCTGAGAGCATACATCTTGATCCACAAGCATGAGACAGAGAGTAAGAGAGCTAACTTGGAATGGTGTGGGCTTTTTAAAACCTTAAAGCCCAATCCCCAGTGACACACCCCCTCCAATGAGGCCATACCTCCTGGTCCTTCCCAAACAGTTCCACCAACTGGAAACTAAGCATTCCAACATATGAAAATATGGGGGTAATTTTCATTCAAACCACCATCTGGGCTTTAGAATATTCTAGAAAGAATACTGACCTATGGAAAAGAAAATGGGCAGGTGGGGCTGGGAAGGCAGGGATGGAGTTTAGGCTTCCTGGAAGGGGCAGTGAGTAGCAAGAGGGAGAGGAACCAAACAAGGGAGTGTGTCTAGCCTGGAGACAACACAGGATCTGGGGCAGGATGGCTGCACTAGAACTTAAAGAAGGCAAGTTAGCAACATCCACCCACTCCAAGGAGCAGTTCAGGGAAACTCAGCCCACAGAGAAATGCCAAGGACACAGAGCCTCTGGGAGCTCAGAATGACAAGCTCTGCTGAGCACCAACAGTTTGCTGACACCATGGGATCTCATAAAAGCTTTGGTAGGACAGAATTGATCACTGCTATTGTTACATATATGGACAAAGAGATGAAACGTTAGCTGTTCAGAGTCACACAGGAAGGAGAATCAGCTGTGACTCTGAGCATAGTGGATCAACAACCAGGCAAGGAAGAGTAATGGGCCCACGGTACAGCTGAGCCTAGCTACTTGGATTGGGTGTTGTGGTGCTTAATTTCATGAGTCAACCTGGCCAAGCCATGGTGCCCCAAGTGTCAGCGACAAAATTTCAGTAGAGATTAACGTTTGTATCAGCAACTTTGGGAAAGGCATGACTCCCATACTGTGGGTGGGCCTCATCCAAGCAGGATTATGAAGGTGGACATCAACTTCCTGGTGTCCTGCAAAGTCTATATTGGGTCGCCCCACCTGTCTATACAAGACGCAAGCCCTGTCCAACTTCTAGATTTTCTGGATAGCTGTGATCCATCTGGATAGCAGTGTAGAAGATTCAGTCCCAAAGGCCACACTCGCAAGGAAGAGGAGCAGCCAGACCAGCGCCCACTAGTGGAGAAAGCCCTCGCGGGCTGCACCACCACGGACTCCGAGGCCCCAACCTGGCTTCCGAAGGTCTGGCTAGTCCCTTGCCATCCATTCCTGCCCAGCTTGTCGCTCCAGAGTCTCCAAGCCTACTCGGTCACCTCCGAAGAGGCGAGGCCGGAGGTCGAACTCTACCAGCCCTTGGGCTGCTTCTCCTTCAGGCTGCCCACCTGGCCTGACGACGCTGACCTCTGAGCAGGCAGCTCTGCCATGCACCATCCACACTGGTCCCGGAACCTTGGCCCGGCCGCTGCAGCACTTCCGCCCGATTTCCCCCTAAACAGTCTGCTGATTGAGCTTGCGGGGGTAGGGGGGTGGGGGGGCGGGGGAGTGGGGGGGTGGGGGGTGAGGTGGGGTGGGCCTGGCTTGAGTAAGGGGAGTGGTCACACCTGGAAGGAGGCAAGAACTAGGAGGTGGAGAGGACGTGTCCATATGGAGATGACCGTGGTCTCATTGGCGCTGAGCTGGGCCGGGGAGAGGGCAGATAGGCCTGGGGAATGAATGGGCGTGGCTATGTGATCCTAGACTCGCTCCTCCTAGGAACTTGGTTAAGTGGTTCAAGGCGGGGCCTGAGAGAGAGGCCTAGACTCGGGCCACTACTCAGTATCAAGGACGGATTGTCACAACTCCAATTGTCTTGCTGCCAGTTGCTTCTCGTTGCTGTCCTGGTCTCCTTGCCCCTGGCCTTGCCCCTGGCCTTGTCCCTGGCCCACGGTCCCCCAGTTTCTGTGGGGCACCTTCCTCCTGTCCCGCCCGCTCCAGCTAGACTCGCTAAGTTCCTTCACCTCAAAGCAGGCGTCCCCGCTCCATGAGCTCTCTAGGGGATCAGATACGGGACTGGCACCGGGGCGTACTGGCCGTGGCACGCGAAGACTGGGACTCTGCGCTGTGCTTCTTCTCAGATGTCCGGGAGCCGCTGGCTAAGATGTTCTTCAACATAGGCTGCGTGCACCTGATGGCAGGGGATCCCGAGGCTGCGCTGCGGGTAAGCGCCCCAGGACTGGATAACAGATCCCACTCCCCAATCCCTGATGGAGGCCTATAGGGGAATGCAAATGAAGATGTGACTGCGAATGTCAACCTTATCTTCCACTGGGCACCTTGGAAAGGGACGCTCTTTTGCATCTCACAGTCAACCTAGAAGAGGAGGAATCCCTGCCCTTTATTTACCCTGTCGTTTACCTAGAGATTTTTCCACTAATGTTCTCTCTTAGTGACTGCCTGAGACAGGTTGGAACTTTGTGGTTAGGAGACCCCCCCTCTTAGTTGAACGGAACACAGGCACCTTCAGGCTCCGTGGCCGCATAAGCCAAATGCAGCAGTTCTGTACCAGGTCTGGCATGCCCAGGCTCAGGTGCTCAGGACTGAGGGAGGGGCATACCCGAAGGCAGGTTGGTGGCTGGGTCAGAGCAGGTAGGGACTCTGCTCTTCCTCCGAAGGTGTGCGTGTGGGATGGATTTCAGCAGATGCTTGTGATGGGATGGTGGCACACAGTCTGTCTTCCCGGTTCTGAGCATTCACATGTGTCCCACCTGCTTCGCAAAGTAGACCTACTCAGGGGAGCACACTGTAGAGGAGGCATCAGGACATTCCCTCTTCATGTTCACCAAAGTTATAGCCATTCCTGGGTGTGTGATAGAAACCCTCAGCACCCTGCCTACAACTCAGACCTACCTGGACACCACACAGATCAGAAGCAAAAACACCTAAGGACCAAGGGTTAGAGTAGAAAGACTGGGCTGTGGAGATGGTCTCTTTATTATCTCTTTCTTGAAGTTTTAAGTATTTATTTATCTACATGTGTGTATAAATCAGGAGAAAACTTGTGGGAGTCAGTTTTCTTCCCCCCCCCCCCATATGGGACCCAGGGATCAAACTCAGGTCATTAGGCATGGTGGCAAGTGCCCTTACCCACTGAGCCATCTTGCCAGCTCTCTTCTATTACGTCTTACATATTTATCTGTACTATTGTTTCTTCATTAGAAGGGTTTTGTTTGAGCCAGGCGTGGTGGTGCCTGCCTTTAGTCCCAGCACTCTGGAGACAGAGGCAGGGAAATCTCTTGAGTTTGAAACCAACAGAGGCAGGCAGGTCTCTGAGTTTGAGGCTAGCCTCGTCTACAAAGTGAGTTCCAGGAGAGTTCTGGTTCTGGGGCTACACAGAGAAAGTCAGTCGTAAAACCATAACCAAACCAAACTAAAAAACACAAAGGTGTTTTCAGGAAAAGGAATGTATTGATCTGTTACCAGGTGGTCCAACAGTGAGTGAGTCACATGCTCACCTCTTCACACTGTAACTAGAGAGGAGTTTGAAATGCTCTACCATAGAAGAATGGGCACTGCCTTGAGTCAATAAAACGTATATGCCTACCAGCATGGGCATAGCAGCTAGACCCGGAAACGTAAGAAGTGGGTGGATGGGTGGGTGGATGGTAGAACTGCGATGAGGAAGTCTGCAGGTCTGACAAGGCTGCCCCTGGACCTGTCAGTGTGAAGCTTGTACTGTTGCATGGATCTATGAGCAGCCATGCTATTTCCAGTTTGACTGGTCATGGGAAGGCTTCAAAGTCAGACCCAGCTCACAGTCAGCCCTCTACCTGGCCAGACGTGCACCAGGAAGCTACAGCAGACTCCTGTGCACCGAAGACTCCGATGTTCTGACTCTAGTCCACACCTAGTGTGCCATTTTGTGTGAACTACCAAAAGAGATTTTAAAACAGTTATTAATGGATTTTATGTATGTGAGCTCTTCCCTTACAGATGGTTGTCACACACCATAAGCTTGCTGGTAATTGAACTCAGGACCTCTGGAAGAGCAGCCCTCTCTAGCCCCTGCAAGGAGATTTTAAAAGGCCCAAAATTTACACAGTTCGGTCTCCCAGAGATGACTGTTACTGACATTTTGGGGTGTTTTCTTCTATCTCTGTGCTCCTCATGGACAAATTGGGTTTCTGTGCCATGGGGGTGTACCCTGAGCCTGTTGTGAGGTGCTTGGGGCAGCTGAGTAACACACTCTCTAGACTCTTAACTGTACAGTGGCACTCACCCGGTCATACATTTCCATGTATGTTTGTGGCTTTGGGTTCCTAGGTTACTGGGCTTGGTGTTCCACATGCATTTTTGTCCCTAGGCATTTGACCAAGCAGTGACCAAGGACACCTTCATGGCTGTTGGCTTCCTTCAGCGGGGAGTGGCCAATTTCCAGCTGCAGAGGTGAGGACACAGTGGTATCCTCTGTGGAGGATCCATCCTTATTGGATGGTTTTGTCTCTGCAAATCCATACTTGCACCTACTCCCTCTGATCTCTTCTCTGGATCCCTTCCAGCTTGGGTGAGGATGCTCTGGCTAGCCTGCGGCTCCCACACATGGTTCTTGTCCCTGTCAAGATTTATAGTACTTTCTCAGCACCCCTGGTTCTCTCCTTATGTCTGTAGTAAGATCATTTTGTTTATAGCCAATTGCAGATGTGAAAACCCAGGGCTTATTCCAAGATGTGCATGGCCACCCAGCTTTCTAAGAGGAGGAAGAGAGGAGGGATAACCAGGGCTTCAGACTCCAGTGCCCAAGAGGGGTAACTGGGAGAGTGTAATATCCAGTGAGGGACAGAGATTTCATCCGCAGTTGGAAGTTCAGAGATGAGTGAAGGCCTCATAAGGTTAGGGTCTGAGAGGCAGCAAACGAATGCCCAGAACAGCTGGAAGGGGTTTTGGGGTGTAGACATGGTCCCATGTCAGGCTCAGGTGTTAAGGTGGCTGAGCAGAATTAGACAGTAAACTTCCATTAAGCACGCTTGTCTGGACTTTAGTGCCCACAAAGGTGACGACTATTGCATCCAAGTCTTCCAAAGCTAACACAGAGAGAAGGGTGGGTGGAGTACCCCAAAACACCCTTTACAGGTCCAGCAACTCCCTTGTAGCTATTGAGAGACCCCTGGTGCCCTCAGGTTCCAGGAGGCTGTGTCTGACTTCCAGCTGACCCTGGAACAGCTGAGGGGCAATGCTGTCATTGACTACACACAACTGGGTCTGGACTTCAAACTGCAAGCCTGGGAGGTGAGTGAGCATTGGCTGGTGCAGAGATCAGATGCCAAGCAGTGTCACTGGGGCTTAGAGATGCTCTCTGTAGCCCTGGGGTTCATGGACGTTCTAATGTTCTGCCATGGTCCTGGGTTACAATAAGGGTCCTCTAATGTAGTCTGAGGTCCTGCCTGGAGTCCTACGGTGAAGTCTGGAGTTTGCCAGGGCTTGTCACCTTTGTGTTGGTGTTGCTGTCATGGTCAGCCATGTGGAATGAGGCATTCTGTCCAGCCAAAGACTTTTGGAGCCCTGAAATCCGCTAGCTCCTTGAATGCCCAAGGAGGCTGGAGGCGGTGGAGGGAGCAGACTACTAACACTTTGGAGCCAGCCAGCATGAGCTCATGTTGGATAAAAGCAGGGCATACTTGAAGATCATGACAAGGTGACAGACAGTTTTGGGGAAAGGGGTTTGACCGAGGAGTACCTACGGCTGAGACAGAGGAAACAGTAGGAACATAGCCATAGGAAGAGTAGGTAGGTTTCTCTCCTTGTAGCAAAGCTAAGTTTGTTATGTCCCCACTCTCCGGGAGGAAAGGAGAGTGGGTCACAGCATCGCGTGAGTTCATTTGTTTGTCACAGAGGGTGTAAGATGGCCTTAACTCAGTCCTCTTTGCCCATGAGAATGCTCGGTTCCATTGCATGTAGTGTTCTGAGTGTCCCTGTGTTGCCTATGGGAACCCCTAGATACACTCTAGACTCAGAGGAACGGGGGCAGTTAATGGTGGTGGCAGAGTGTAGAATTGGGAGGGTGTCAGCTAAGGGAGACTTTGTGAGCCACCGTGAGAGAGTTGGGAATCTAACCTAAGTCTTGGGAGGAGCAACATGTACTCTTAACCACTGATCCATCTCTCCAGCTGCCTCCTCACTCCCACCCCCTCCCCCGCCAAGGGAGACACTTTAAAAGGGAGAGTTACTTCTGCTGCTTCAAGCAGAAAAGGCCAAAAGCTCCTCCAGGACTAAACAGATACTGGGCATTAGAACTTGGCATCTGAAAACTGAGCCAGTCAGCCAGCAGGTGGCCTGGTCCCTTCCTATAGCATCAGCTGAACATACAGAAGACCCTTCAGCTACTATAACTGAGGAGTTCGCACGAGGATCACCTGGGGGTCCTGGCCCCTGCAGTCCCGTTTGTCCTTGTTCCTAGATTCTATACAACATGGCATCAGCACAGTGCCAGGCAGGGCTCTGGACCAAGGCAGCCAATACTCTAGTGGAGGCAATCTCCAAATGGCCAGAGGGGACCCAAGATATCCTGGACATTGCCATGGATAAAGTGCAGGTGAGAGCCAGATTAGTTTGGAGTCAGGCCCTATAGCTTACTCCTTCAAGACTATCTATAAGACATGGAAAGAGGTCTCTGGGTGCCTCATACTTCCTGTATCATCACATATGATGAGAGCCCAGGTAGCCCCTTCTACATCAAGGCTCAGGGCTCTTGCAGCTAAGGCTAACACGGTTTACCTGTTCTATTCCAGAAACAGGTGCCCCTGCAGCTGCGGCAAGTGCCCAAGGGTGAGGTCTTCCAGCCTCCCAGGCAATACCTAAAACATCTGAAGCCCATGGATTTCCTCGGCAAGGCTAAGGTAAAATGCTAGGGTGTTTTCCAGCTCAGGGACCCAGCTGCCAAAATGTAGCCTATGTCAAGCTCATGGTGTGCTGGCCCCTGCACTGGACATCTAGTGTGTTCATGAGGACAGTTGGGTATAGTCTAGGCCGCTTGAAAGTCAGAAGGTAGAAAGTGGGCACAGGCTCCTAGGGTTTGGGTGATTCTTCACACGAGGCTATAGACTGGAGGGAGAATTTACTAGAAGTCAGCTTCAAAGGCAGGCTCTGGCCTTTTGATGGGAACCCCTGCTGTTGCCCTCCCTCACCCCATACTCTTCTCTCAGATGTTGCCGGTGTCTACATCTTCACATGTGTCTGTTTCCCTACCTCTGCTATAGACAGCAAGGTCCCAGAGGTGGGTGGCCAACCTGGGCCATGTCAGGCCCCCTAAACCACAGGCTATGGTGGAGTATCCCACCTCCAAATGTACGAGGAACTCAAGAAAACAGTCACTAGCAGTGTCACAAAGAAGGGCCATCTTGGCATTGGCTGGCCACACACCTATGGTCATTAGTGCTGGACCTTCCAACACTGTGTGACCATGAGCAGCCGCCTGAAGTGCACACTGCTTGTGAATGTGCCCTGATGCAAACTCAAAACAGGTGGAGAGGAATTGTATTTGTCATCCATCAGAGTCCACTTATCACAGCGGAAGACTGTACTGAAATTAAGTTGATGTTATTAGCACAAATGTTTTTCTTGGTCATATGGTTGTTTTGTTTTGTTTTAGCTGCAGTGACCCAGAAGTCTTGAGCTAGGGTTACGTAGGCCATACCCTGCAGAGTAAAAAAAGCCATAGAGGTGCTGGGAATTGGGGACCTGGAGGAGCAGTCCCAGTGGGGCCCTAATCCAGTTGCATTCCTGCCCACTTTAGGTGGTGGCTTCTGTCATCCCTGATGACCACAACTCAGACATCCAGCCTCAGCAGGTAGGTGTGTAGGCAGCAAGAAGATCCAGGCCTAACTTTGCCTGGTTTTGCAGAAAACAAGGTTTAGGTTGGATGAACCAAGTGCTTGAGCCCCATGGTAGAAAAGTCTTGAGAATAAGGGTACTTCTCCCCTGTGGCCTGAAACCTAAACCTTCAAAGAGTTGGCACCTACCACCTTACTACTTTCTCTGAGACACATCTCTGGCCAGGCAGGGGTGGCTGGTCACTCCCATTTATTCACCTGTCATGGGCCAACAACTAAGCGTAAGCTGAGAGAGCAGGCAGCCTCCTTGACAACCGGGCCATGGATATGGCAAGAGTCAGCCATACCAGGGGATGGGCCTAGTAGGGCCAACTCGGTGGCATACATTCAAACCCACCACAGGGACTAGATGGTGACCATTAACAGAAGATTGGAGCCTCTGTTGGATATGTGGTGATCATATCACTTGATAATCTTGGGAAAGACAGGTCAGAAGGAGCAAACAAGTCCTTCCTTCCTGACCATTGTAAGCCTTCAAAGCCCTTGCTCCTGGGTGAGGAGGAGTTAGACAGGAAACCTTGCCTCCCCGTAGCAGCCCCATGAGCCAGTGGTGAACACTGGGAGAAGGCTTGACATGGACTTATTTCAGGACACACGACAGTCAGCCCCACTTAATTCAGTCATGAGCTCATTTTAATCCAACAGTGCAATGTCCTTATGAGGAATTATACCCTCATGGCTGTGCTCAGAATCCCCATCACCAACTCCTGTCCTGGGCTGTAAGCTTCATAAAGTTACACAGTGCGTTTCCATAGGGTCTTTTTAAGACCACTTCACAAGCCACATCCATAAGTGTCTCACAGAGGGTAGTGGTCCCCACCTCCTCTCCAACTCAGGGCAGCCTAGGCTGGGCACATTCTAGGACTCTGTCCTGGGCCTCTCGGGGTCAATGAGGAAGCCAGAATTGAAATCTGGGAATTGATAAAGACCTAGGAAGTAGGCTCCGCTGATGCAGGCAATCTGTGGACTCTAAGCCTGTGGGGACTCAACCCTGTCCCAAGGTGTGCCTATAGTTTGGGCCTATCATGAATTTACTCCCAGAGAAGTTTGGCTAATGACTTCCTGCTAACTGCTGGCCAAACTCCCAGACTCTGTGTGTGTGTGTGTGTGTGTGTGTGTGTGTGTGTGTGTGTGTGTATGTGTGTATACAAACCCAACAAAGGTAAAAACCCACCAGGGAACATCTAGGAAACAACACCAAACACCACTGGCAAGGCCAGCGACAATGGAAAGGCACCTTTAACAAGGATCCTCACGAGTGCAGAACTCAACAACTAGGGAGTAGCTGGGTCATCAACTCGAGTGCGAGCTGAAGACTTCCGAGGAGGGAATGGACAGGAAAGCTGTGGACGCGTTTATTCTACTTGGTTCGTGGTACAGATTAGCTCTACATAGATAGGATACAAGAGGGCTGGAGAGATGGCTCAGCCATTAGAGGCTAGGCTCACAACCAAAAATAGGAGTCCAATAGAGTACAAGAGCTCATGCTTGGAGCAAAACCCTCCCAAGTGTAAAGACTGAAGTGTGAGTTGCAAACGTCTGAGAGAAAGCTTAACTCTATTGAAACTTGGCAATGTGTCTTGCCTGGATTATACCCACGTGTCCACAGCATCTTGTGTAACTTCTTCACAGACAGAGTAGGCTCTCAGCATCCAGCTAACCATGCTTTTAAGTGGAAGGGTATATCCCCTATCATACCTGAAGGAAACTTGGCAATCTAAATAGGAAAAGCCCTGGTATGTGTTCAAATTGTGCATAAATAACTTTTAAACAAGTTATACACAAATAGTTTTGTATACTGTAAGATGTAACTAAACAAAATGTGTCACGATGGCTGCGGGTGGCATGTGTGAGGACCCACACCTGTAAGGTCCCTCTAACCACTGTCTACCTTTGCAGAGGTCCCAGGTGGAGCAAGCCGACCACCAGCCGTCCTCATCTGTGTGTAGTAAGAGGATCCTGAGCACCTGGGGTAGGAGGAGCCTCTTCAGGAGGCTGGGGAGTGGGCATTTGTCCCTTAAGGAAAGTTTGGGGCAGGGCCCAGCTATGTGCCAATCCTCCCTCTACTTCAAAGTGTCTCCTTTATGAAAAGGTGGTCACACGAGCCTTGGCCTATGCAAGACTTTGCTGGCATCTGGAGGGCCTGGACCAGGCCCCTCTGAAGATTCCTCAGGAGCTGAGGTAAGAACTGCCCTGCTCTCCAGTCTCTCCTCATCAGCAGCTTGAAGCAAGGAAGGCCGTACCTCAGATTCTCTTTGACCTTTCAACCCAGTCTCTATTCTGATTCCTTGGATCCAAGAACAAACCTGCCTTCAAAGGCTAAGCAGCCCTGTTTCTGTCCTCAGGGATCAGATACGAAGGACCCTGAATCCTTGGTGGCTGTCACTGTGCAGTGCCACTTTACTGTGCCCCTGAAGGTCCCGAGAGGAACTGGCCTGTCCAGTTTTCGGACACTACTAGCTCAAGCCCTCCTTCACCAGGCTCAGACGGGGCAGCTCAGGTAAGTCAGAAAGCTGTGAGCATGGGGACTTTAAGCTACAGAAGAAATGGAAGAATCTGAGCTATGAGGAAGTAGGGGCTCTTCTGAACTGGAGAGAAGGCTTTTTGTTGTTGTTTTGCACTGAAGTGGTCACTTTTCAGGCCCAGGACAGGACCGAAGCTAAGGGCCCCTTAGCTCTCTGCCTAATAATCTGTGCAGTCACTGGAAGTAAGGGCTGGGCACGGTGAAGAGCTGGAGAAGTTGATTTCCTTTAGGGACAGACCAGGCACTAGGTACTCCCCCTTCATACTGTAGCTCACCTTCGGGATTCCCTGTGCAGTTACAAAGCCCCAGGAGAGGCGAGATCCTGGATCCCCATCTCCACGGAGGAGTCACTGCAGAGTGTATGGAGGAATGTGCCAATGGGCCCAAGAGGGTTGCAGCTCCAGTGCCGGGTGAGCCAAGGGGAGAGACCGTGATGCCTGCTGTGGGCGGCCCAGACAGTTGGAAGGGAAGCCCTTCTCGCTCGCTGCCCCTGCAGCCCACCCTTCTGTTACAGGGGGCCTGGGGCCGGCCAGTGCTCTACCAAGTAGTAGCTCAGTACAACTATCGTGCCCAAAGACCAGAGGATCTGGACTTCCGCCAAGGGGACAATGTGGATGTTCTGTGTGAAGGTAGACGGCTACCCTTCCCTGCCTGACACTGCTGGTTCGCCCAGGCCTGGTGGGGGCTCTGCTCTCTAGGGCTCAGTGTTTGCTGTAAGCAGACACAGCACCCGACATGTCTCCACAGTGGACGAAGCATGGCTGGAGGGACACCGAGATGGCTGCGTTGGCATTTTCCCCAAGTGCTTTGTGGTCCCCGCTGGCACCTGTGCTGAAGCCCTGCCTGTACTGGGACCCCAGCCAGGAGACCAGCACTAGCAATAAATACTGTGACAAAACCAGCTTTAATTAAACAAACAAACAAACAAACAAACAAAAAGCGATCCCCCTCATCCCAATTTGATCTATATTCTGGGATTAATGATAAAGAGAATCCAACCAAAGGCTCTTGTGTGAGGAAGGTGCGCTGGCCCCAGACCTGGACTCTGACTATCTGGTCTAGTCTGATATAGTGAGGAAGCAGGGGGTCTCTGCTGGGCTGGCCACAGCCTTCTGAGGTAGCCCTATTCCCACAGCTGCCTCTCCTGTTTCTATCCTGTGAACAACTAACAGTCCCCATAGCCAGGGCCACCCTGAGAGCATAGGGGAGTCAGTACTTCCAGCAATTGGCTCTGCTGGCCTGCTTGGTGGACTGGAGCCCTTAAGGGTCAGGAGTCCATGAGGGCAGGCATCTAGGATATCTCAGAGGTCCTGTGTGCCAAAGGCTTTCTTTCCTGAGCACAGTTGATGGTGGTGGTTCACAAGGTTGACAACACAAACAACTGTGTTGTCACTGCTGACTCCCAACACTGCTCCTGCTTTAGACACCGCCATCTGCCACTCACTTCAGCATGGCTTCTACCTAGTCCTGGGTCCGGAAGAACTGAACTGCAGCTGCTCCAAGAATGGCCACAAGGGTCAGCACTGCGAATACTACTTCAGCTGTCCAGATGCTGTAGCTCTGAGCCCGCCACTGGGTCAGTGCCTCAGCTGGAATCATGCCTGTCAGGTTCAGCATGAAGCCCAGTGTCCAGCCAATGTCTGTGCCATCTGCCTGTGAGACACATGACTCTTCAGGGCTGCTGGGTGGCTAACCTGGGCCCTATCCCTTCCATTCTCACCCTGATCCAGACATGCTGAGGTTCTTGGGGCAGTCACCTGCTTCTGGAACTGGATGTTGGACCAGGTTTCCTCACTGAATTTGTAGCCCTCCAGCAGCAAAACGAGGATGTACAGGCCCGAGGCACAGTAGTCCGGTAGCCAGCGCTCCTGCCCAGGGTAGCTGGCTTCCACCTTGGATTCCAGAAACTGATGAGTAAGTGAGGTTCCATGACCTTGTGGCACATTCCCCCAGCTATGATGTGACCTCCATCTATCCAAACAGTCTCCAGACAGCAGGAGACTGTTGAGTGTTTCAGAAAGCCCTTCTGTGGAGACCACCCTCCAGCCGGGAGACGCTGGGGTGTCCAACCTCATAACAACCAGAGGCCAGTCCCATCACTGCCCTGAACCTTTTCTTCCCCAGTCCTGCTGCCTAAAGGGGACTTTATTGTAAATGTCTGCCCAGGAAAACCCCACAGGACCCCAGAGGCCCTGTTTGCCCATGGTATGGTGTGGAGATGGGGCAGGGTCACCCACCAGTTTCCAAGGTTTCTGACAGAACTTCCAGATAGTGTCATTGACAGTGTTCAGTGGCTGCCTGGAGGTGAGGTTCAGGAAGCGGAAGGTGTAGTAAAAGTTGGAAAATGCCTGGGGGAGTAGAGAAGG
>JADRCH010000181.1:1980199-1993064 GCA_019843965.1 Rhynchomys soricoides | reverse complement strand
CTATGCAAACCTGGGGGAGTAGAGAAGGCTATGCAAACCTGGGGGAGAAGGCTATGCAAACCTGGGGGGAGTAGAGAAGGCTGTGCAAACCCAGGGGAGTAGAGAAGGCTGTGCAAACCTGGGGGAGACCTATAACACGACACTTAGTCAGGTGTTCCCACAGGTGCTGGACTCCCTGAGAGCCAGCCAGGGCACCTCTTCAACCTGTCCTTAGGGCCCCTAGGGCTCCAGAAAGAAGCCAGGACTTGGGAAGCCATGCTTACATAGAACTGGCCATGCACGGGAGGCTGGTAGACCCCATTGAAAGCACAATCCTCTTGGCCCTTACAGCTGGAGAAGTTGAAGAGACCCTGGAGGGCTGCCACACAGTTCCCAGGGTTGCCTATCCCTTCAACTGTGAGGTTCTGGGTGAGGTTCAGGGAATCTGTAGTGTGGACGCAGGGTGAGTCATACAAGGAAGCCAGTGGCAGTGTGGCCTGGTAGCCACTGTGGTAGCATGGGTGTCTGACCCGGGCTACCTGGCTGCTCTGCAGAAAGAAGAAAGGACATTAGCTCTAAGCTCTGACCCACCCCTCCACTCTACCCCACGCCATCCTACCTCTCCATTCTTTCAAATACAAGCCTGACCTGTGCCAGCTTAGCCAGGAGTCTTTTCAGGATCTGGTCCCGCCCAAAGCAGAGGTAGCTGTGAGTGTAAACACTGTAGTTGGCACCGTACAGGCGGAAGGTAACCTGGGTGCTCTGGTCCAGGATGGGGCCCTGAGGCACGAAGCTGATCTGCGTGGAGGCCCCACCAAGGTCTAGAGCACCAACTAGCATCCCCTCTTCAGGCAGGATCCACTGTCCAGAGGAATACTGACCACAGATGAAGTGCTTAGCTCTCTGGCCAGCCACACTGGCCCCAGCCGCTGGCCAGCCACCCCAGGCACTGGCTTGTCAGACCAACCCCTCACCCTCAGGCTACCCTTGCACCTTCAGGAGCATTCCCAGGACATAGTTGATAGTGATCCAACCAAAGGCACCTTCATCCTGCCCAGGCAGGATCTTGGCACCCCAAAAATCCACAGGAGACTTGCTTAGTGTCTGGGAGACTGCAGCTAGGATGGCTCTGGCCTGAGAACTGTTCTTCTGGCTGGGAAGGAAGGACCATGGTTGGAGGAAAACCTTGTCCCAGTCTCTGGTACCTCACCCTGATCTCTACTGCCATTAGTTCAGCCCACGGTGCCCGAGCCTGGCTTTTGTGAGTGACCCTAACAGATGCAGCCTGTTTCTGTGTCACCTGAGCAGCCTCATTCCTGCTGTGGCCCCCAAGAATGTGGGTGTCTCTGGATGCTGGGTCTGTGGGATCAATGCCAGTGCCTCCTCCAGGCAGCTCTTCAGGCTTTCCCCAGCCTGTGCCGGGTCAGAAGTATAGGAAGAGATTCCAGATCCTGAAATACAGTGCCCGAGGGAAAGGTTCCTAATCTAAAGGTTGAGACTGAATGACAGGTACCAGAGATGATATTCACAGACAACATGTGAATGTGACCTTTGTTGAAAGAAGAACATTCCCAAGTTAAATTAAGGGTTTTTGAATGGGGCGTAATGGTGCTTGTCTATAATCACAGTACTCATGAGGTTGAGGCAGGGGACTGAGGGTTCAAGGTCAGTCTGGGATACACAGCAAGACCCTGTCTGAAATATCAAAGAAGACCTATAGATTAAGCTAGTTTGGTTCGGAGTGGACCCCAAGTCCAGTGACATTAATTCTTAGGGGAAACGTAGGAAACCCTGAGTTTCTCCCACTTTGGGGCTTCTGGGGAGTGTGGGTCTGCCATCCTTGGGCTCAGGCTTTTGGTATCTAGAATTGAAAGGAACCCCAGGAAATGATCTCAGGCTTAGCACCTGGTGCCCCTGTCATCAGTGCAGTGTAGACCTCGTGGGAAGCTCCAGAATGCCAGAGAGGGTCCTGGCTAGAGGGCAGATGTGGGACCAGATGAGGGAACGTTAACGGGGGGGGGGGGTGTTATGGGTCTGAGATTGTGTGCGGATGGATTCTCATCAGAGCCAGCCACAATGTGTGATCCTGTGTCTCGCTTCAACACTCCAGGCCCTTTTGTTTTAGGCTGATGTGCTTTCCTGAGGACTAGAAATGTAGCTCCCACCTGTCACCAAGTGATCTCTCACACTGGGCCTCCTGTTATCATCTGGGGGTCCAAGCCAGGCAGCAATGGCCTGCCACAGAACTGTCCACTGACCTTCTATCTGGCAAGTCAGAGCCTGGCTGACCACTCCTGTGTCCTTCTCCTTGTTTGCTGGCCACTGGTACACAAACAGGGATGTGTGGGAGGAGCCGGCATCAAACACGATTCCATACTAGGGACAACATGGGACCAGAAAGGTGTTGAGGCCAACATCCTGGTCACCCAGCCCAACATCCTCGTTAGGTCCCCAAGTCAAACCTTGGTGTTTGCAGGCAGGAAAACATTGGTTGCTTTCACCAGGATGAGGATGAGCATGGTGAGGCCAGAGACTGCTGCAACTCCCATCAGGGCCATGAAGACCCGTTCCTTCCAGGAGAGTCCCATGGCAGGAGGGGCTGGGCTGCAAGGGTCAGGTGGGCAGCAGTAGATACTCAGACTCCACCTGCTTTCCCAACCCCAGCGTTCTAGAGGAAGGGCCTAATGAGTCCCAACTTTCCTCAGATGTTGTCAAATCTGGGACTCAGATATCCTCCTTAGAAAGGTCAGTAACCAGGACAGCCACAATAAAAAACAGCCAAAAACAGTTTCCAGAGTTCAATTGGGCAAGCCTAGTATTGTCACAGAGCCTGGGGGCCAGTACAAGGGGTACTGACTGAGGATACAGTCCAGTGGAACCAGGACAGCCATTTCTGGTGCCACTATCAAGGGCTAATGGAGCCCTCATGTAGACCCCCTATGTAGGCCTTGCCCTCCCTCTGCCTCTGGGCCCTTGCTTTCTTGACTCCCCATGAAGAGTCCCAGCTCTAGACTGAACTCAGGTCTTGAAACCAGGGTCTCCCAGTGCAGGACTTCTTTCTGGGAGCCTCAGGACCATGCTATGTGGAATCCAGGGACCAGGTGTGGGCCCCTCGAGAAGCCAGCTAGCATTCTATTCTTAACAAAGACATCTGTTTCTTCTTGAAATCCTAAACTTGGATTTCTCTAATGGAGATCTGAGAGATTTTAGCTGACCCCAGATGAACCTGGCAGCTGACCACGGAATGCTAGTCTCCATGGTACTCAAGACCTTATCTCCTCTGGAGCCTCTCAGGGGTTCCGAGTCCTCACCCACTCCAGCCTACCAATGTACAGAGAAGACACTAGGCTGCTCCTGGTCAGCTCTGCTTCAGAGCAAGCCTTATGATAGATGTTGTTGCCTACTGAACTAGGCAAAGCCTGTGTGTTCCCTGAGCCTCCAAGCGCTTTGAAATTCTGTAACTTGGACTCTCCTGGCATGTCCCCCAAGAATAGAGACACTCCCAGTGTTTCAAGAATGACAAACAGAGGATAGAACTCCTGGGAACAGGCTAAGTGGGGACACGAGCTCATCTGAAGGAAGGGAAACTGAGGAAAGAGGACAAATGACCTGCCCAGAGCCTGGTTAACTCCAGCCAACACGCCAAAGCGCAGGGACAAGTGGGTCACAGATAGGAACCAAGAAAACCCAGACCCCACCTCAGGAACATAGCACCCGAGACTGGATAGTCATACAGAAAGCACAAGGCAGGCTCCCCTCACCCAGGCCAGGCAGTACCCAACCAAAGCCAGTCCACAGACCAGGACAGCCCCTGGGGTCCCTCACCTGAGCTGGAAGCCAACTCTCAAGGATACCTGGAGGAAGTTCTGCTTCTGACCTGCACACCTGCTGTCCTCCACACCCTGTCTCCACCCACTTGAACCTGGGGCTGTGGTGGGAGGAGCAGGCTGCTTTCCAGCTGCTGCTCAGGGCTGGTCATCTACTTGTTTTACTCTGCCTCATTAATCCCAGACTTACATCTTGCTCCGGGGGAGGGAGGAAGAGCAGTGTCCCTAGTTCTCAGGACGGACTTTGGAACTGACCTGGGAATGACAGGGGGACTGGGGACACCCTCCTGGTTACTGTGGACCTTGCCCTCTGCACTTCTCATGTGGGCCAGGCCAGATGGAGTCAGGTAACAAGTGACTGAGAGTCCAGAGGCTCCAGGGCTGGGTGCTGCTCCAGGGCTGGGTGCTGCAGAGCTGCAAATGAAGGTGGGCCAGAGGAAGCCACTCTCCTTTAGACCTGCTGGGTTCTTAAAGTGTAAGGTACTGCATTAAGCTCAGTTGAACATAGGTAGGATTGTTTACCTAGCATGCAGGAAGTCCCAGCACCACATGAAACCAGATGTGCTGGTGCCTGGTGAAGTCCTGGCGCTTAGAAAGCAAGAAGATCAGATGTTTAAGATCATCCTCTGAGTACAAAGCAAGCTTGGGCTTCGGGAGACCTTGTCTCAAAAAATGGGGGGAAATGGAGCTGGACTAGATAGTTCAATGGGTGAAGAGTTTGCCGTGCAAGCATGAGGACCTGTGTTTAGAGGCACGGCAGACATAAAAGCTAGGCATGGTGGCACATGTCTGTAATTCCAGCATTGGGGACAGGGTTAGGGGCAGAAGCTGGTGAATCTCGAGATCTTTCTGGCTAACCAGTCCGGCTGAATTGCAGACCTTCGTGTTCAGTGAAAGACTCAGTCTCAGATACATGATAGTAGATAAATGGATAGAGAGTAGATAGGTAGATGAATAGATAATCAGACAATAGATAGTATACATATACATACATACATATATATAAAATAGAGACATGACAGATACATGATAGATAATAGATATATAGACAATAGAGACAGAGATGACAGATAGGTCGATAGATAGATAGATAGTAGACAGATAATAGATATAGATAGATAGACAGACAGAGGTGTCCTTGTTAGAGCTTCTATTCCTGTGATAAAACACCATAACCAAAAATAACTTGGGGAGGCTTGGGGCTTGTTTTGCTTACACTTTGAGGTAGCAGTTCACCACTGAACAGTTCACCACTGAGGAGACTTAGGGCAGGGACTCAAGCAGGCCAGGAACTTGGAGGGAGGCAGAGGCTGTGGAGAAGTGCTGCTTATTGGCTTGCTCTTCCCTGTTTGGCCTTCTTATGCAACTCAGGACCACCAGCCCAGGGGTGGCACCATCCAGTGAGCTGGGCGCTCCCACATCAGTCATTAATCCAGAAAATGTTCTACAGGCTTGCCTAGAGGCCAATCTGGTGGGGACATTTTCTCAGTTGAGGTTCCCCCTCCCAAAATGACTCTGATTTGTATCAAATTGACATAAAAACTAGCCAGCACAATTAACTGATTCAGAGCAACCCTCATGACAGAATGAATGTTGCTGTCTTCTGGACTAGGCAAAGCCAGGGGTTCCCTGAGTCTCCACGCTGTGACTTTGTATCCCATAGATACCCCACGAGAATGAAGACACTCCCAGTGTTTCTTGAATGACCCCAAAGCACAGGGGCAAGTGAGTAACAGATTGGAACCAAGAAAACCCAGCCCTCACCTCAAGAATATAGCACCTGACAAGCCCGAGACACAAACACGTTACTGTTAAAGCATACCTTACCTTTCTTGTTCATCCCAATATCTCGCAATGTTAATAATATCACAGTAAAAAGCATTCCGAGGTTTAAGAGTCTCATGGCCTTTAAAAATCCAAACACTTCGAAGCTTCAGGCTCCTTAACGTATATCTAGAAGTCTCTCTAAAATATCCAAAGCTTCCCTAATATTCCGAAGCCTGTTAACTGTGAATGCCTATAAAATAAAGAATAAATAGACGCTTTCCTACTCCCAGAGAGAACCAGTGCAGTTACAGTCAAATCAAATGCAAACTCACAATTTAACAGTTTAAAAAGTTCAGTGCTCGCTGAAGAGATGGCTCCGCGGTTAAGAGCACTGGCTGCTCTTCCAGAGGCCCTGAGTTCAGTTCCCAGCACCCACAGGGTGGCTCACAACCATCTGTAATGGGATCCCATGCCCTCTTCTGGGGTGTCTGAAAGCATGACAGTGTACCCATACACTTAAATTTAATAAAATCTTTTTTTTTTTCTAAAGTTCAGTGCTTGATGTTCAGGCCCTACACTCCTCAAGGCTCTGTGGGACCCGGCAGTGAGCACCACTGTTCAGGCCTGCCCTCTATAGCACACACAGCTTGACCAGTAAGCTCAGATAAGCTCCACTGTGTGACTGTGGCTGTCTTCAGCAGTCATCCATGGTCCTGGCATCTCTAAGAACACCGGGGGATCTGCAACTGGGCTGCATCTTCTCCAATAACCTCTTCTAGGCTCTCTTTAGAGACTGACCCTGTCGCACAGTCATGAGCCTCAGCTCAATCCTCGGGTCCATGCAATTAGGGATGCACCTTCACCAATGGCCTCCTCAGGCATCTCTTTAGAACTTCAGCCCTGGCACTCAGTGCCAAGTCTCAGTTGCTCTCCATGACCCCTTCATGCCTTCAAAACCAGCACCACCTGCAGGACTCTTACAATATCAATTTTTGTTTGTTTGTTTTGTTGGGGTGCAGGAATGGCCTCACAAACCACATGAAGACTAATCTCAGTCAGACAGGAATGTTCATCGAGCATGATCAATCAGGGCCACAATCCAGATTCCAGAAGTGAACAGTGACCCCAAGTTAAGGTCCTTTTTAATGGACTTTTTAAACAGGGCTTATAAACATGACTTTTTAAACCCGAGATCCTCAAACATCTGTGCTAAATGATTCCGCCAATCAGAACTTAGGGATGGGGGGTTTCCGTAGGAACATGTCTTTGTTGTACACTTATACCCTGCTCCCATTGGTTGGGGTGTTCACTGTGGGTGGTGACTTGCCTTGGCTAACATTGATGTCCTAACTTGTCAACCAAGATGTCAGTTACCCACATCCATGTCTCTTTCTGCCGAGTAGGATGTCAGTTCCCAGGAAGGTCTTGGGAACTTCAACTTTACCACTACTCAAAACAGAAGTCTTATTTCAAATAGTTTCTTATGTTGGTAAAGGTGTCTCGTACGTTGGGGTCCATCTCAGGGGAGCTTATAAAAGCAAATGCCATAAAAGCTTATATACAGGTGCAGGAAGTGCTGTTGAGTGGTTGGTTCAGGTCCAAGCTTATTATGGGTAATTATACAAAGCAGTTCTACTGACTTCTATCATGATTGGTTTCCAAGGCTACAGAATATAACAGAATACGTAACCAACTTGGATGTGAGAAAGTTTCCTAGTAACAGCAGAAATAACCTGTGAGAAAGTTTCCTTACAATATTAGTAACAGTACAAAGTGGCAGGCTAGCCAGGTAACAGCTACCTAGGCCTTAACATTCCATCCGGGCCTTAATTATTACCTAGGCCTCAACACTGCATTTATTTATAATAAAATAATTATTTACTTATTATACATAATAATATAATTTTATCATATATTTATTTTATGAATAGAAGTGTTTTATCTGCATGTATACTTGCATGCCTGAAGAGGGCATCAGATCTCATTACAGATGGTTATGAGCTATCATGTGGTTGTTGGGAATTGAACTCAGGACCTCTGGAAGAGCAGCCAGTGCTCTTAACCGCTGAGCCATCTTTGTAGCCCCCATTTTCTTTCTTTCTTTCCTTTCCTTTCCTTTCTTTTTTTCTCTTTTTCTTTTTCTTTTGGAGATAGAGTTCCTCTGTGTAGCCCCAACTGTCCTGAAACTCGCTCTGTAGTCCTGGCTGTCCTGGAACTTGCTCTGTAGATCAGGCTGGCCTGGAACTCAGAGATACACCTGCCTCTGCCTCCTGAGTGCTGGGATTAAAGGCTTGTGCCACCATCACCCGGCTTTACAATATCATATTTGGCTGCCCGCAGAAAGTATAGCCTTGGTTGCCTCTGGATCATAGCCTCTCCATGCTGACCTGGAGGAAATACTTCCCAGAAGATTCTGCCTCACTGATGCTGGTCTCTGATTGTTTGTTTTGAGACAGTGAAGTGGAAACAAGTATTCCTTAAGAAGTCAGTTGTGTTGGATGGTGTTTTGCTGGGGCAAACACATGAAGGAACATTTGGCTGAAGCAGACACAGGCGAAAGGATGTTCTGCTGAAGCAAGCACGTGGAAGGACCTGTGATGAAGGATTCTTTCCTAACGACCTACATGTATTGGTCCGCCTTACATTGCTTAGTTGAGCTCCATTGTCAGGACTCTATAGAGAGAAATGCACCAAAAAACCTTCTGGTGGTGTGCTGCAGTTTCTTGCTGCTTCCTCAGACTTGGGCTGATTGGCAGAGTGATGTCAGCTGAGACAGATGCACGTTCTGAGCCAACACGTGATGTTTAGAGGGAGTGTAAAAAGAGCCCAACAGACTGTGACAGAGGCAAGGCCTGGCTTGCTGGTAGACCTAGCTGTGCAATACTTTTTGGTCTCATGTCCTAGAGGACTAAAAGCATGTACCACCATGCCAGACTCTTACTTTTGGGAGAAGAGAGGAGTGGTTGTGTGTTTATTTTATGTGTATGGGATTTTGTCTGTATGTTTGTGAATCATATGTGTGCCTGGTGCCATGAAGGCCAGAAGGTGTTGGATCCTGTGAGAGGAGATAGCACATAGGAGCTGGACATCGAACTTGGGTGTGCTGGCTGCTTTTATGTCCACTTGACACAAGCTAGAGTCACTGGAAAGGAGGGCAGCTCAATTGAGAAAATGCCTCCATAAGATCCAGCTGTAAGGCATTTTCTTAGTGATTGGCCAGGGAGGGCCCAGCCCATTGTGGGTGGTGCCATCCCTGGACTAGTGGCCCTGGGTTCTGTAAGAAGCAGGCTGAGCAAGCCAGTAAGCGGCACTCCTCCATAGCCTCTCTGCATCAGCTCCTGCCTCCAGGTCCCACCCTGTTTGTGTTTCTGTCCTGATTTCCTTCAATGATGACCAATGATATGGAAGTGTAAATGGAATCAACCCTGCCATGGTGTTTCATCACAGCAATAGTAACCCTAAATAAGATACTGGCTCCTTTACAAGAGCACCGAGGCATCTCTTCAGGTCTTTGTTCATGCTCCCCCATCGTCTGACTGATAGTTAGTATAGACTCCTTGTAATCCCACTTATTTTGTCCCTTCCCAGTTCTCACTGGGAAGAAATGCTCGGCACGGATCCTGGAGAGAAACCCTCACAGTGATCCACCCTGCTCTGGTCCTGGAAGTTACAGAACCTGTTTGAGCCTGGCTCCTTCTGACCAGCACCTCTAATGACTCAATCAACCCTTTATTTAGGAGATCCCTCTGGTTTGAGTGTTTACCAGTGTACAAGCCAAATGGGGTTGATTGGCTTACTGTAAAACCACAACCTCAGATCATGGCCAATGCTGTGGATAAGGAAGAGCCTTTAGTTTGAGGAGCCATCTGCAAAATGAAGACAGCTCAAGAAGACGTATTAAATCTTTAGTCTCAGCTTCCTTGGGGCCTAGAATGTTAGCAGAGCATCAACTAAATTAGTAAGAGATGGAAAAAGACTGCAGCGAGCCCTGGTTCACTCAGGAAGGTGGCACTGTAAAAGATACAGTGGAGAAGTGAGGTGGACTAGGGATGAAGCTCTGCTGCCAGGCACCTGCCAGCATGTGGGTTAGACCTTCAGTACCACAGACAGAAGAAGTGAGACAAATGAAGAAAACACTGAAGGAATAAAACTCCAAGAGAAAGGGAAGCGTTGTGGTGCCCCTCCCTGGTGGGAACCTCCAGGTTATTACTGAGAAATTTGGTGAATAAAATAGATAGTGGGTGGTAGGGTCCTAATGAGAGCATTTAGGGAAGTGGGCAAGGAGCTTACGATGTGAGCTGTGGATGAGCCGGTGTACTTGGACCCGCACTCTGTAATTAGCTGTGTCCCTCTTATCCCATTGTATTATAGGGTGGACATGCCTTCTAACTGGGGACTCTTTTCTTACCTTGCACTGGAAACCAGAAAGCATGTAAACTTCCCTTCAAATAAAATCAGCTGGACTTGCTATGCAGGCCCTGGGGATTCCCGTCAGCTCACAGTGCAGAGCAGAAGCTGCAGGGGACAGATTCTCCATGTGACAGCCCTCAGTGGAAGAGTTGCCAGGACTTCATGAAGAGCCTGTAGAAGGCAGCAACAATTATGGGAACTTTGCCCTGTGACTGAGATGCACTGAATGAAGGCCATGGTAATCCTGATACTGGAGCCGGATGGACCAAATTTCTTGAGGGAGCTCTGAGGAAACACCCATGCCCACAGGAGTTCCACACAAAAGGGAAATTCCTGACCAGGGTTGTAGAGCCTGTCAAAGGAGTTCCCAGGTGCTGAGAGCCACTCACACCCAGGACTCCCTGGAGCTGTGGCTGGGTTCTGCCTGTCCTGAGACAGTGTCCAGTTGAACAGCTTTCTCCTGACCACTGGAGCTCCTGGGTTTGTGAATGTTTCTGCTCTGGTGGAAGAAAGTAAGCTAAGTCAGCCCCATGAAGACCTAGACAGTGGTTGACACCTGTGTTGGGGTCTTGCTGACTTGTAGGCAGTGGCCACATAGTCAGACTGAAGTAGTAAAGGGGTATATACACGCTCTCTCTCCCCATGCCAGGTGCAGTGGTTCTGGAACACAGGCCTTGGAATTACAAGTGAAGGAGATTTGGATGACTTCTATGCAGGCAGCTACAGCTATGTTCTTAGCCCTTTAGGTTAGAATACTCCAGACTGTGCACCCTTGAGCCATCAGGGAAAACTCACCAGCACTGGATGCATCTGTATTTCCTGGCGGTGAACATAGCTCACATACCCCGAGCTTGTCAGCCCATCTTATCTGAATGGAGTAGGTGAGGGGAAGGCATCTGCCAGATAAGTTTGTTGCTTGCAGTCTGGCCCAGCAGTAGCCATACCTACAGTCTCTTAAAAAGGTGATTTCTATATTAATAAAAGAGACTAGTAGCTAGCAGTAATGGATAAACAGATAAGAAGTGGGGGAAGCCAAAGGCTGCATAATGTTCTCAGAGGCACAGAACAGGAGACAGCACTGGCTGTGCTCAGTTGTACCAGATGATTGGAGAGGTGAAGCTGTTTGCCAAGACTGTAGCTTCTGGAACCTAAAAAGATCGAATGAACCCTGCAAACACCAGTGGCCTCGCCTGGAGAGACATATTTAATAGAAGGAAGGGTGTGGCTAATTATTAACTGACTAGTATTCTACTAATGTCCCAGAATCTTTGGAGTCTACATCCCTTTGATGTGAGGATTTTGTGCTAAAAGCCAGAGGTGGCCTGGGTACTATATGTAGTTTTGGTTTTCATCTGCTGTTCCTATAATCCTCTCTCCAACACAAGGCATAGAAATTAGAATTGCTGCTTGAAAGCATGCAGATTGCTTCAGGAAGGTTGAACACCTGCAGGAAGGGGCCTGGAGGCAGTGAAGGGAGGGGCCTGGAGGCAGTGAAGGGTGGGGCCTGGGCCTAGAGGCAGTGAAGGGAGGGGCCTGGAGGCAATCTCCATGCAGAGAGCTCATGGCTCTTCTATGTCACTTCCTTGAGCTTTGGCATACACATTTCTTCATTTGTATCCTTTGTCATGTCTTTTGTAATATACCAGGAAATGTGTTTCTCTGGGTTCTGTGAGCCACCCTAGCAAACTAACAAAACTGAGGAGAGGGACTGGGGTGGTGGCTCTGTGGTGGCTCCATGAGGTGCTTGCCAACAAGCCTCATGACCTGAGGTCAATCCCTGGATTCCATGAGTGAAGGAGAGAGTCAACGCCAGCAAGTTGTCTGTTACGCTGTGGCATGTACATGGGTTTAGAGCCAGTTACTCAGAAGTACGGAGAAAGGTAACTCAGGGCACGGAACTAGGATCCAAATCAGATGCGGACATCTTTGGGGACTTCCAAGCCCTCTACTGTAGTAAATGTGACTGCTGTGCATTCACTTGAGAGGCACAGAGGACTGACCATGTGAGAACGAAAGCAAAACAGATGGCACCTGGAAGCAGAGGAGAGACCCCGGAAGAACCAGACCCTAATGGAAGCAGAGGAGGGACCCCCGAAGAGCCAGACCTGCACCTGGAAGCAGAGGAGAGACCCCGAAGAACCAGACCCTAATGGAAGCAGAGGAGGGATCCCCGAAGAACCAGACCTGTACCTGGAGGCAGAGGAGAGAACCCGGAAGAACCAGACCCTAATGGAAGCAGAGGAGGGACCCCCGAAGAACCAGACCTGCACCTGGAAGCAGAGGAGGGACCCCCGAAGAACCAGACCCTAATTTCTGGATTTCTCACTTTAGCCTCTAGGACCATGAAAAATTAGTCTGTTTTTCTTTTCTTTTTAAAAGATTTATTATTTTATGTGCATGAGGGTTTTGCCTGTGTGTATGTCTATGCACATGAGTACCTGGTGCCTATGGGAGTCAGAAGAAGGCATCAGATCCCCTGAGACTGGAGTTACAGAAGGTTGCTAGCTGCCATGTGTGCTGGGAATTGAACCTGAAGAGAAGACAGTCTCTTAGTCACTGAGTCATCTCTCCAGCCTTGTCCTCTTCCTCTTCTTTCTTCTTCTCCTTCTTCTAGTTTTCATATCCCCCACTTCTCTTCCTCCTCCCCCTCCTCCTCCTCCCCCTGCTCTTCCTCCCCCTCCCCCTTCTCCCCCTCCTTCTCCTCCCTCTCCTCCTCCTCCCCCTGCTCTTCCTCCTCCTCCCCCTTCTCCTCCTCCCCCTCCTCCTCCTCCCCCTTCTCTTCCTCCCCCTCCTCCTCCCCCTGCTCTTCCTCCCCCTCCCCCTTCTCCTCCTCCCCCTCCTCCTCCCCCTGCTCTTCCTCCTCCTCCCCCTTCTCCTCCCCC